>VYXF01012895.1:390523-646143 GCA_013397295.1 Polioptila caerulea | reverse complement strand
CCCCGAGCGCGGGGTCTCGGCGCCGGTGCGGGGCCGGGCGCTGCCCCAGCGGTGCCGGCCGGGCTGGTTCGGTTCTCCTCGGTTTCGGAACCGTCGGCTCGTAGTCAGGAGTAGCGCTCCCTGATGTGCGGGTTTGGGGAGCAAGGCACCTGCAGCTGTTTCTAGTTCCGTAACACTCTTTGGGGCACGAGTTACTCCTGTGTGTGTGTGAGGTGTGATAAATAGCCCTCGACCCCCCAATTTTGAGTTCATAAGCAGGTAAAAAATGTTGTTAGGTAACATGGCTGAAGTCAGCACTAAATGATTATTTAAAAAATTATGAAAGATAAGTCTGGAAGTTGTTTCTTTGGATAGTCCACTTGTTCTTCAGCTGACATTCCTCAGTAGAACTTAAACCCTGAACAGCAGAGATCAGCTTGTCTACCTTGTCCAAACAGAGGACACAATATATGTAACCAGATCACAAATAGTATTGCATAGCTAAAAGTCTTCTAAATCCAATTACAACTGTTAAGTACGGATTGTTTTGTTTCTGATCTATTATCCTTGAATCGTGTGGCTTACATGTTTCTCACTGAATATACAAGCCATTAGCTTAAAGAGGTTTGGAACTGCGATAGCTGCAAGCTGCAGGCAAACCCTTTTTAAGTGGTTTTATTACAGCCTATTTGCTTCTCCCGCAGAAAGGGAGGTGGCTGCTGTAAACACCAGGATAAGTTGGTGTCATGCTGCTCTTGCAAGCATGTGACAGCCGGGTTCCCGGGACTGTCCTGTCCTGTTTCAGATCTTGTAGTTCAGCGCTTCCAGCAAATGTTCTCTTCCTTTTCATTCTTAACTCGCAGCTGGGAATCAAACTAAACAAAATACAGGTTTCGAACAGGAAGCAAATTTCTTGCGGGAAGTCAAGTAAATAACTAGACGAGAGGGTGCAGTCTCTGGGGGTATCTCTAGGTGTCATGAGCGGTTTGCTCTTAAAGTTGGTGTGCTGCAATGATTCTGCCGGTTTTGTGCAGCTGGAGTAGGAGCAAACTGAGCACACAAACACTCCTTGGTGCACCGAGGTAAGTAGGGAGTGACATGGTTTGTGCTGAAGGCTTTTTTTTTTAACGAAATTGTTCTCAGTTCCTTTTATTACGTAAATTGGCAGTAAACTGTTTTCGTAGATAAGGCTGGACTCCTAGGGCTCTGACCCTCCTTTGAGCATTGTGCTTTTTTCTAATACTCAGTAGCCTTCATAAAGTGCAGTTTGATTTGATTTTGAACCCTGTTGTAACTCATAGCATGTGACTGTTTTACATACTAGGAAATTGTGATACTTCTACAGTTGAAAATGGATTTACATATGTATTTAGGAATAGATATGTGTTTGTGAGTCTGGTAATGTAATATTTTTTGTATATTTCTTTCAACTTCTTTAACAAAAATATTCAAGTGAAGCCGTGTGCCATTTGCTCACTTGGTCTGACATTTCTGTTACTCAGAGAATACTTTCCTGTTACTCTTCAAAGTTAGAGGAATCCGTGTGTGACACAGGTAGTATCAGCCCCTTTTATTTGTCTATGGGCGTGTTTACTGTGTCAGATTGAGTCACAAACATCCTTCAGAAGAAAACAGTGTCATCATCACCTTTAATACTCATCAACTCATAATTTGGGGTGGCCTTGCAGAGTACAAAAGAAACTAAACCAGAAAATGTACCCTGGGAGCAGGCTTAGTGTAGTCCAGCTGCTAATAAGTATCCAGGCAGTATCTGGAATGAAAGCTGCTGGAGCACGTACAGTGCAGGTGCTGGCCTCTCAACACCAAGGGTTTTATCCTCAGGGTGGTCTGTGTTGAGCTCTCTTCTTGCCAAATTGGTGCAGCTGCTCAGAAATTTGTGTGCAGTTAAGAGTAGTAGGTAGTAAGTAAACAAGCTCATGATAGTTCTTGACTGGCATTTAACTTTAAAGGAAGAAGTTCTTCTAGGAAAGACTCTTCACAAGTATTTTCACTGTTGGAAGTGTCATTATGGGGTTTTAGGTTGGTTTAGCTTGGTTCTTTTCATAAATTGATGAAAAGCACAAGCTTTTTTTGCATCTTAAAACTCCACAAACTCCTAGGTTAGCTTCAACAGATAATCTCTGAGATGTGGGTTTATTTTCCACTCCAGGTTCACAGTCATTCAACAGAGGATAATCACTTTTTACACATAAATCGTTTGATTTTTTGCAGTCTCGACTCACTTAGGTTCTTCCTTTTACAGGAGTTTAATCCTACACTTCCCAAGAACATAGCTGGGTGAGACATTCTTTAAGGCCATGCTCTCAATAACATGGAAGGGTCACTGAAGTGCCAAGTGAAAAAGGAGTTACCTTTTTTTAGTGTTTCGTTTGGATATTTATTTGTTCAGAGACTATTGCTTGAGAAAATTTATCAGACAATGCTTCATGCCTTGCATGGAAGAAATTATTGCAGAGCTTATTGTTCCAGGCAGAAAATAGATTTTCTTAGTGAGATGTGGGTGAAAAAAGGGATTTAGATCTGGTGTAGCTCCAGGAGACAGTGTGAGTTGCCTCTCTCTCACCAAGTGAAGCAGGCTGAAGCAGGTCAGATGTCTGACACGTGGCTTCCCTCACACAACCTAGCACGGGACTGTGCTGCAGCAGAACCTGCTGGATACTTCAAACCCCATCCCTGACCAGCTGAGTGAGCCAGCAGGGGTTTGTGATACTGACATTTCAGCTCCCTCAGATGCTGCTTGGTGTCCAGCCTCATTCCACAGTGAAGCAGAGATGTTCCCGAGAAATGACTGTTTGAAGCTTGAAATTGTTCTCCTTGTCAAGTTAACTGAGCTTTCTGACAGAGAGTGTGTGAAGACTTCCTGATGTAGCTGAAAGGATGACTAAGTTTGTTTTTTCCTTCACTCAAGGAATTTGTTCAAGAGAATTTTTTCAGTCTTGCTCATGCTGGTTCATTTAAAATTTATTTCTTTATTCCTGTGCTGTAAGATTAATTTAGAGCAAGAGAGGAAAAACATCACATTCCCAATTAGGAATCTCATTTGATTTTGCTGCAGTAGATGATTGATTGTCTGATGTGAATCAGGTTGGCGGTTTCCCATTTCACAGCTTCCTGCAGCCGCCTGGTTGATTGGTTTGTTCCTGGGCGAAATGGATCATGGCTCAAATCCTGCTAATCCAAAGAGGTGGCATTTTATTTGCATCTTGTAAGAGCTCTTCTTTGGGTACTTTGTTAAAAGGAGGAGATGATGCTTTTTTGGCAGTTTGATACTGCTGTCTTAATTTTATTTTGCTTTTTTCCCAGTAATGTATACACATGCACACAAAAGACTGATTTGAAATGGTTTTGTTGAAGAAAGAATACTAAATTGTTTCTTTATGTTTTTTCTGTGCAGTTTTTTTTTCCATTTTAATCTTCTGGAATGGAAAGCTACCTGCTGTAACAACCCTGCTTTTGATGTGCATGCTTGTAAAACTTAATTGCTCCAATTCAGACTCCAGAAGATGCTCGCATTTAACATTGTGACAAATGTCTGCAGCATTATATACAACAGAGTTGTTTTGAAAAAAATATCTTGCATTGAAAACAGATCCATTGTACTTTGGTGAATGTGTAATATGCAAATGTGTTTTCACCTAAGTTGTTTACTGTCATGTCTTTGATTCATGTTGTGTATATTGTTGCCTGTGTGTTTGGCTCGCAGTGGATGTCTTACACAACCAATTCTGAGAAAACCTTTTGTACCATTTAGATGAAACAGTCACTGAAACTTCTTATATGCCAAAAAATTGCTGTCTCTTTGGATAAAACCAAATAACACTTAAGTATTAAGGGACAAAAGGATTTTTCTCTTTTGTAATCTTGCTTTACCTCTTTGCCATTTTAATAGCTGTGGAAGACAGAACTCTTGTAAAGCTGTCTGTCAGATGGTTGAGATACAACTTAAAATCCCCATTTTATATGAAGCCAAATTCTTTGTGAAAACGTTTTACCATCAGTACTGCTATGTACCATTTCAGAGCTAATACAGATTTTTTATCCACAGCTGTTAGTGTTGCTTTGACTTAAAAATGACAGCAATATTTTCTGTCCTTAATTGCAGGTACTGTTCCTGAAAACAAAAGGAAACATGGTTTATACAGCAAATGAAGCTTAAATTCCTGGACTAAAAACTGAGGGCTTTTTTTTTCATGAAGGATGGCAACACCATATGTTCCTGTTCCTATTCCTATTGGAAGTTCATCATCCAGCTTTACCAACAGAAACCAAAGAAGTTCTTCCTTCGGGAGCATCTCAACGAGTTCGAGCTCCTCAAAAGGACAGCTGGAGGACTCTGCAGTTGATAGTTTTAAAAAGATGAGTGAGCCTGACCAGATTGGTTCCACATCATCTGCGTGTAGCAGTCCACTTGTTAGGACTAAATTTACAGGCCTGGATACGTCCATAGAATACTGTACTCAGCCTGTAGAAGAGATAGAGCAGAATGAAGATTCCAGGAGCTGGGAAGATCGACCGTCCACGCCTACTATTCTGGGCTATGAAGTGATGGAGGAAAGGGCAAAATTCACTGTAAGTGTTTATTGTGTAGTTGATCCTGTAATGACAGTGTAACAATTGAATGTGCTTTGCATTGTCTTTCAGGAATTAATCCTGCAGTTCAGGGATGTTACCAGTTTAACTTCAAAGTACTTCCTGACAGGAAAATAGCATTCCTTTTATACAGGTGGGAAAACTGGGACTGAAAAGCTGTCTTTCCTGTAATTGTGTATGTGGAATAGAAGGAATTATCTGTGCAGTATGTATCATTTTCTGCTGGAAAAGTCAGGAATTCCTTGCAGTTACAATTCCTTTTGAAATTGAACTTGTATAAGTTCTGTATAGTTAAACTTCCTAAATAAAATGTAATCTTTTATTTGACATGAATGATGAGAAGCCTTGATGTCAGCCCTTTGCAGTTATTAGTAACTTACAAAATTTCTGTTAAAATGCAGACATGTGGGTTTCAACTTCTTGCCCAGCTCAGTTTCTAGTAAGGGGAAATCTTTTCTGCAGACAGACTGGGAAGTCACTTAATGCCATATCTTATGCCAGAACAGCAGCCTAACTGGTTTGTATTGATTCTTCTCAAAGTGCACTGTTGCTGGCAGTTCATTTTTTTTGCCTGCCATAAATATATCAATGCACTTTTACATTTGTTTTTGTGGGTGTGGTTGAAATACTTCTTTGAGACAATACAGCAGTGCCTGTGGGACTCATGGATGCTGTTACTGATTATTAATTATATTCCTTAAGATGAACAACATTAACCAGAAATAGGCAAGGAAAAGGAAATAGCAGACAAACTTTTTTCCTCCTGTTTTCCTTTAGATTAGAGAAGTGCAGAATCTTTATGACAGTTAAAATAACTAATGAAATTAAGATCTTTTCAAAAACAGTTAAATAATGATGCTTTTTAAAATTGTTTGAAAATGATACCCTGTCTTTTCCTGAGACTTTCAGTTTCTAACATCTCCATGCATGTTAGCGTAGGAGCAGAATTTTTCTTAACAGATTAAAAAAACTGTTTTAAATAATAACCTTCAAAACTAAACAATAGTCGATGTTGTTATATGTACAAGGAGTAGTCTGAAAATACCATAAAATCATTTAGGTTGGAAAAGACCTCTGAGATTGAGTCCAGCCTTTGATCACCACCTTGACAACTAGATTATGCCACAAAGTGCCACCNAAATTGTTTGAAAATGATACCCTGTCTTTTCCTGAGACTTTCAGTTTCTAACATCTCCATGCATGTTAACGTAGGAGCAGAATTTTTCTTAACAGATTAAAAAAACTGTTTTAAATAATAACCTGCAAAACTAAACAATAGTCGATGTTGTTATATGTACAAGGAGTAGTCTGAAAATACCATAAAATCATTTAGGTTGGAAAAGACCTCTGAGATTGAGTCCAGCCTTTGATCACCACCTTGACAACTAGATTATGCCACAAAGTGCCACCTTCAGTCATTTCTTGAGCACCTCCAGGGATGGTGACTCCACCAGCGCCCTGGGCAGCTCATTGCAATGTTTAAGCACCCTTTCCATGAAGAAAATTTTCCTAATGTTCAACCTGAACCTCCCTGGTGCAGCTTGAGGCCGTTTCCTCTTCTCCTGTCACTGGTTTCCTGCGAGAAGAGACTGATACCTACCTGGCTACAGCCTCCTTTCAGGTGGTCTCTCCTAAGCCTCCTTTTCTCCAGGATAAATATCCCCAGCTCCCTCAGCCACTCCTCACATGGCTTACCCTCTAGACCAGCTTGTCACCCTTCTTTGGACGTGCTCCTCTGTGTCTTTCTTGGAGACATTGCCAGGACATATTCCAGTGTGCCTGTAAGGTGTTCTACTGTAGGAACAATGACAACTTTGTCTCTTTATTGTGTGTGGAAGGCCAGGTCACAGTACAAGTGGAACATTCTTCCATTGTAAAATGTTTGGAGGCATTTTTGCTCTTCTCGATTTCACTTCTATTGCTGTGTTGGTTTCTGGAACCACACAATTAACTGTTTGTTTTCAGTTGCATGTTCTGCATGCAGTTTGCTGATGTGCATTAAAGCCAGCAAGTAATTAGTCCTAGGAATTTGAGTTGCTTTTGCAGTGCTAAATCAGTGAGATGGAAGACAGTGGAAATCAAATTAAAGTCACTTGTAGAAGAGAGGAGACTCAATTGCTGAATTCTTTTTTTACTGTTGGTATCATCTCATAGTTTCCAAAAATAAGAATGTGATGAAGCTGAATTATGTCCAAACTTCAGGAGTTAGATGTTAGTGCATGTTAGAGTATGTTGTTGTTGAAACTTATGGGAGAGAAAACCTAGGCTGAAAAATATCTCCTTGTAAACATTTAGTCTTAAGTGAATTTGCAGTCCTGGAATGTTCAATTAGCACTTTCTGTTTCTTTTTTTTTTCTTTTTTTTTTCTTTTTTTTTTCTTTTTTTTTTTTTTTTAAAGCTTTTAAGCTTAAGTAGCAATGATAATGAGATGCTGGATCAGCCAGAGAATGTTACCATATATAAGTGTATTTTCATTCATGATTTTTTATTTATAGAATAAATCAATTAATGATTAAGTGGAATAAAAGAAATTTGTTGCATTAATTTGTGATTTTTACTGAAGATCTTGTAGGGAGGAACTGAGAGGTGGTTTTGTAATATTCTAGTTCTTATTCATTGATTGCAAACCTTAAAGAAAAGTGAAAAAACACCCAGTCACCTTTTTTTTTAACTTTGGCAGGAAAACCAAGCATGTTTGTTTCAGGTTGCTCATAATTTTGAGGCCAGTAATCACTAGTTGATTGCACTCCCTGATAGTTGAATTCACTATAAGTGGTGAACTTTTTTTTTTTCAGTTATCTGATGTTCACTTGGAAAGGATTTCATTTTTTCTTGTGCACGTTTAAACAATGCATTTGCAGAACGTAGAGTAGAATATAAGAATAGAATACTGATTAGCAAGTAAATTCACACACATATTCCAGAGTTTCTTGTTCTGTGTTTTACTGTGTACTAGCAGTCTTCACAATTTTACATTTATTTCTTAATTTTTTATTTATTAAAATAAAATTTCTTTAACTTTTTGTATGACAGCAAAGTAATAAAGTATTCAGATAAGCATTTATACATAAAATGCAAAGCAGAAAAATTGTATTTTAATACTGGTTTTCTAAGTGTGTCCTGCAGCTTGAATTTTAAAAGGTAATAGCTTTTTCCTCTGTCACAATCCATGACTTCCACACATGATGCAATTTGAAAGTGAAATCATGTTTAGAACATAGATAAGAGAAGTACTTGCTGAAAAATTGCTTTTGATTTGCAGCATAGTTATCTGTAGTTTCTGTAACTATGTAGAACTTAATGTATTATGGAATACAAAATTACTAGAAACAGTCTCAGACCTGTGCAGAAGTTGGCTAGTACTGGGGTTATCACATATTGGGACTGCAATGAGAAAAATACACTTATCAGCTAAGACAGCCTGCTGTGACAGCATGAAGCACTGGAAAAGATTTTACTATGTAACAGATTAGAAAATGTTTTAAGTAGAATTTGGTTAAGTGAGGGATTGTTTTTCATTATGATTCTAAAAATGTTTTTCTTTCTTGTATTACATTTTTTTTTACATACGGACTGGGAAAAGTAACCCAGTACAATTGTAGAACCTCTTTTTCCTTACACTGGAGAGAGAAAGGTTATGACATTAGACCCTGTTTCATGTTTTCTAGTTAAAGTTGTGTTGTTAGATTCATTGTGTTCAGGCATTGGAATATTAATCCTCCTGAAAAGTAATTGTAGTATCATCATCATTTCGATCATCACTATCATCATCATCATCAGGATTGTTTTGTTTCTTTATCCATTTGCTTTTAGATAGGAGTATGGTACTGCTGTGCTGTTTTCTTGCTAAATCTGATTCAAAGTATCCTTTACTTCAGTTGTGCAGTGCTGCTATAATCATTCTGATGCAGTTTTCTAGTGAAGTCATATTTTGCCTGGAAAGACAACCTAATGTTCAAGACAAATGCAAAGGAGGATGTAATTTTATTCTGCATAGTTTCTCATGAAGCAAGTCAGGTGAGACATTTTGAAACAATATAACACTCAGTACCTGATTATTAACAGTCATCTGAGAAACAGAGAAGCCTCCAGGATCACGGAGTAAAACTATAATTTAGCAAAGATTAAAGCAGATCACTGAAACACACTTCCCTTACTTTTTTGATTGCCAAGCCTTTTGTTCTGCTGGGAACAGCAGAACATTCATACATTCTTTCTTACAGCTAGAAATAGTTAGGTGTATTTAGGAATTACAGGAACTCCTTCCTTAAATTCTGAAATTAGTTTAAACTCTTTGTACTAATAATTTTGATTTGCATTTCTTTTACTCTAATGAAGATTTTTTTTATCCACAATTTTTGTTTCATTAAGAAATAGAGGATCATTTAGGCCTTCCAGACAATGCAATGTGAAGTTTTGCACATTTTTTCTGATAGTTATCTTTCAACACAGGTATACAAAATACTGGTGAAAAGAAGTCCAGAGGAAAGCTGGGTGGTTTTCAGACGGTACACAGATTTCTCCAGGCTTAATGACAAGGTGGGAGTTATAAACTGGTAAATTCTCAGCTATCTTACTTCACTTCTTTAATGTCTTATATTTTTGTCACATCTTCTATTTTTTTCTGATTTTAATGCATATAAAACATGCACTGTATTAATGACTGGAAAAATATGATTCCTCATTTTTTCAAAGATACATGAAACAGCTACCACTGATGTAAAGAAGATGTAACAACTTCATCTGAAGCTGTTAGTGTGCTTCAAACTTTATATTTATTCCTAGTTTATATGATAAAGGAATTAACTCTTGAATATTTATCCCCTGTATGGAAGTAGAACTAGGGCCTTGTTTTCTCTTGCTGTAATGATGCAGTAGTTATCTAGTTCTTTTCTGTGTAACAAACTGTGCTTTTGTTCATGATAAAACTGTAGTTTCATGAACATAAATATGTTCTTTGTATGTTGGTCAGTTTTTAATTGTTTTCAGTGTCTTCAAAATTAGTAGTGAAATACTATATCAGATCTTCAAAGAGGAAGGAAACACCAGATGAATAGGAATTCGGGGTCAACAACTTAATATTTTTAGAATACTGGAAAGGAAAAAATGCTTGTCTGAAAAGCACAGGTTTTTATGATTGGCAAATAGTGTTTGGCTATCAAAAGTAGAGAAACAATTGCACCTTTCTTTTTCCACTGTTCACTCCTAAGAAAAATCTTTCATTATAAGTTCAACACTTTCTGCTAGTCTGTTCTTTCATGTTTCAACATGAACCTTACAACACACCCTTTTTTTACCTGTAGTAAGGGATTTTTTATATAGGTTATCCCTTTGGATTTATGTACCTAATCAACTAAGAGCTAAATTCAGCTGAAATTTTGAGAATTGACTTGGACTTACAAATTACTCTAGGTTCTTGGTTTGACCTATTTGAATACCTTCCAGGCTACCTTTGAAGCATCAGTGGAGTCTAAAACTAAACTGCTAAATGTGAATTAGTCTAGACATTTCTTTCTGAAGAAGTTCCTGTCTTAAATACAGTCTGTCTTAAATTAAGGAATGTCTTGATATTGGCAAAAGCCTGACTTCTTTTGAGACAATGATCTTGCTATTTCAACTCAGATTTTGGAAGTCAAGTCATAGAGCATTTTTCATTTTGATCAGCTGTGTCAGATATAGGTGAAGAACTGACTTATCTCTGTTGACTTTTAGTGTGGTTGTCAGTGGTTTGAAAAATTAAAATACTGAAATATCTATTAGATTAAATACTTAAATTTTATAAATAAAGCCTTTAGTCTTGGCGAAAATATTTGGCTTTTACCATTATTTTTAGGTATTAGTATTTCTGTTTAAAGGAAAAATCTCTATTTTTTAAAATTTGTGCCACTGACTGAAGCTTTTTTCATCTTTCAATGTACATCTAAACCATTTACTCTTTGGTCTGTAAGACAATACATTTTTTGTAATACAGAGATGTCACCTCTAGGAGCTTAAACATACAATCATTCAGGAAATATTAGAGAATTGCAAAACAGTAACATAATAATAGTTATAAAACGCCTAATGAAATGGCCAGTCTTAAGAACCAAGAAGTTTACAATTTCTCCCCAAGACTGGGACTCATGTGATGTGTAATGTGTCACATGGTGATGTAGGAAGGAATAGGAAAGGTGCTGGATCCAAGCAAGCAATCATGGCCAGAATAAGTTGTCTGTCCCGCGGGTTTTCCTGCTGTCTCTGAGGAGTCTCAAGAAAGAATGCCCCAGGACTGTGCTGTTGAAAATTAGTCCACTGACAGCTGCTGCCTCTTGCGCTCTTCATCCACAAAGGATAATCTGTGGGTAGGTGTATACTCTCCTTAGAATTAAATTACACAACCCATGTGACCAGACAAGCAAAAGTACCATTAAGCAGAAATCTGTGTGGTTGAAAACCATTCCCAGCAATGCTTATCTGTTCTGTACAACTAACAGGAACTCTTTTTGTTATGCTCTATGGGTTCCCTTCTATTCACATACATTATTATATTTATATATGGTACTAATGATAAGTTGGTGTGAGATGAAGGAACTTTGGAGGACCAAAGATAAAGATATAAAGAAGAGACTAATATCAAGATGAAATTCAGAAAGAGGAAAACATTCTTTAATAAATTCAGAAATAAAGAGCAAGGCTTTGACAATAAACCATTTTGTAAATAAGGAACTAATATTTATCATGGGCTCTTTGAATAAACAATACTTATGATGTTCAAAAAGCATACTGTGAAACAATACTTACATAAGCAAAGGTGATCCATTACTGTGGTTCTTCCTTTAAAGTGTGTAGAGAGATTCTATTTGAAATGCAGTATCTGTTCTAACTTTTCTAAAACTTAATCTGGTGCAAGAGCTGCCCATTATAATTTTCTATCACTGCAACATTCACATTAATATAATTGGTGTATGTAGAACATCTCTGACAGAAGTTGACTAGATCCTGTATTGAGAAAAAAAGATAAAACAATTCTTGTGGCAGCTGAGATATCAGATTCTGTAAAACCTGTTTGCTTTTTCATGTTGGTTGTAAATTCTCTCCCAGATTTTTCTTTGTCAAGCATAACTTTGAAAAATTATTTTTTATCTAAATGTTAATTTTTTTTATTATCATGCATATTAGAAAAATAATTGGCACCCTTGCAGAGGCTCATTGTTGTATAATTTTATGCTTTCATTCACTTGTATATTTTAATTCTGAATTCAAAGAAAAAAATCTGGGTATTTCTGATGTCAGCTATACCCCATTGCTATTTAAGTAACTCAGAAATACAATTTTGCATGTTACTAGGATTTGAGCCATACTTACATATTGAATTTTTTTTATTCTGGATGTGCAAAGAATTACTCTTTACAAGAAGTATCTTATGCATTTGTTGTAGTTAATTCTTCTAGCTCCCCAAGAAAGATAAGTTGCAGAGCTCTAGATCTGTCATGGGGTTTTATTCTGTATATATGTATATATAGCACTTATTATCCCTGAGTACTTTAGAAGACATACCACTGAAATTATTAATCATCTGATACTTTTTTTTTTTACAGTTTTCTTATGTTTACAGACTCAAAGGCTTTAAATAGAAGACTCAGACATTAAATAACAAAGCAAAGGTTTTAATTCCTATTTTTTATGTGTTAAATTTGAGGAAAAATACAAAGGACTCTATTGCACAAGGCAGCACAGCAAGTGACAGAACTGTGTCTGCAATTTAAGTTGTAATTTGGATTGTACTTATGGTTGAGACTTATCTTGTGCTTGAACTTAGCAGCAGTCAGAAATATCTCATAAATCTGAGTAAAGTCAGTGTCTGTGGCAAAATCAGTATTTTTCTCGAATTTTCAATATTTCAATTTTTAATTTCTATTTCAGCTTAAAGATATGTTTCCAGGCTTTCGGTTGGCCCTTCCACCAAAGCGCTGGTTCAAGGATAATTACAATCCTGACTTCTTGGAAGATCGACAGCTGGGGCTGCAGGCATTCCTCCAGAACCTAGTAGCTCACAAAGATATTGCTAACTGGTATGTGATTAACCTTTGCTTCTGCATTTGTGGCTTTTTTTGTCTATACTCCTCTTACAAAACTCCTAGACTCCAGCAGTGTGTCTTTGGGCAGTGTGGTGAGGGATTTCAGTAACATTCATTGTGTGCATTTGGTCATTATGTTATTATTCAGTGTCCTTTTACATTAGTCCCATCTTGGACTAATAAAATTCCATAAAAAAGTGGAATTGCAGTATTTTGAATTGTACAGGGATAACTAAAAGCTGTAATATTTATAATGTTATAAAAGTTTCATGTTTATTCCTGAAACATTATTTTTCTTGTTTAATGCAGAATTGATAATATTGTTAATTTATACTAGATGTGTTAGGCTTTCATAATGGAGAGTACCTACACTATTATGCAATTAGTTCTTAAAATCAGTATTAAACTACAGGTTTTTAATTGACATGACATGAAAGTAATAGGAATACCTTTACAGATTCCTGTACATAGTAAATGTAAACCACAAATCAGGAAAGTCTCAATAGTTTAAAAAACATAATGTGTTTAAGCAGCAAAGTGCAAAGATTTCTCTCAACAGTATCTTTTTTTTGTACAAAGTGGGAGATTCTTCCAAAGCAGGAAAATTAATAGAATGTAATTCTGACAAATGAAATGTAAAGTAATTTCATTACAGAGCAGAAGAGAATTTAAGTAAGCAACTTGCTAGAGGCAAAGCAGTTAGTTTTAAAACCTTTGCCAGCACCAGAAATAAAAAAGTTAATGCTGCTATACTAGAGATTCTTTGAGGAATGAGTCTGAGAACCTGTCATCATCTGAAACTTCATTCAAAAGAAAGAGTAAGAAATGTTCTAAAGCAAACCTAATTCCCTCGAGACTTTTAAAGGAACAAAATTTTAAAATTGCCAACCTGTGGTGTGGGACTGTGAGACAGTATAGTGCTCACACCTACTCTGCTTTTTAGTACAAAGGCAGTTACTACATTTGACGTGTTTTTATAAGGCATTCAGCTGCTGAGTCTGGAAAATAGGGATTTGCACATCAGTCTGACTTTAGTACTGCTTGTAGTAAAAAAAAACCCCAAGGTGATAAGCAGGTAAATAGAAATTATATAATGTCTCCTGTAGAGACAAGCAAGTAGTTATGACAGGGCTCATATAAAATGATTAAGAGAGAAGGGGGAAAGTGTTGGTGTTGGTACTTGGCACCTCTGGACAGTGGTCTCAAACTGATACCATCAGCTTACTATCCTGTAGTAAAAACCTGCACACCTTTTCTCTCTAAAGTTCCTGAGAAGCACCATGCAACACTGACTCCTTTTCTCCTTCCCTCTTCCTTCTACATGGCCAGCTAATGCCTTCCTGGCCCTTACACGACCACCTAACCCTCTCTGTCCCTCACATGACATCCTAACCCTTCCTGTCCCATGACCACTTGACCATTCTTCCTTGGAGCACTGCCAACAAACTCTCTCTCCCCTTCTCTCTCCTCCTAACCCTTCATATATTTCTTTCTCATGTGCATAACAACTTTGTGCCCTTCTGCTCTTTTGTGACTGCTCAATGCACATCAGCATTCCACACTTCTCCTGTTCACCTGTCATATACAGCTCATATAGGGATGAGGCTCAGCTGCAGCCCCATTCCTAATCTTCCACAATCTATCCTCTCACTGTTAAAAGACAAGGGGAAAAGGATTGATGGAAATTTAGGAGTGGTACCAGTAGAGTATTAGATCACGGTTGTGGACACTGATGTTCAGAACACCTTGAAATTACCTGGAGAACCGAATGAACAGTGAGATCACAAACTATTGTAGAAGGATCCTGATTTACTGAGTGACTAACATCAATTTTCATATCTTGAAATAGAAAATGACAGTAAGTACACCCTTACAGATTTATGAACTCAGCTGCTTTTTGCAACATGGAAAATAACAATTGATATTGACACCACTGGTTTGCTAAATCAGCTCAGTACTCAGCAAGTCAAAAAGTTTCATTAAAATTATTAGAGGAACTTAAAAGAGGAAAAAGAAGTTACTGCTCTGGGAATCTGAATTGTACTTCCACATAGTTCCATGCTAAAACACAGCATTCCGTTTCGAAGGAGGTGTCTGTTAGAGTTAACAGAGAAAGCAAGAATAGATGAAGCTGCAGAAAAACTTCCCTGCAAGAAGAGTTCTCTTTAGTCTGTTGTCTTAGTGAGACAAACAGGGTGTGTGAAATCATCAAAGGGGAGGGGGAAGGTGAGTAAAGAGTATTAATATTTTGATGATTCATAGTCATGCTGGAGTAAGTCATGCTGAGTGGCAAAGCTTTGTTGTGAGATGTCAGAGACAAAGCTTAAATGGTTTCAAAAAGAAATGGGGCTCAACTTACAAGTTTCTTTGTCAGTGGCTATTAAATATGATTATATGGGTGAGGTATGTAGCTGAGAAGTTTAAAAATTTCCTAATAATTAAATTACACAATAATAGGTGTGCGAAAAAGAAAAGGAATCAATCTCTAATAGTCCCTAAATGTAACTTCTGTTATGCTGCTGGAGGCACACTAGTGAATGGAATGGACTTGCTTAAATAGATCTGAAGTCTTTATGCTTCATATTGTTGCAGATAGTTCAGCATTTCACCTAGCTTATTTGTGTCTTAATGATATTTTATTTTTTATTATGTATTATATATTATTTATTATGTATTAGCAAGTTAAACTTCTTTCTCCCTCTTCACAAGTTATATGAAATTTTCCTGAACACAATTTAACTCTGGGGGTGGATTTCAAATTTATCTTTCAGTGAATCTTCAATACAACATAAAACATAAGACATCTATAAAAGCAAACTCTAAATTTAGCCACCTACACACCAACTCTACAAACTCTTAAGTTTAGCCACCTGTCCTAGTTTAAGGCAAAAAATTCCAAACTGTAACTTTTAGACAGCGTTGGTTATCAGATACAAAAAGGAATTAAAATGATTGTGGAATCAGTTTGTATTTTGTCCAATGAAGAGATGGTTAACTGAAATGTGGTTTGTAGAACTTCTGTCCATGTAGGGCTCTGCATGAAGACAAATTTTTTTAATAAACTTTATAACCTATTGGTACCGTTCTTATGTTTGGATCTATGGAAGATCTGAATTCTTCAAGAATTGATTAGAATGATGGAGATTTGATCCATCTATTTACCCACTTATCAGAATAAATTTACTATTAATGGGAATTAGTACTTGTACCTCACATGAGCAGTGGTGAGCATTTCACCCTGTTTTCTCCTTTAAAGCTCACCATTTACTTCTCCAGTTTTGCAGGTAAGTCAAACTGCTTCAGTCAGACCTAAACCAAAAAAGCCTTTTCTCTTTGTAGAGAAGTCTCTTTTATTTCTCTTTATACTTTATGTGCTGTATTGACAGTGGGAAATTTGCCCTTCAGGGATAGGAGACCTCATTTGGTATACCTATTTTTTAATACAACTAGATTCACAAAGTATTTTAAAGATAAAATGGAGGATAATATATGCAGGTGGCTAAACTTAGAGTTTGTAGATTTGGGGTGTAGGTGGCTAAATTTAGAGGGTTTTTTTATAGACTTCTTATGTTTTATGTTGTATTGAAGATTCACTGAAAGATAAATTTGAAATCCACCCCCAGAGTTAAATCATGTTCAGGAAAATTTCATATAACTCGTGAAGAGGGAGAAAGAAGTTTAACCTGCTAAACAGAAGCATCATCTGGTTTCATAAAGATGACAGAGCTGACCTGTCTCCACCCTGTATAAGAAGCTTTGAAGGGAGGAACTCGGTCAGCTTGGAGTCAGGGATCCCATGTGCTGCAGTGCCCCTTGCTGCCCTCCCTGATGCTGGCACTGCTCCTCCCTAGAGAAGGATGTCAGCCAGCACACGTGTACAGCAAACTGTCACAGGACAGGAAAGGTCCTTGTGGTACTTTAAAGGCAGAATCTTCTATTCATGAAATGAAAGGAAGAGGTGTAACACATGGAGAGGAGAGCAGGGTCAGAGCAGACTCTCAGAGCAAAGCTAGGCTGCAAATGAATGTTCATACCATCAGGTGCTTATTTTAGGTAAAGAAGCAACAAAGTAAATGTTCAGTGTATTTTAGATAAATGTTCTTTAGAGTCTTTTTAAAACTAAAAGTGATAGTATAAGGAATGATTTGTATTTGAAGAAATTTCTCCTCTTTTTGTTTGCCACACCTGAAGCTGGTTGATTAGGCTGGTAGCTGAAAGTTTCCTTTCTTGTGTTTGTACTTTGTGAAAACCTCAAATGCAGAGAATGAGTGGAAAACAGAAAATTACTGCTTTTTGCCCTCACCTTTCCATGGGACCCAGGTGGGAGGAAGAGACAGGAAATTAAGTTTGGATTCACATTTTTCATTTTTGTGCACTCATTGCAGTAGGAGATGATTTAAAGCTTTACAGTAGTGAGTGCAAGCACAGCATTGCCTCTAGGTTACTTCTTGCTAATTAATTGTGAATACAGTGTTCTGATTGGAGGTTATTTAAAGAAGAATGAATACAACCGAGCAGGAAAGTCTTAAAAAGATGGCTGAAGGGACATTTTTGGAGATGTTTAGGACTTCTATGAAAAGTAATCTAAATTTGGAAGGTAGAATGAGACAGATGCTTGAAATACTCTTGAAATACTCTGTAGTAAACCACAGGATTACACCTACTTCCTTCTTCTGGCCTTTGTGAAACAATGCACGGAGGGGGATGGCAACTGTTAGACAAATCCAAATGGAATGCATTGGTTTGAAGTGCATGTTCAGAGATGGCTATGTAGTCAATCCATGGCACATTGTCTTCTATTCTTTTATATCTTATCATTTCTATAAAAATATATACTGTATATATAAAAATTATATAATGTGTGTCAATGGATTATGATCTTAGCAAAATGGAGACAGATGAATATGTTTCAGTACTCATGCTTAAATCCCCTGATACTACCTGAAGGGATCTGCATATGAAATTTAACAGCATGCTTTTTATCTATCATGTAATACTTATTTTATAATAATTATTTTTCACCATGACAATTTTTCAAACGTCTTCAATACCAAAGTGATTAACTTGCCAATTGTCATTTTATGAAAATTTTACAAAATCATGAAAAATCATGTTCTGAAATTGCTTACTCATCTTTATAAGTTGCATTCTAAATACTGTCCCTGGTCAACACATACAACTGTGACTTAATAGCTTTTTAACTGTTTATTTGCTAATTGTTTTGACTACTTGGGAGTAAATTTGAGGATGTACATTTTTGTGTCACTTAAAGAAATACCTCCATTTTGTGATCATTTTTAAGTGTTGTTGCTGGGTTTGTACCTCAAGTAATTCACTCTCTTTTGTTTGGTAAAGCCTTGCAGTGAGAGAATTTCTTTGTCTGGATGATCCTCCGGGTCCTTTTGACAGTCTAGAAGAGAGCAGGGTAAGTGCTAAATAGTAGAATAGAAACAGAATGCAAAAGGCAGGTGTTGTTATAATATTTTAAGATCTTTGTAATGATACAGAATGAAACACTTCTGTTTCTGTTCTTTCACAAAAATCACAAAAGAATGTGTTTCTAGAATGGGCCTAGTCTGATAATTAATGCCCACTGATTGTCTTTGATTGCTGTACTTCATCCCTGTCCCAGGATATATCTTCTTTTTTGCCTTCTATGAGCCATGTTTTGTAAAGCAACTACTTCTATAAGGCGCCTACTGAACATAAGGAGAGATTTTACAAGTTTACATTCAGCACATTGTTGCAGTGCTTGTATCTTAGACTTCAGGTCTTGCAGGGAAATGTTTCTTGCTATAAAATCATAGAATCATAGAATGGTTTGGGTTGGAATGAACTTTAAAGAGAAGGAACCTTAAAGATTACCTACTTCCAACACCCCTGTCATGGGAAGGGATGTCTTCTCATGTAATGAATGCAGTTAAATGATGAATTTAACCAAAAATAGTGTTCTTGCAGAAAACTAAGTAGTGTCAAGTAGTGTTGTAAACCAGCAGCTGTTCAACATACATATGAGCACACTAAACAAATAATACTGTGTGCTGCAGCCTATTTTATTAGAAGTTTTACTGACATGCAGAGCTGTATCAAGGTTGTATAGAGCAGATAATCTTAGTTTTCTTGCTTTATAGAATAATTATGTTTTAAAATTGTACATACATTGTTAGTCTTGCAGAAATTATTTATGTTAAATGATGCTTGTTCAACTAAATTTATATTTGCCAGTTTGTTTTGCATGTATGTAGGAGTTCTTTGGCTCTTGTTACATTACTATGTGCATGTGAAAGATTTGGTGTCAAATTTGGTATCAAATCAAGCTCATGCTTGATTTCTATACAATCCCTTTTCATCACTGATACTTAAGTTGATGAAAATTTTTTCAAATTACCATAATTATTTATTCAGATAATTTAAAAAATTTAAGTACCTTCTTCATTGACATTTCAGTCATGCATGTGGTGAAATCTGTGTTACTCTTCCACTGGAATTTAATTAAATTAAATGTGCTGTTGTAGTTTTAGCTTTTACCCATTTCTGTGAAGTTGTTGAGACAGCTGTCTTAAAATTCTCCAAGAGATGCCACACCTTATTTATAGAGTGACTGAGGTCAGAAGGGACTTCTTGAGATCATCTATTCCAACCCTTCTGGCTCAAGTAAGGTCAGCTACTGCAGGCTGCCCAGGACCATGTCCAGTCAGGTTTTTAATGTTCCACTCTGGAGACTTCACAGCCTCTCTGTCCAGGCTGCTCCAGTGGCTGACCACCAGCACAGTAAAAGGTGCAGCCTCTCAGGTCCCATGGGCATGAGTATGTCCCATTTGTTTAAGTGCTCCCTGATCTGGTCTTCCCCCACTGCAGGTGAGTTTGTCTTGACCTTCCTTCTGATTGCATGGAAGGAATTACTCAAGGCTGGTCTTTCCAATCAACACAAGTCCGTGGTTTCCCATCTTTCTTTTATTGATGAGGTACTTGTAGAATCCTTTTTTTGTTTCTTTTCACGTGCCTTGCTAGATTCAGCTCCAAGTTGTCCTTCACTTTCATAATCCTGTCCCTGTAAGATTAGACAAGCAGCCTTACATCCTCTTGTGTCATCTCTCCACACTTTCACCCCTGGTAGAATTGCTTTTTATGTATGAGCTCAGGAGATCCTTGCTCATCCACAGAGGCCACGTGCAACCTTTGCTTGACTTTCTGCTTGTTGAACTGTACTTATTGATCCTGCAGGTGGTGATCCTTAGATTTCAACTAGCTCTCCTGGACTGCTCTTTGCTCCAATATGTTTTCTGAAGGATTCTTTCTTCCAAGCAGGTTTCTGAAGAGATTTGAAGTCTGCTCATCCCGAAATCCATGGTTCTGGTCATGCTTTTTTATCTTGCTTCTGACTGTTGGGAGCCTAAACTCCTGCATACTAAAAGAATCTGTATCCATCCCTTACTGTTTGTTGCATTTTCTTTTCTTTCTCTGAACTGCCTTATACAGGAAAAGCACTAAGGTTCATGTACTTATTTCTTATTTTTAAAGATATTTCAAAACTTACTCCTGTTTCACCTTTCTATTACCATCCAAAGCATTGCAGAAAAAAATCTTCTGTTTTCCTGATAATGGAAAATATAGCTATCTTCTATTTGGTTTATGTCTATTCTGTCATTCCAAGGGCTTGCCAAAACACATCTTTTTGGGGAGAGGGATACAGGTACCTACCTGCTCCATTAAAAGCTAATTAGGCCTAGAAATTTAATCACAGAAGAGTAGGCAATTTATTCACTAATTTTTTTTTTTTGGTCATATCCTTGGTAGCTGTTTCCACAGATCTTTTCCCAGCCATCTCTCTTTCATGATCTGAAGAAGGAAGCCAAGCTGTCTCCCAGTTGTCCTTTCAGAATTACAGGGGAAATTGGTCCAACCTGGGTATTAAAAATGTTCCAGACTCCAGGTGTCCAGCTGTCTGAAGAACAAAATAGGGAACAGCATGCAATGAGCTTTCTGAGCTTTGGTTCACTTTTCTGCTATTACAGCATCCTTCAGAATATATTGATATTTTCATACTCAGTTGCACACAGGGCCTGTGTTTGCTTGGGCAGCTCATAGCCCGATTGCAGATAGAGATGAGTTTTTCCAAAAGGGTTTATTCAGTTCTAATACAGAACAATGAAACAACTTTTCAGCACTTGTGCAGTATTTTTATCTATTTTGTGTATAGGAAAGTCTCCATGTGAATACATCTAAAGGTTGAAATAAACTTAATTGTATTCTTTAGGAAATAATGTCCCATTTTCAGTTAGGGTATCAGGAACCTTGAATATTTTTACAAAGAGCAGAAAAATTTGCTTAATTGGCTTGCCTGAAATGGGATGACTGCTTAACCAGAGTGATAGCTAAAGCAATCACTACAAATGCTGTGTCAAGAATGAGTGTCATAATGTGTGCTCTTGGCTCTAGCAGACATGAATAAAGCTATGGCTTAACTCATGACTGGTCTTCAAGTGTCTGTCAACAAAGATAAATTTGCTATATGAGTCAATAAAATAAATAAAATTCCATGGAAAAAACAGGGCTATTGAATTGAAAACCCCTTATTTGTTTGTATTGTATAATTACAGAAAAACTTTACATTTTAAACATCATGAGTCTGCTTCAGTTAAAGCAAAGGACAGCATATTCTTGATGTTTGTAGCCTGTTTTAAAACTTTAGGAAAAACAATGTCTTAACAGCATTGTTCTTAACTGAGCTCATATAAAATGTTTATTATCAGTGGACTCTGAATTAGTGGTTAGTTGCAGGTAATGTTAAGCCAAGAAAGCCTCCCACGTGGGGCTCTTATTTATAGAGAACATGTAAATTATTAAATCAGAATTGCACATTACTGTTGGAGGACTTGTGCTTTCCAGTAATGGATGAGGAGGCTCTGTGCCAACGCTTCTGTCACTTCCTGCATGCAGTGGATGTTGCACTAGACACGGGCTCTTCACGTTAGGTTTTGTGATTGCTCACTGGCAAATCCATCAGGGTGTGTGGTACATACATGTCATGCTCAGCAGAGGAGCACAGCATATTTGTCATGGCTAAGTATTAAACTTCCTATTAAACTTTTTCAAAATATTTTTTGTACTGGTCTTCAGATTGTCATGATTTCATATTTGTAGCAGGTGTTTGGTACAGAACTGTACAGCTTTGTCTTTATCCTGGGTAAGGAAAGAATATGTACTTAATGTACTTAATCCAAATATTCCTCACATCATGGGAATATATAGATACTTTGAAACTGGCTTTCAAGTCATGTGGAGGCATGAGGAGAAAAGGCAGCAGGTAGTTGAGTGTATATTCCATATAGACAAAAAGGTTCAAAACCAGAAACTACTCTTCTAGTGTCTCTCTTGTGAAACAAACAATGTGATCAAAGTATTTGCATTGGAGTTTAGCATAATAAACTCAAAATTCAAAGCAAAGCAGAATTATTAAGATAAGTATTTTGTTTAAAATTTGCATAGCTTTTTATAGTAATCAATCTGATATAACACTGTTAGGTTGATATTTCTAAGAGAAAAGTCAATAAAGGCAGTCCATGAAGTTTAATTGAAGATGCTCTTACATTTGTCTTTTAGGCTTTCTGTGAAACTCTGGAGGAAACAAATTATCGCCTACAAAAAGAACTGCTTGAAAAACAAAGGGAGGTTGAATCACTGAAGAAATTATTAACTGAAAAGCAACTTCATATTGATGCTGTTGAAAGAAGAATTAGGTATGTAGAAATTTTAAGTGTTTTAGGAGGTTATCTCCATGAAAGCATTTTCTCTATCTAGTCACAAGTACCAGCTTTAGCTGTATCTTGGAAACCATTTTCCCTACATAACCACATAAAAAGCAGTATTTTCAGTAAGCTCTTTCTCATATGCTGGGTAAAAGCTATTTAGTACAAATGAGTGAGAAACTTGTCCCATCTTTTCCCTCTAAAGTAATTGTGATTGTTTCCCAATCCTTTAAGTCCTGTAAAGATAGAGCAAGATTCTGTTGTGCTTCTGAAATGTTGAAAATGTGAAATGCCCTGCTAGAGATGAATGGGAAAACTGCTTTAAATTGCTTTGAGTTATAAAATCCTGTCTGTACTCAAAGCTTTGACAGAGCAAAGTGATGAAGCAGTTATATATCTGTAATAATTTGTTTAACTTTGTTCTGAATTGCTTGGAACGAGATGCTGCAGGTACCAGTTACATAGCATGGGAGATTGTCCACTCAAACCCAAGGGAAAATGGTACCTGTCTGCTAAATTCTGCAGCAGGAGATGAGGAATTGTTGTTGTGCTATCCAGAGTCCCATCAGAGCTGCTGAGTCAGTACTGCAGCATTTCTTAGCAATCGAGTGGATTCCTATGGTCTCATTAGACCATCACAAAATCATAGAATTATTTAGGAACCTTAAAGATCATCCAGTTTCTGCTAGACCAGGTAGCTCAAGGCCCCATCCAACCTGGCCTTGAAAACTTACAGGGATGGAGCATTCACTTCTCTGGGCAACCTGTTCCAGTGCCTCCCACCCTCACAGTAAAGAATCTCTTCCAAACAGATCTGATGAAAAAACATCCCCTCTATGTGTTCCAGGACAGTGAAGAAATTAAAAAAAAAAAAAAAAGAATAAGAAAATTTAAAATAAATTTTATTTTAATACTGAATGGAATGCTGAGTCCAGCATATCCAGGTTGACTAACAAATCACACTTTAAAATGTTCTTGTGAACTACCTTTGGAAAAGGCTTTAAATGCAATTATTTTGGCTGACTGAAAATTCTGATCCGAATATCATATTCAGTTTGTTGTTTACGCCTGAAGGCAAATAATTACATTTAGAACATGCTTCCCCTCATTGATGAAAAAGTTATGACATTCTCCTGGTTAAAATAGTCAGGAAAAGTTAGTTAACTTGCATTTGGCTAAAACAACATGATAGGAAAGTCTGTGACTGAAAATAAAAAGGTGTGAATAGCAAAAAGAGAGTTGATATTTTAGTGTTTTCCCTGAAGATAATGTTTTTTATATACTCAAACATACTGCTAGTTTCCCAGACATGTAAAATTAGTGAAAGTCAGCCACATAGTGTCTGAAGTCTTGATGAAAAATAACTTCTGTGACCTTAAGCCAAAAAAAATACCAAAAAAACTTGTGATCTTGTTTAAGAACTTCAGCTTGTCTGATGGGAAGTGAACCCAAAAGAAATGGGTCTGTCTTTGGCCTTGTTGAAGTAGAATTTTTATTTGTTGGCCCAACAAGAATTAAGCATCTTATGCCTACACACTCTGAAGGCCAAACACCTACAATGGATGCGAGGCAGAAGGGGACAGCTGGACAAGTCTGGAGACTTGCAATATTATTGTTATTATTGTTGTTATTTTATTATTTGGCTCAAACATGGGCCAGTAGTCATGTTACAGAATGCTTCTAAGGCTTTACATAAAATGCATGGATTAAAATAAAATAATAACAACAATAGTTAGAGCAATTTTACAAGGGAAAGAAATATAGTAGTATCACTTTAAACACAAAATGGATCACAAGCTTTTGTTTCCAGTTCAAGTCACAGCTTTCAATGCTAAATTGATGCATGTTTTCCACATAAAGAAATGGTTTGGAAAAAAGGATTTCTTTGGTCAATCTACATGACCACATAATAGTTTGTAGGCAAGCTAGCTGGACTGTTATCTTGTGTTGCCATTAAGAAAAAGAAATGCTTTTATCACTAATGGAATCATGTATTGCTTTGAAACTTAGTGTGTGGTTTTGTAAAGTTACAGTGAGAAACTTAAGAAACTATTGAAGAAATCTTTTTGTCATCCTCATGTCTTCCTTCTGACATGTCTTGGTTATAATCCTGCCATTTAGGCAAGATGTGTGTGGCTTAGTCTGAATGTAATTTTTTACCTTAAGTCATACACACATCTCTGGGAGTTTAATTTTGTGAAGCTACTAAGTTGTCGTGCAACCAGAGAATGATAAAATGTCCTGAAAGATCATCTAATTCCATATCCCCTGCCATGAACAAGGACACCTTCCACTAGACCAGGTTGCTCAGACCTCCATCCAGCCTGGCCTTGAACACTGCCAGGGCATCCACAGCTTCTCTGGGCAACTTGTTCCAGTGCCTCAGCACCATCACAATAAAGATTTTATCTCTAATATCCATTCTAGACCTACCCTCTTTCAGTTTGAAGCCATTCTCCCTAGGGAGAACAGGCTCTTGTAAAAAGTCTCTTTCCATCTTTCTTTTAGGTTCCCTTCAGGTCACAATTAGGTCACCCCAAAACCTTCTCCTTTCCAGGCTGAACAATCCCAGTTCTCTGGGCCTTTCCTCATAGGAAAGGTGCTCCATCCCTCTAGTCATCTTGGTGGCCTAGAGATTTAGAGGACTGGATTTAGTTTAGGAATAAGCAGCTGGAGTAAATAAACTGTGTAAATGGCTATCCAGTGCAAGCCCTGCCACCTCTGTACCAATAAAAGAAATGGGGCATGCAAGAGTGAGATTGAAAGGTTACTTTCAATCTTTCTGCAGAAACTGCCAAGGTTAAAGTGAAACAAACAGTTCTTCAAACAAATGTTTGCTGTATGGATTGGTGGTACTCTGTTCTTATCTGTTGTAGGGATTTATCTTTAGGAAAAATGACTCGTCAAATGTCAGGAGAAGAAAGTGAGTGCAGTGGTGAGGTGGAGTCTTCTGCAGTAGAAGCAGACCAGGGTACCCTGGGTGAGGACAGCTGGTAAATACTATTATTTTACTTGTATTTGAGTTATTCTTAAAATATGTTTTTTGAAATGTTTGGTCTTGCATTAATTCTGCACGGCTGAGAAATTCAGCATTTTACTGGACCTCCTTGCTGCATAAAGGCCCTCAGGATAGACAATTTTAGATCTGGAATAAGCAATAAGTTAAAAAATCTTACTCAATGTTTTGTGGATTGTGTGCATTCAAAGGCTATAGAAAATCATACCAGTTTCTATTTATTGATCTGTCTTTGCAGCTCAGATAAAGAGAACCATGAGCCATGCTGGAGTGGCTCTTTGGCTGGAAATTCTGTCCCAGAAATTGAAGTTGCTGAAGTCGCCTATACCGCAGATGAAGGATAGCTGAGCAGCAGCAGCTGTTACCTGGGAAAGGTTCCTGTTAAGGATGTATCTGTGGGTAGGATCATAGAGTAGCTGTGAAGAGTTTACAGCAAAGAGCAAGAATGCACATATTGAATGTTTACATAAATCCTTACAAATTATTAATGTAAGAAATACACCCATTGCTGCTTTGATTTCAGTTTTTATCAAGCCTTTATATATTTAATATATTGAAGTCTAATAAGGGCTAAAATCAGCTAAAGTTTAGTTAGTATACATACACAATTTGGCTGACTTCTGTAGCAGAATGACAAAAGTTTCACATTAAATCAAGGAACACATCTAAGTCATATGTCAGATATTGCCACTGTTGTGACACATTTGATGTGTTCATCTGTTTGGTATTTGTGTTTTCATATAGCCATAAAATAATGCTTGCTGAAGTAAAAATGCACTCAGTTGTGTTTAGGAATGAAGAATATGTTGGTATTAAATTCTAAAGTTGAAGAAAGTTTCTCTGGAAATTTTATGCAATGCAATAGGAAAACTTCCAGTATCAAGAAAAAAGTTGTTATAAAATGGGATCACAGTCGGACATTGTAAAATGGTCATTTTTGCTGAAAGAACTGATCTGAGACCCCCAAAACACTGTGTATTTTCATCCCAAGATAGCATGCTGTAATACTTTTTGTTCAGTAATGCTGCTTTGAAAATCTGGGATACCTTTGTTATGTACCCATGTAACAATAAAATCTGTAAGTTTGCCTTTTACTCAGAACACTACCTCTTACCACCTTGCTAATGCATTCATGTTTGTTTAAAAATATTCCAGATTATATGGAGGTTATTGGAAGACTTGTAAAGAAGCCATATTTTTTCCTGCACAGTTCATAACTAGATTGAATCTAGTTGCAGTGTATTTTTGTTTCAATATATTGTACACATGGGGATGTTGGTACCTATGTTGTATAGCCTATTTTTCAAAATGTACTAAGACAGGAGATGCACTTTATAATTAAGACTCCATTGTGCCAAGTTCAGTTGGCTAATTGGTTGAGAAATGGGAGTTGCAGGGAGAGGATTATGTAGTGCCTTTTTGTATTTTACTTGTTCATTACTGCAGAATTTTGTTACAGTGCTCTGGGTCAGTTCTGTGGAATCTTTGATACAGCATTTTTCTGTTCTTCACTTATTTACTGAAAGTGCCTTGTTTTATTACGCTTTTCCAATAGGAAGAAAGCCTGTTTTGTTTTAATTTTATTGTTTTTTGCCCTATACCACCCACATTGTTGTTTAATGTTGTCAATATGCAGTGTCTTTGTGCTGGAGTTTTCAAAGGGAGCTTTGTACTTCAGGCTATGCATACAATGACCTTTATGCAGAACTGTATAAACCTTCCTGGTGAAATAAAACTATGGACAAAACACCTGTCTTCTTTTTTGCATTGTAGAAAAAAACCAAACATTTAATGCCTTGTCTAGTAGAAGGATAAAATACTGGTAGAATGAGATATTTCTTACCTCAGAGATTTCCTGCATTTACTCAGCCTTGGTCTGAGTTCTATTTGTACCAAAAATTGTCTACATGAAAATGAATGAGAATGCTGTGACACCAGAAACCTTACTGTACTTCTGTTGAAGGTGAAAGTAAAAAAGGAACTGATTTTTTTTTATATATATATATCCTACGTAAATTCTCATAGATGTTGAGTGAACTCAATAAAGTTTTGGCATATTATTGAAAATACATGAAATCTTGTGTCAGATGTCACTTAGATTTTTTAAAAGATCAGACTTTGTCTATTAAAATATTGTTAGGTTTACAACTATGAAGGTTTTAAAAATATGGAAAAGATGCTTGGATCAGAGATGCCTGGGAATTCTAAAGTACTGCAAGTAAAGCTGCAAATCTGGACACTAAAGAAAGCATTAATATAATTTACAGTTTAGTCATGAGAGGGCAAAGGAATGAAAACTTCAAGATTTAAAAGATACTTTGCTAAAGTATTTAGTATCCTATGAATAGACATTTTTGTTTAGGGGGAGCTTGTTTTAACTAAACTGAGCTGGAAAAAGTGAATTTGTTCAGCAGCAGTGAGGTATCACTTCAGCTGGGTTACTGGGCAATGAATGGTTATCCTCCCTAAAGGACATGCAGAATTTGAGGTGCCCATTGTGGCCTTGGACATCCTGATCAAGGTTTATTCCAAGTCAATCCCATACTGAATTTTTTTCTGGTGAACTTGCATCTGTTCTGGAGCTACTTTCCTTGTGTTTCCTTCTTTTTTCACTCACTGCTGCAATTTCAGTACAGAAGAAGTCAAGTTTCCAATATTTCATTTGTAAGAATTGACAGTGGAGTTCTCTGCGCCGCTGAAAGTGCAGAGGAATATTCAAACTGGAATTGTAGCAGACTGAGCTGGTTACAAGAATAACAACCAGTAACACGTTGTTCTTTTCTGTTGCAGGTGATTGTCCTAATAGTTCAGCCACTGATTTACAACAGGGTTTTTCCCCTTAGTTTTAGATTTTGATAGATAGTGCATGGTTTAATCTTACTGGGGGTTTGCTTTTCTTTAATACTACATCTTTTAGTCCTGCAGGATTTATCCTCCTAAGCACATGCAGTCTGCCCACACTTCTCTGCTTTTCGTTTGTGGCCTGCTGAATCAGCTAAAATGCTGACTAGTGTTGAATCAAGAATGAGTTCCTATAAACTCCCACTCCATACCTTTCCCACTGACAACCATTAGTTGGGTGTAGAACACTCAACACATTAGCTGTGAGTACAATAGTCCCAATTGAACCAGCTCAAGGAGGGGAGGAAATGAATTCACCAGGATCACCTGACAGTGGTGGTAGAGAGTAGCCTCTGTGGTGCACTTTCCAGTGGACTTTTGTGCTCTGCTCTTTGTGTTAAGCATCTTCCTTTTCAGGGGAAGGGGTTGGGGTCTTACAGCTGGAGTGAAAGGGGACCAGGAAGGCTCCTGTTCCAGATGATATGTCTGCCCCAGATGGTTTTTACTCTCTGCAGCTCATTAGAACACTAAGTAATTTGACTTTTCTCTCTACTGTTTCTATTCCTTTTTTTTTGAAACGTAGCTACAAAGGAGTAGCATTTATTCTACTAGAAAAAAAAAAATTGATTTTGAGTAGAACTTTCTGTAGGAAATTTCATGTGGTTTGTTTGTGGGGGAGTTTTTCCTATGCTAGCTATGACAGACTGATACAAGCTGTGTGAGTGGTGTGAAATTCAAAAGTTAGGTTCTGAAGCTGCTGCTACAAACAGGTTTTTTTAGAAACCTCAGATAACACAAATAAATAGAGCAATAGAGCTTCCACCAAGGAAGGGAAGAATCCTATACGGAACACTTTATGGAATGCCTGGCCTTAGGGCTCTTTCTTCCTGTCATTCCTTTCTATATTTCAATTAAGTCTTTGTGCAGGAGATCAGGACATTCAGCTTACTAGGCAGCTCCAACACTCCAAACTAGATACATATTTTTCCTACAAAATACAGAACTTGTTTTAAGGGATGCTTGGGTAAATGAACTGTATCCTCACATCCATGTTTGTTGGACTCTGATAAGGAATCTAGGAACTGATAATGCAGCCATCTCCAAAAGATGTCTCTTAAGAGTTCATACTCTGGCTGGAGCAGTCAATGTACTGACCAGTGGAGTTGGTGGTTCTACATTTTTATGATCTTCAACACATTGTTAATGCACAGGATCTTAACCTCCTGGAGGAAAGATAAGAGAGAAAGGAAAAGACAGAAGGGAAAGAGGACAAGAGAAACTTGTTTCTAGTTTACACTTGAGCAGTTTCCCCCTTTGAAAGTAAAAATTTGTTCACTCATTTGTTGACCAGAACTGCTTCTCCACTAATTGTTCTTTTCTGTGTTGAGTGGTTTTGGTTCTGTGTTAATCATAACCCATTCAGGAACACCTTCTCCCATAGCACTGGCATTTCTTTGCCAGCCTCACCGTGCTAACCTTTATCCCAGTCTTGTTTCCAAGGACAACCTTTTGTGTTTGTGTTTGGGCCTTCTCAGGTTGTGCATTGCAAAGAAAACACTGAGCCCAGGACTTTTGTTCAGTGTTTTTATCTGCCAAGATTTTATTTACCTTTTGTTTCTGATGCAACTATGTAGATTCAGAAGAGTGGAAAAATAGGGAAAATGCTAAACATTTAGCATAAACATGCTTTATGCTAAACAATAAAAGATTAATGTATCTATAGATATCCTTATTTTGTAATAGATATAAATGAGAAACATGTCATTCTCAGAGTAATAGTGACTTGTTGGTCAGTTTACAGATTATTCTCCAGCTTGGTATCTTGTGTTATACTGGAACACAAAATGTTTCTCTTGAAATTTCTCCTTGGATTGATGAGTTCAAAACCATTCTGATGGTTGTTCTACAGTCAGGAAAAGGCTGTCATGAGACATACCTAAGCATAACCCCCTGTCACATACACAGCATCTTTTTTCTTCTGGTGGACATATTTAAAAGCCCCAAACTACAGGTTTATCCAGCATCATCAAAACAAAGTGATAATAAGATTGAAGAATCCTGTTTAGCAAGGATCAGGCAGAGTTACACTGATGCTGCCCAGAGCACAGGATGTGCACAAGCAGGATGTTTCCTAGACAAGCATTTTTCACTGTCCTGTAACAGGAAGGCTGAAGGAGCTCTGTAATTGGGTGACTTCTCCAATGTGATTCTGCTGAGCTGGATAAATCAGAAAGCCTGATGTGCAGGCTATTCTTACTTAAGAGAATGAGAAATTTTTCCATTGAGTCTTTCTGCAACAGGACACTGAAATTAAAATTCAGGAAAGCTAGTGATGTTCTAACTCAACTGGCAAAGCTTCTCTTTGTCCTTTTATACCTTTAACCTCACCCGACATTGAAAAAAATGGTCTTCAATGCATTTCTCTTGTGTATAACCCAGATCCTCACTGTTTTCCTGCCCCTGTTCGTATGACTTGTGCATTTTTGTCTCATTAAGGGCATCAGAGCATCCAGCCCAGGCTGGAATTTTGGTATGGCTTAATGAATATTGCAAGCTGCAAAGCAGGGCAGCATGGCTCTGGAGAAAGAAGAGGTGTGGCTGTGGGAATGCTGAACTTGGAGTAATAATTTCAGGCCTCAGAAGTCACTGCTAGCCAGAGCTGAACCCTTTGGCTTTGGGAGACAGGTACATGCATCACGTGTCAGAGAAGAGATCATTCCCTACAGTGCAGGAACCATCAGCATGGGTTTTCTTTCTAGCAGAGGCTGATTAAAGCACTGGCCTAATAAATGGGATTCTGGGATCAACTCTGAGCAGTGCCCAAGTCTCGTTTATTTTAAGGGAAGTTACGAGGTTCTGCACCTTAACCCTTTGCTAAGCCTTCAAAAGCAGTGCTCCAACCTATGTTTTCCTGGTTTTCAACACAATCTTCATGAAGACCTTTCCCCTTTTTAGCCCTTATAAGCTCTTCATGGCGGCCCCAAAGGCTTCCTGATTCACACTCAGCACTCCTTTGACTTGAGGATCACCAGAGTGCTCGCCAAACAAAGTTTGTCCCTCTCATGTATCTGAGAGATAGGTATTGCATTTCCCTCTGCTGTGCAAACAAGGAACCTGAGGAAGAAAGCAATTACATGATTCACCCTAATTACACAGTAAGTCAGTTGGTGCTGATCCCCTTGACTTGTCAGCAGGTTAAAATTAGATGATTTGCTGATCCAGTGAGACTTCTGCCTGTACAATACAGGAATTTTGTCTTGGGATATCTCAGCTGGATTTCAAGTAGGTTTAAATATCCTTGCTTATAAATTATTCTAGCTGCTTCTAGATTTATAATATTCCTTTCTTCTGCCAGTTCAAATTGAACACACTAGGATACTTGCATGTGGTGGAGAAACAGGCCTCTGTTTCCTCAATCCCATATGGATTAATGCTTTTTATCCAGAAGAAACCACAGCTGCCACAGCTGTTTTATGGAAATGTTGAGGATGACTGTGAAATGCTGCTTGATTGTTTGTTTGGCAGTCAACGTGGGTTTGTCAAACACTGTTCATCTGGCAAGCACCTACTGGGAGAAGGCTGCACATTGACCTTTCAAGATCTCATTATTGCTTTGCATTGTCTGAAAAATGGATAGATAGATGGATAGATAGATAGATAGATAGATAGATAGATAGATAGATAGATCGATAGATAGATAGACAGACAGAAAAATACAGCTTAAGAAGCAGCTGCAACATGTGGCAAAACTACAGGATCTCTCCTCCCAGATTTCCTAGGCACTTTTTTCTTTTCTAGGCACTTCTGGTAACCAGGTTATGGAGTGGATTGTTTATGGTGTGCTGGAGTCTGTTTCCCCCTCATTCTGCAGGATAAATACACCTGTTACAGGGACAAGCAGAGGCAATAGGCAAGAGCTCTACCCTATTATGGCAGCTGCCTTGTACATTTAGAAGAAGTTTAATTTTTGTGCGTGGATGTGCAGTATGAATTTAGAAATCTTGCAGCACAGCTTGTAGGATAATTATAAATCTAACAAAAACATCAGGAGCTTCCTCTTGGATTTCAATTTGGCAAGGGGATAATAACTTACATTGGAAAAAACAGATGAGAAAACTGTCTCACTCTGTGTAATCTTTTGCAAAAAATGACTAAGATTCAGTGAGATATTTATGTGCCTGTAGAGACATTGCTCCTGCTTAGGTGTACAAAAGCAGCCCAAAACATGTGTTTCTTGTAGAAAAAACTGCAAAAAACACCAGTCAGATCTAACTTAGTTGTTCCTACCTAAATGAGAAATTAAAAAATAATTTAAGAATGCAGAAAAATTAATGTGCAAAGTAATGTATGATGAAAGAGCATTAAACAATCAAAAATTCAGCTCAATTTTGCTGTGAGTTAACATGAGAAACAGAACATGTAAATAATTACTTTTATCTATTTTTGCTGTCAGCATGCTGAAGTTCACTACTGGCATCCTCTTCAAGCTTAGACAAGCTTCACATCTGAGTCTAGAAAACCATGGAAAGACCAGCAACTTTCATTTTTCAAATTACGTGAGTTACACAAGATTCATGATTATCCAAAGGTCACAGGACAAGATCTCTTCCCTCAACAAAGAGGCCTCTATGTTCTGCTCTGGTGAAGCAGCTGTTGACTCAGATTTCAGTTTATTCAGACACAATATGTGCTCTAGACAGATTCTCAGGCTACATAAATTAGTGTCTCAACTTGTTATCATTTTCTCCCATCATTTTTTCTCTCCTATTGTCTTCTTTATAAGATTAAATCCTTTGTGTTCAACCACAAATGTCTGCTACAATACAAATAAGATCTGTTCTCAGGTTAGTGCCGTTATAAACCTTCTTCAGAACTGCTTGATTCACACAGGGGGTTTTTCTTTCCCCTAGCTCAGTAAACTGAATGCAAAGCACTGGGAGCTGAAGGTTTTAACCTGAAAAGTGCAAGGTGGTATCTCCAACCCATGTTTATCTATAAACTTCTGAAGCTGCATTACAGCTGCAAGAAGGCATCAGTTCAGATGGCATTTCCTGTGCCAAATAAACCCTCTCCTTGGTAAAGTTACCTTTTAAGATCCAAATCCTCAATAAATCAAAGTGATTAATTTTACACATGAACATCAACAGCCTCAAAACCAGCAGCTGCAATACCTCCCTAGGCATGTTCCATGACCGAAGTGCTCTGAACCCCCACAGGGTCTGAGACACACTTGACCAAGAAATCCCTCGTGCAATTCAGTGTCCTCAGCGAGTTCCAATGGCATCCAGCTTGCAGCTGGTCACCGCAAGGCACAAATCACTGAACCAGTATTAAACTTCTTGAAAATGAGTACTTTTAGCAGATTTAAAACTTTGAGGTTCATCTTAGTTCTTTGCCCCGGCCTGAGTGTGTGGAGAGGGGGCTGGCAAACTGCTGCATGACAATCTGCTTCTGAGCTCCTGCATCAGTCCAGAACAGGGAACAAAGCTGGGTGCCAAGGCAGCCATAGACAGGGGAAGAGAAGAGACAGAAGCCAGAGAAGCAGCTGAGAAGGTGGGTTAGTTTTTAAAAGAGCATTTTAGCTCTGTACAAGTGGTGATTTGTGGGAGGAATGGGAAGACTGGGAGGGTTTCACCCCTGGTTTTTGAGTAGCACTTTCAGGCAGGCCTTTTCCTCCAGCAGGAGCAGTAAGACTGAAATCAGGTCCTGTGAGCAAATGCAGCCTTTCCAGCCTGATGGAGTTTCTTGCTGTATGCTGAACCCAGAGCTCCTCCTGGAGGTCTGCAGAGTCCCAGCCCTGCTGCTGATGGAGCTCTGATGCTGCTGGGCAGCAGAGCAGCCACACCAGGCACTCCAACACCCCATATACACATAGGGTACAGACAATAGGTAGGTGTAGAGCAATACAGCAACCCTACACAGACAGCTGCAGTCCCAGCTGAGTTTAGTTTGTTCAGCAGCTGCACCAAGATACCTCTAGTAAGCTGAGTACAAAACTAAAGCTAAGATATCTGAATATATTTATAAATTCTGAACACCCACTTTACTCCTAAAGTGCAATTTTAGATTTTTGAGGAAAGGGTGCTAAACTCAGGGTAGAGTCGGGGTGTCCATGTAAATCCTGTTTGAACCCACAAAACACTCCTTGCCACATAAGACTGACATGGTGAAAGCTGATGTCACAGCAGTGGGAATGGGAGGTATTGACACTTATCACCTCTGTGCGAGCAGACCACCAGCTCAGACAATTAGCCTACCACCTATTTTATAAAATTTAGCTCAAATCACAGATCCTCAACTTGCCTTTCAGTCCTAGGAGAACTGCATGCCTGCCCTTTGAGAAAGCCAGCTGAGGGGCACCTACACTGCCCTGCTGCCCTGAAAACAGCCTGGGTAGCAGTGGCTGCTGAAACAGCACAGGTTGGAAGGAGCTGGGTGAGTGTCAAGCCCAAACTGCCCAGGATGGCATTTACCCAAAGTTTGTCCTGATAAAGAGGAATATGACAATCAACTGTAGTAAAGAATTATCAGAAGACTTCCAGTTGCAGGGGGGAAAGTCAGCTAGCACATATACATGAAAGCAAAACATGAAAACTCAAGTGCAGTGTGCAGGAGAGGAGGGGTGCAGGGCAGCAGAGGGGCCCGACACAGTAATCTCAGGTCTACAAGGTTGTTCAGAAATTCTTAGGCACATATTAGCATTTCATAACTATATAATCTAGTTTTATCTGCAGATATTGATCCTGAGAGTATAGTTCAGTGGTGACCAGGTAATTACATGCTGATAACAAAACAATTTAAGCCATGATCAGTCACATTAACCTGCTATACTTTTCCTACAATATACACCTGACTCAACAGTGCTCTGAAGGTAGGTCTTAACACAGTCTCTGCAATGGGGACAGATATAAGAAAATATGACAGCTACCTGAGATTACCTACTTGTAATTCTTAAGGTGTTTTTTGAGACTAATTTTTTCTCCCTATGTTTCTAAAATAATGACATAATTAAAATAATATAAGCTCTACATCATGAAGACAGTGAGATTTTCCAAATATTCCCCCTGTTCTTCCACCCCCCACAGCTGTAGACACAGATAGCAGTACTCATACCACAGCAATTCCTTGGCATTTTGTGACAAAGCCCTTAGGATTTACAAAGAGGAAAAGAGAAGCTGCCCAGGCAATTGAAACCTTTCCACATCAGATAATGAACGGTGATCCTAAATCACTGCTTCAGCATTTCATACATACATGTAAATATATGTGTGCATACATAAAAGGTGAGATACCACACACACAGACTTTAAAGAGATTCTAATAAGACAAATGAAAAAATGCCTTTTGTATTTGTCTCACTTCATCCTTGCCTATCACAGTTTTGTTTTTTTTTCTTTTTTAAAAGATCTGATCATTCTTCCTTTCAAGGAAGGCCTGGAAAGTGAAAAACACATATTTCTGAAACAATGATGAGATCTTTGGGACAGAGGGGAGGAGAGGCAGGTATTTTGGATATATTAAATTAAAATGGTTAGGTATGAAGGAATGCAGCCCAAACACCACAGCTTACACTGGGGTGGGGTTTTTTGTTGGTCATTTTTTAAACCAAATCAGCTTCAAAGAATTCTTGAATTCTAACTGGCTGCTGAAAGATTAATACACGAAGAAAATGTTTCAAAATATTCTCACACCCTTTAAAAGAGCACTATATTCTAGTAACAGTGTAAAGAGGGTACTTACAATTTTGCCTGATAAGAGAAGAAATTTAACAAAATCATGTAACACAAACTTGACACCAAAATATTTATTTACAATGTGTATATATATACATACATGAATTAGTTTTACTTTTTATTAATATATTTTCCCCTTTTTAAAATTATCCAGGTTAAAAATGTCTAAGCCTGTTAGGAGAAAAAAACAGTCTCAGAATAAATAAGCAACAAGAAAAGAAGTCAGTTCTGGTACCCCATCTGCTTCCACAGTCCTCCTGTAAAATATGTTCCAGTTAATAGGGTACATTTACAATAACACGTTGACACTATTCACTCTCAACTGCTTACATACTGAACAAATACCATCTTGGCATGAAGACAGGCATATGTTCAAAAAAGAAAGAGCCATTTGTCCCACTGTTATCTGAATTTACACAGGAAAGAGCCACTCCCTCTGCTGAATTAAATGCCTACAAGCCTTTTGCCCTTGAAGAAAACTGGTGTCCCAAAAAAATGTGGCAACAAACACTGCAGTTATAGAGGTCTATGGGTATTTTGGTTTCTGTACATCACTACAGTGTTTCTGAGTACAATTTCAGCAGGCTCATCCTGGCCTGTGAACTGCTACATGAGTCTGTTTTTCAGGATCACCAGTCACTATACATAAGCTTTCAGAGCAGCTCACCTGAATATCCAGCTTCACTTCTTCACCTTTCATAAATTTTGTTTTTAAAGTGTTTGGTCTGAGATTAATAAGCTGAACACATCTGAAGCTTCTTCAGGACCGACACTTGGCCAAAACATTGCTGGAGGTCAGCAATGTTTGCAAAGAGAAGATCTTCTCCACAGGATTTTTTTTGTCTGCAGTGAGGGGTGTTCACATGGAAAGTTCTTATTCAAAAACAGCAGGCCCACATTTTCCAAAGAAGACTGAAAGTCACTTTAGTTTCAAAATGGAAGCTTAGAGACCCATTAGGTTGTAGAGCACTTCAAATATGCCAAGTGCTACATAAGAGCCAAGCATTGTTAAACTACTAATTCAACCAAGAACAGAGGCTGGAAGCCAGGTTTCCTAAACTAACTATGGGGCTATGTTGGCATGGCCTCCTATTTAGAAATACCAGCAGAGTCCACAAGCACACTACCAGTGTGTGTTAATGTGTTCTGCACTCAATTCAGAGACCTGCACAAACTGCACACCTTGAACACAGGATTCAAGCCAGAAGGGTTAGCAAATGGATTTGAAATAACTTAGAATATTTGCTATTTTACTAAATATTCCTGCTTTCAGCTAGCATCTCATGCTGAATTTAAGCAAGCATTAAAACCAAGTAGCATTTTGTTAGTATTTGGTTCCCTACTCCTTGAGAGTTTAAAATGTATTTTTAAATTTAAGGCAGTTATTTCCTTTTTTTATATTTTATTTTGTATTTAAAACAAAAAATCAATCATGCCATACTTTCTCTACTCTCAACAAAAAGGGACAATTTTCTTGGTACCTCAAAATTTCAGGATGGAATTAACACATCCAGTTTTTCCAGTAAGAACATTATCCAAAGTGGCAAGGCTTGATTCAGCTCTCACACAGATACAATTCAAAAGCAGTTCCTCCACAAAGAATGGAAGTTCTTAAAAAGTCAATCTCCCCTCAGGGTTTACACATTTGGGGTTTCATCCATGGGGTTCAAATTGTAAGGCTCTGAGCAGGCCATGTCGAGAAACACATATTTGCTTATACTTAACCTTAAATTCACTAAGCTGAAGGCTACTGAAGCCTGTTGAAGCTGAACACCCAGCAAATCACAGGCTAAAGCCTGCAGGAGAAGGGGTCAGTCTTCTGTTGCTGGAGATCTACAGAAACCAAGTCCACCACTATTGCCCAGGTGGTTCAGTCATCATTAAATTTAAATTCATTTAAAAACAAGAAACCTAGATCAAGGACTCTGCTTCCTACAGCCCTAGGAATTCCACAGTGTTTTACTATTTCCTTGTGATTGACAACAGGCTACTAGCAGAGAGCTTAAGACTTATTTAATACTTTGTTAGTACAAAGCAGCCTATTTAATTTTTGGGTTGTATTTGAACAGTGATTTCAGATGTAGTAGTTTAGCACTCAAGAGTGGCAATTGTTTCTTAGGCTAAAACGCTGTCAGTTGGACAGCAACAGATTAAATTTACAAGTAACCCAGAATCAGCTTTTAACCAGGGTTTAAAAAGGCACTGCAAATGCAACACACTGGTATTATTTCCGTTCAAAAACTGAGATGCTCAGAAATTAAAAAATTATTTTGAAATTGTATGATTAAAAATGTGTTGCTAATTCCTTCAATGAGGATGAGTAGAGAAGAACACAAGAAGGTCAATTCTCTTCTGGATTTTTGACAGGGTTAATGAAAATTGGTAGTGTTTGGCAGGAATCTGTAAGAGGCTAGACATTTTGCTTTCCTGGATCACTGTAATTCTGTAACCTAGTCAGAAATAGTCCAAAATACAACTCAGGATGACCTATAGAAGTTCATAGGACATTTTGGCCAGCTAAAACAAAACAAATAACACACCCTACTTCAATAAGCCTACAGAAAAGCTTCTTCTTAATATCTAGGACACTGTAAGTTGCTCCAGGCTGACTGTTTGAATCTTCATGTCCAAGTGAATAGTTATTAGTTCTTGGGCTCAAAGAACCTGCAAGTGAGAACATGTATTAAGCTGTTTTGCTAACACTCAAATAGTCTGAACCAAATAAACCTCTAGTTATAGGGCCTTGATAACTTACTTTCTCATTTCAAAAATCAATCTAGCTTTGAGCATAAGTGAGGCACACAGGTTTTACAAACCAACAGATATGGTAAGATAGTGCCTATTAAAAACTGATACTACTAATAAAACAAATCTCTTGACAAGGCTGAATAAAAGAAAAAAGATGGCTGATGGTTTAGGCAACTACTTCATTCTTTTGTTTGCTGGTTTTTAAGCTAATTTTGTAATATGGCAGTAACACTAGTCTCAGCAAGATGTGCCATAAAAAAACCCAGCTTGTATGAAATGCAACCACACCAAATCAGTGTGAGTATAAAACAGCAGTACAGCTCTTTCCATTCTGCACTATAATGTCTGGTGTGTAAAACAACATGCTCTTATGAAGCCCAGGCAGCCAGTTTCTTCATTTCATCTTCATCCTCTGCTTTTTTCCTGGTTGATGCTGCAGATAAAGAGACAATAAACCATCAACTCATATAACAGTCAGAACCATTCTATTTGTTAGCATGAGGACTTGCACAGTGCTTTTCTGTTTGAAGATCTCAGACCAATTTACTGAGTAGCAAGCTGAACATGAGTAATGCAGGAATGAAGCTCGTAAGAGCAATGTGACTGTTTTGCCCCATCATTATTTTCTACAGAACCCTAAATTTCACAATATAGGTCTGATGTCATTCCTACTGAAAGACTCACACAGAAAAAACATCTCATTTCTAAAGGTTGTCACAGCCAGAAAAAGCCCACAAGAATGCAGTCAGTTCTCTCACCACCATGTAAATGAGCAAAAGTGACCTATCCTGGCCAGCTGCACATCCTGCTACCTTTCCAAATATTGCTGAGAGGTTCTGCACATGCAAGTCGCTGAATGAACTCACCCCATTTTAATGGATGGTGTAATTTATTAAATGGAGAAGGACATTCCTGAGCTTGCTTTGCTCGGGTGACATCAGTTAACTGCTGTGTTCACAGCCACAGCAATTCCCAGCTCTCTATCAGGTCCCTCACACACACTTTGTACCCAAATCTCCTATCACACATCATCTGCATTCACTAAGCTAAAACCTCACCCAAATTGTCTTCATTTGCTGACCTGCAAACTAGATGCCCAAGAGCCCAGTTTCAGCCTCAGGCTGCCTCCTCCATCTGTGGGCTGTGCATGCCAGGACTGGCACGTCCCCAGGCTCCAGTGGAACACTGCTGGTGGGTCCCACACCTGTGTGTGCACCCTCACAGCAGCCAGCTGGCAGCACAGGGCCAGCAGCCGCCCTCCTGAGGGGAACTGCAACCACCCCCGTCAGGGACTGAGGGTGGGAGAAGCTCACGGGGGACCACAGGGTCAGTCCCCATTCTGCAAGTGTCACAGGTTCACTGTGTGACTGGGGAAGGTCACTCTGCCTCGCTCCATTCCAGTTTCCTCATCTTCTAAATCAGGAGGGCAACATGCATCTCCAGTTAGAGGCATTACAGATCCATCAACTGGTCTGACTTTGCTGCTGCTGTGTAACAGCAAGCAGAGAGTTTCAGCCAGTTTTTCACAGCCTTGAACTATACAACTGCAACCAGCTCATCTGGCCTGAAGCAGCCATACAGATGGATGAAACAGAAAATTAAAATAGTGAGAAGCACATGGAGATGGTCTGAGCTTAATAAAAATGTCAACTGGCACAGCTGGGTATGGATCTGGAAGACAATACATGAATAAATCATAAATGGCCAGATGGAATTTTCACTGTTTTTCTAAATCCTTTTTTTTTTTTTTTTTAAATTAGCTGTTCTGCAATTGAGTTCAGTAGATGAGGCCACTGTTTCAGCTTGAACATTTTAAACTGTTTCCCAGGATTTAAGTGTCATCTGCCAAAATACATATCATAGTGTCTGAGTAGAGCTTGTCTAGGTAACCTGCTCTGCAGCAGAAACCATAAACAACCTGTGTCACAGGTGTGTTCTCCTTACCATCAATTTTTTTTATTCTTTTACTAATGGAAATACACAGCAAGTCTTTCAACTGACAGTGAAAAGTGTAGTAAAAGTTGACTGCCTCTGGCTGAATTCAAAATGAACAGGGTGGAATTACAGAAAAATAAAACAACAGCTTAATACCAGGAATAAGCCTTTTCAGCAGAAAGAAAACAAAGGAATGAAAATATGTCTTTAAATATGTACTTCCCAATGCCTCCTTCATTTCTAATTAAAATACCAGTGGAAAATATCAAACCACTACCCTGCAAAACTGGATCTTTATGACGTAAACATTTGGAATCTAGGTCAGACTCTAATTGAAAGAGACTAAGGATTTAACTGCCAAAAAGAAGAAAAAGAAAAAAAAATAGGCAGAAGAATAATTCCTCAATGATCTTACTTGATCTTACTAAATTTCAGCAGAAGATTCATCAGTATATGTGCAAAGTCAAGTTCCCCAAGTTTGTCACCCCAAATACACAGAGAATTTGGTCCTAAATGCTTTCACAGAACAAAATGGAATCCTACTCTGCTTTTTCTGTTAGGCAGATACAAAAATAGGAAAAGGAATTTATAACATTTTAAAAGTTATAACAGAGTTAAATGCATATCTGAAACCCTCTTTTCCTCTCCCCTTTCTCACAGCATGGCTTAATCAGTAATAAGAAATGCAAAATGGCAAGCAGGCATTTTACCAGGGCGAGAAGGCAGTGATGTGGACGGAACACTTGGCAACCTGACATCTCTCATTCCCTTGTTCAGTTCTTCTTGCTCCAGTTCTTCCAATTCTGCCATCAACTCATCCTAAATTCAAGGAAAACATTATTTAAAAATACTAACTGTGATCACACAGAAGGGCACATTTAACCACCATGAAGTAAAGTACTACTGAAAAAACAGTTTACACCTGAAAGGACATATCAAGAAACAGCACATTAAAAGTGTAATTATAAGCAATTAAGTAAATCTTAATTGAACATTGAAAATATAACAATGACAGTTAGAAACAGGACAAGGAATAAAATTAGAAACAAAATTAACAGCAGTACAATACATGCCAAAAAGGCAAATACGGAAGTAAAAAGCCTCTCTGCTATCCTCAGGTTTGTTCCAAATCTAAAGCCTGTACTCTTCAATGGATTCTAACTTTAATCTGCCATTTCTCCCATTTTAAAAGGCAAACACCTTCCACTGGTTATAAGGCAGACTGTCATTGAACATTACGCTTCAGCCTGTCATGTAAGTCCAGGATTATATGTGAGTTCAAAGCAGCACTGGAATCAAAACCGTCCTCCTGGGTCCTGTTATTCACTCTTGAAGCACACAGCACTCGTGGGCTGTTAGGTGCAGAGGCTGATTTGGAGAGATGATCTAATCCACTCGTACAATGCTAAAAATAAAAAAGCTGTACGCTTTTTAAAAAAGCAAGGAACTTACTCCTCGGCTGAAGTTTCCCAAAGAAAGGAAGCTAAATGTTACATATTTGTAGAAAAATGCCACATTTGATAAAACGGTTTAAAAAAAAAATAGGCAAAAAGAACTGGAGAGGGATGAGAGAAGTGTCAAAAAAGTAGTAAAGTATGAGCTATGAGATACTGCAATGGGCCTTGCCTACACATTTATACTTTGTTTATCACCAATGTGGAAGCTAAAATGATAGATGCATAAGCCACCACGGGGCTTTATACCGAGATTTACTTTCTCATGGTTTTGGAATTTAAGGCAAACATACACTCTGCCAACCCAGGGAGAAGGAACTCTTATGCTTCTTTTATGTGCTTGTCTGGGGCAGGAGAAATCACATGCTTCCATGGTCTCCTTACACCCACGGCACCCATGTGAAGAGAAAATGCATCCAAGTGCATGGAAAAAAAACCTTTAAAAAAAATTAAAAATTAAATATTTTCCTTCAACACAAACCACCTTATATTCCAGCAATTAAGTAATTGCTTCTAGCACTCTTAAGGTGCAGTAGCCTGCCAACCAGGTTTCCCAGTTACTGCCAAGTGCTGTAAGTATTAGGCTCCCATGCAGAAGATGGTACAGCAATGCTCCAAGTGACAGGGGAAAGAAGAACAAACAGGAACAACATACATCCAGCATACATACAGCTTCAACTGGAATCCCTTGGGGACTTCCAAGTCAATCTACAACATGCTTACTAAGCCTAGACTCCAAAAAGTTAAGCATTGTTGAAAAGTAAGACACTGTACAGCTGTTTGGGGTGGCAGGACGTTTTTCAATTGTTTCAAGCTCAGGCCAAATCCCATTCCTTGTGTCAGTAATGACTAAATGTTTCTTGGAAAGGCTATTTACATTCAAAATGGAAATACAGGAAAGCAGGTAATGGGAACAAAATAAGAATCATTCTTATTTTCAAATAATTAGAACTGTGAATGAAACTTCCTCCCAATTAAGCAAATAATGTGTGATATAGCATTTTTACTTTTCTTTGTTGTCCATTTGGGCACATAGGAACAAATTAGTTGGGAGTAGAATGAATGGTTTGAGTATTGAGGACATTCTTCAAATGATTCTTAGTGTTTGGCCATTTTGAAACAAAACTGAAAAACCAAATGAAACTGATTATGATATTGAGCTTGATACCCATCTCTGCATTCCAGAGATTACAAGAATTTTGAGTAACCGTGACCCTTGAGTCCTCAACCATGGTTCGATCAGATATATCATGGCTGGATAAGTTATATCCTGTTTAGATGCACAAAATCAAATCTGGGGGCACTGGATGAAAGCTACTGCAACAAATTTTGAGAAGGTTCTAAATGCCTTGTGGGGGTTTCAGAAGAAAAGAGTTTTAGAATGAAACCTTACTGCCTCCAACAGGTATTACTTCTACCTATCAGATCTGCTTCTGCAGCCTGGGCAACAGGGAAACGACCTGCATCTCCGAGCACCAAAACTACCTTAAAAAAATGGTCCAAACAATCAGAATTATGAACAGCAGCCTGTCCATGACATAGGGACGTGCACTTAAGTCAAATGAATGTCTATTTGGAGCAACCAAAAATTACATGTTTCAGTTTCCACTTGGAGCAGTACAAATTACATGTTTTAGTGACCTTCTTCCGAGGCTCAAATGAGAACAATAACTATAGGAGTGCAGTTAAAAATGCTTTCCTTAAAATTTATACATAAATAAAAATAATTTTTATATTTTTACATTTACAGATTTTTGTTTAGTACATTATATATTTTAGATATAATAGTTTTATTTAAATTTTCTATTTATACGATTGTCCTAGATAGAATAAACTAGAACCAAGGAATTTCACGTCCATAGTTCTTGAGAAATAAACCACTGCCCAGCAAAATAACTATGGAGTTAAAACTCACAGGCCTGAAGTACTAACCTCGTCAAACTCATCACCAAAGGCAGCTCGGTTTGAGATAGCATCTGAAATTTCCTGGGCAACATCTTGCTGTTCAGTGATATCTTGCATCAAGTCATCAATTTTGTTCAAATCCCTGGCAAGGTAACATGGAAACATCTTTTCAAATATATGTCATTCAAATCCTACAGAACACACTCACTTGAACAGACCCTGTTTTCTTTTTATGCCCATGACTCTATAACCAGCAGGATTCACAGGGAATAATTTTCCTCACCCACACCCAGTCCAGCTACATCCATGTTGGGATGATAACAAAAGTCAAACTGCAGCAGAGTGTGTCTCTCCCTCTCTGTGCTCCTCATACCTCTGCCAGCCAGTCTCAGCCCACGGGCAGATCCCCAGGGTCAGCATCTTTACAGACCTTTTGGTTCTTAAAGAGGGTTTAAAAGAACAGTGGGGATAAACATTTACATGGCTTGTTGTGCAGGGCAGAGGGTAACAGCTTTAATCCAAAAGAGGGTCAATTAAGATTTGGAAGACATTTTTTACAATGAGGGTGGTAAAGAACCAGCACAGGTTGCCCAGAAAGGGTGAATACCCCATCACTAGAAACATCCCAGATCAGTTTGGATGAACTCTGAGCAACTTGATCTCGTTGAAGATGTTCTATTCACTGCAGGGTGTTTTGACAGGGTTATCTTTAAAAGTCCCTTTGAACTCAAACTATTCTACGATTTTATGGACCGTTTTTGATGTCAGGCTTTCACTAGAACTGGAGGGAACTTTACAGAATTGTATCCCACTTAAAGGTTTCCCTTTATTGTTAACTTCATTATTGTTTCAGTTCCTGTTTATTTCCCTCAGAACAACCCTTCTGATTTAACTCTGTTTATTCAGGCAGAAAAACACCCCTTGAAACAACATAGGATATATTAAAAAAAAAAAAGTCATTTTTTTATGAGGAGGGAGGGAAGGGGGTGGATCTAATTCGTAATTTGCATCCCACAGTCCCACTTATGGATTCTGAGGAAAAAATCCACCTAGTTTCTATGACTAGATTTTTTTTTTCTAGACAAACCAAGGGCAGAGGCCACTCTCCACTGCCAAGACAGACTTAGGAAAACAGATCTCACTAGTTAGGTGGATTTCCTTCTAGATTTGTTGTTAGGAAAAGATATTTTCTGCCAAATAGAACACTATAGCCCTAATAGCATTCCTGACATTCAATGCCTGAACCAAAAATTAAGTCAAAACTATCTAACTTGATACAATAGTCCGTAGAGATGGAATAATTTTAAAGTGATTAGTAAGTTCAACTCGGAAGCTACTAGAAAACACTTACATATTTTCATGTACTTTTTTCATAGCTCGTGCAGCATAACCCATATTCTTGAGCACTTCTGTGTTGGTGTGAGAATTTTCCAGTGCCTCTCTCTGGAACTCAATGGTTGAAAGTGTCCCATCAATTTGATTCAACTGTTTCTCGTATCTCTTTTTTCTCTTCAGCGCTTGTAAGGCAGCTGGAATGGGAAGAGGCAAAGTGTGCTGTGTGTTTTCATAGCAAACACAAGGACAAGTAGTTCAGCACCAAGCTGACCTGCAGAATTTATAATTCTCACCCTCCTACCTTACAGTGAGAGAGATAAACTTTGACCACACCAGATCGGCAGCCTGTTAACCACCAACAGGCTGATGCATGAACATGCTGGGAAGCCTCTTTTACATTAACTCCTTTTAGCACCACAAGGAAAAGCAGCCTCTTCCTCCACTGTGGGAGATCTTGAACTCCATCCTGTGCACACAGGCAAAGCAGGGAAGATGAGAAGAAGAGAGAAGTCAGAAGCAGGGGAACAGAAGAGAGAAGAAAAGAATAAGCTGCAAAATGTAAGTAAAACCTAGGGAAGACAGTGTAAGAAGATCTGTCATGATAACCACAACTCCACCAATGGCGCTTTCTAAACTTTGTCTCAGCAGCAAGAACTGTGAAGTGCAATAGAGGGCTCAAAAGGCCCTGCCAGGCAGATGGGTTAGACCAGAGGAGGATCTGCATTCCTCCAGCTTTTAGCTCATCTATTTCTTATAATCCCTTAGGAATGTGATCTTTAAACCATAGAATTTGAAAACATAAAGAACTTTGTAGACACGGGCACAGTGAAAGCCAGCTACACCCCATTATCTTTGTAAATTGTCAAGATTAGTCTTTTATATTCACTAAGTCATGAGCAGCGTACTCTGCCCAGAGTAAATCATTACCAGAATAAATGCACGTGACAAGCAAGAGGAGAAAACTTTCTCTTGGCCTCAGGGTGTGGAACACACACAATTTTGCCACAAGCATTTCCTGATGACTGTCCTTTCCAAACTACACATGTGCCAGGCATAAAAACCCCACCAAATGAAACTAAGAGACTGAGTTAACCCATTCTTTGGTTTCTTTCAGTGCTATTAGCACCCCCATTCCTTCCCGTGTCTCTTAAACTTAATTTTAAAAACAGATTCAGAGCCTGCAAGCCCCTGCAGCCCTGCAGCCCCCCAAACTCAACCAAAAGCAGCAGCTACTGTTGCAATCCTGTTAAAATTGCCCATGGGCAATAACACTGAACCTTGGCGCTCGGGTACACAACTTTTCAAATGAAATTAGGATTCCCCCAAGGAGGGCACCAAGATTTATGGTGTGTAACAGCACACTACAAAAATTAATGCTTTGTTGACAAATGCTTGAATCAACATGATCAAAATTGCTCATCATGAGCTGCACAAGGACAGGCATTCATACAGGGTAAGATGCCATCCACCACCTGCAGTGAGACGTTTCAGGACAGCAAACCACAATCCCAACAGATTAATCATGGCATTCAAGTCCAAGACTTTCCCAGGTTTTGGGGGATGGTTCAAAGATCATGCATATTCTGAAGACGTTGTACAAACACCAGATGATGTCACGTACATTGCAAATGTAAGAATTGTAAAATTCTCATTGGCAACTCTAAAATACTTAATTTTTATTCAATCCCAAACAATCTTTACCTACTTATTACATCCCTACTTATTTATGCTTAGCATTGGTAGAGTTAAGACACTAGCCACTTCCTTTCTTAGCTTCCATTGGACCAAATTTGATTCTGGATTCTTAGGTTAGGAAGCTAAAGGTTCCAGACAAATGTAACAGCCTGAAACTGTGCAGAACACCAGCTGGGCCAGGGAGAACTCTCAGGGCCTGTGGACTGAGGAGCACTGATGAGCTGATGCAGAAAGATTTCAGCTGGAGCAAGCATCTACCATGGGGCAGTCTTTCTAGTCAGTGCTCTTCAGAAATGGTACTCTGCAATGATGCTGTTATTATTGGCTGCTCACAGAGAAAATGGATTTCCTCAGTTACACACAAAGCAGTTGTTTTCAAAATCATGAAGATCATTTAATTTAACCACACCCAAATCAAGAAAACACAGGAGAAGCTAAACTCCCTGTGACTTCAGCTATTCATAAACAGGTTTACCTAATTATTGTGGTGCAACATATTATCTTCCTTCTCTTTAGTTTCACCAGTGACTTACAGAATAAAGCACTTCATGGGAAATACATTCATACTCCTTCCTTATCAACCAAAGCATTATAAATTCTCACACTATGCTATATGATTTTCCTGATTTGTGTTAAATGAATGCCTTTTATTGCAGGGTGTTTTGCTACAGTAGCTCCTATCACTAATTTATGAGAATTTCCTTGTTATTTGAAATCTATTCTTGTGTTTTATAAAGCACCTAGAACTTCTAGTGCTTTTCTACTGTGTATTACAAGCATTTTTAAATTTGAGTGCAAGTCTTACAAGATTGAAATGCTTCTGCTTTACAATGCTACCACAATCTAATTACCAAAACTGGAGAAAAATGTATCTATTAAAATATAATGAAATTGAGCAGAAAACACAAACTCACCCCACTGAAGGTCTAAAAATGGCACTAAAAAATAGCGATCCCCATTCCAAAGACCCCAAAGAAGGAAGACAGCCTGGGGAGGATGACTTTGAGCAGAGGTAGAATCTGAGGAAGCAGGTGTAATTAACACCAATTCATTCAGGAAGAGGTGGAGGGCTTTTTCAGGAGAAAAAACCAAAAGCAATCTCATAAACTTTTGTGCTCCAAAGAAGCCAGTTCAATTGCTGCCTTTTATAATGGTCTGGGCTTTAGCACATTTCCTGTACTCCTGAGTCCAGTAAGCAGGATACAGCTCATAGAATGGGAGCCACTGCTTTTAATATGAGTTTTTATTTCATAGTCAAGGCGTCTGGAACAAAAGAAGACTATGATGTCAGTTTAAGTTTTCATATTAATGAAATCATTTTATTAACACACAGAAGAGTGCTTTTCCAATATCACTACAATGCTGACACTTTATTAAGGAAGCAGAAATGGCAAGCTGGGCAATAAGAATCCTGGCCACACTGAATAGCCAGATTTACAAAAGGAAAAACAGAAGTAATGACATAGGAAGAGTTGTGGTACCCTTCTCAAGGTTTCATGACAGATCAGACTGAAAGACAACAGTGCAGTAATACCACCTTTACCTGTCATGCCCACCACCAACACCCATCAGTATAGAAAGCACCAACAATCTCATCAACTTCTGAAGCAGAAATAAAACGATTGTCTAATAATCCTCATAATTCCCAGGAGGAAATTTCCTACTGAAGTTGGAAAGGAGTGTTTCTTCTGAAGATGTAACTCCACTGTGAAAGTATCAGGTCTCATTCTTTGGATACAGTTCACAAACCTCCACCTCAGGCCTGTAAGGAATTCACAGACTGCAGCTTCTGATCTCCCTCTCTCCAGGGACAACTAAGACAATGCTGCTGAGGCCATAAAGATCATAGGACTCTAATTAGGCTCATTATCAGCACTCATAGTCCTTAAAGCCTTGTGGAGGCACATGCAGTTACAAGTGAGGAACTAAATCAAAAACAATAATGAGCTGGACCAGTTTTAAGTATTCCAGTTCATGGCCAGACACTTGAAATGTGATCATGAAAGTGAGAGAACAATCACTGTAACTCGCAGAGCAAAGACATGTCAAGGGCTTTCCTTTATGTCCCTGCCAGAAACCCTCCCTCCCAACCTGTCCCACAGCCTGTCGCAGGCATGCCTGTCCTGTCCATCATAAAACACAGCTCCCACATCATTGTTTGGCTTCCCCAGCCTCCTGGTTACACCTAACTCATTGAAAAGGAATGCTACACGGCTACAGAAGCCCTGCCCAAACATAACACACAACATATTTAGCAGCACCTACTTGTGAAACCCTCCCTGTTATTCCCACTTTTTTCATAGGCTTTGCCCTCAGTAGTAGTATGTGGTTCTTCATGGTTAAGATTTAACCCTATTCTGGATGGCTTATATTAACTATATCACCTTTTTATTAAGTTTTTTTTTTAATATATATTTTTAGGATCTGTGAAAGACACCAAGCTGAAACAACACACATTCCTGTGTATGTTTTTTTCACAATTACAGGCATGCTTCAGAAAACACATTTCCTTTTAAACAAAGTTCTCAAATATTCAGTATCACTTCCTGTTCTTTACATTTTCTTCTATGTCCTTCAAAATAATGAAGAAAAGCCAGTATGTAGATGGAGTTGGCAGCTATGCACTGGCTGAAACTGAGAAACCCCAAAAAAGTACAGCAAGAGATTAAAAGAGTTTGTTCCCGGAATGGAGAAACATTAGAAGCCAGTCCTGTGAAAAAAATATTGCTTAATATATACGTAACCTCTTCATAACCTTTTGAGGAGAAATTTCAGCAAACAAAAAACCCTGAAGTGTTCTAGCTACAATCAGATATTAATGGGGAAGGGTGGAAATGTATCACCTAAAAAGCATAGCTAATATCAGATTAGGTACAGGAACTGCAGAGATACTTCATAAAGGAAAAGCGAGCAGTATTTCAGTGATGTTTCACATGTATGGCATAGCTAATGCATTACAGCTTTTAGATTAAGTTAAGCCTACTGATGTCACATGAAACCCATTCAAGAGTCATATGAAGTCATGAGAAATTGCTGGTGCTTGAATGTGCTCTCTCTTGTTTTGGTGCAACTGACTGAGACTCATGCACCTAAAAATCAAGTGAGATCATGATAATTTGGTTCATTTTCTATCCCTAGATACATCTTGCTCCAATTGTAGACAGTCCCATTTTAGTTTCCATAGTCTTCTATACAGATGCAGTTAAGAAAAAATTCCACATTAAAAGTTACCAGTGATGTCCCTCTGAAACATTCACTTCAACAAGGCAATGTAGATTAAAAGCTTTATTCTCTCATTTGTGTGTATGCTTACATAATGGTACAAGAGAAGCTGGTTAGCACAGATTTTCTCTGAGCTATACATTACTGTACATTACTGTACACTAGCTAAAATGCTGTCATATGTAAATCAACAGTAATTAAACTGCAAAGCAATTGACATATCAAATGAAGACATATTATTGGGGATTTAAGCTCACTGACTATTCTGACAAATTTAAGCACTTTGGCACAGCAAGGTTGTATTTTAAACAATATATGGTTCATATTGTTTCTCCTCTGACTGTACTTAGGTTATCCCATTTTGGTTTTAGAACCATTTTTGGCATGAATAAAAACAGCCACACTTCACTTTTAGCCCTGCTCTTGCCACTTTACTGTTGTTAACTGTTGGTCCCTGAGCAAATGACAAAATAAAAAGCAGATATTTTTAACCACGATCAGCTCAACACTACAGTTTACAAATGACTCCATGAACAATTTCATAGATAAAAACCTAGGGCAACTGCATACTCAGCACTGCAGTGGAAAGAACAATCTGGGAGAAAAGCTTCAGATATCAAATGCTGCATGCCTGAAACAAAAGGCCAACACACACCTGAAACCACCATCAACCGGCTGAGTTAAAGAAGAAGCAGATCCACCTTTTCCCAACAAATTCCCATTCCTGTCTATGCCCCACTCTCTCCACAGGTTCACAAGCATTCATGTAGCTACCAGGTTAACTGGATAAGTGGAACTTAAACCATCATAGGTAAAAAAAAATAGCCCAGACAAAGAAAAACACAATATTTTACAACATCCAGCTTTCTGAAACACACCCTTCAGGGAGCTCTGCTAAGGGAAAGGAAGGGAGCAGCACAAGGACAGGAGCGAGGCAGGAAATGCTTCTTCTTTCTGCAAATGTGCCAGCTTATAGTTCAAGCTAGGGATGAAGTTCCAGAGCAGCATGTCTGGATTGAACCAGGAATTGCTACAGTCATAGGAATCACCTGTTTTCTTGCACCAGCCCTGCACCTCAGCCCTTTTGCACAATGAATTCAGCCCTAGGAGCCACCTGGTCAGTCTGTCCCACAGCAAATTAGCTCCCAGCTGGATCATCTTCCTGAACTAGCTCACTGTGACAGTACCGAGGGACCAGTACCTGGACAAGGGACCAAGGGACACTCCAGCTGAAGGCAGGGGAGTACAAAGTGTGTGACTGGGCCAACTCTGACAGCTCCCACCCTCCTGAGCAGCTGGCTCAGCTGAGCTCTCAACTGACTTCACTCCCCCGACTGTGCCTTCAAGTCTGTCCCATCTCGACCGACCATGATTTTAAATCCACTTTAACTAAAAGTTAGTTTAGTGATACTACCTTTTGCTAATAATTACTAAATGCTAAAGTATTACAAATACATTGGAGGGCTGATCAGGACACCTCTAACACACAGCTCCATACAAGTTCAAAGTTACAGGGCATTATTTTTTAAATTACTGAGTAACAAAACAAGCTGGCAAAAGACTTACTTTCTTGTTACATCACAAATCTTTAACTCAAAATGTTCTTCTTCTATTTTGAAGCATTTAAATTAAAATACAGCTCAGAGTTGACAAATAGGCCTCCATGTGACTTCAGGAAGTAATTAACTTGTTTCTCTGACGCCTGTACATCCCCAAGACACTGACTACTGCCATTTGCTTCCCAGGGATGACATCAGTATACACAGGAGCCAGACCTTCTGATCCCTTAGCATCCTCTCCTGTGTAGCTAACAGCATCCCAGAGCAGTAGTCACTAATGCTCTAAAAGTTATTTTTTTGGTTGCACATACACTTCTTACATGATTTGGACAAATCATTGTAACACTTTGTTGCTTAGTTGCCAGCAATGGGGATAATTCATGAATATAGAGGAGATCCAATCATCCTTCATCTCCTTTACCACCTGCCCAGCCAATGCTGAGCCTCCAAAAAGCGATTCCCTCCCCTCGCTGAGCATCAGTACCTTGCCCTCCGGGCATCCTGCATCGACTGTGGTGCAAAGCACGAACAGGAGACTCGCACAGGAAACCACAAACAGCAAATTTGTGAGGAACAACAAATTCTCATCGCGCTATATGAATCCACAGTTCATTAAACACTGATAGATACCAAAGATCCAAAAGCACCGTCCAGCCTCGCGTGTGGCGATACTTGTTCGGAGCCCGCAGCCGACACACACCGCACACCTGCGGAGCCAGGTGCCCCGGCCCAGCCACAGCCCCGGCGGGACCCGAGCGCCCCCCGCACCCCGGGCGCTCCAGCCCAGGATTTAATGGCGGGGAGCCCGGGCCGCACTCACCTCGCTTGTTCTTGGTGCCATGCTGCCGGGCTACCGCCAGCTCCCGCTCGATCCGCGTCTCCAGGTACTCCTGCTTCTTGCTGAGCATCTCCTCCGTCTCTCGCAGGCGGGCCAGCGCCTCCTGCGGCGAGGGACCCCCGCGGCCCTTGGAGGCGGCCGAGCCGCCCCCCTTGAAGAACTTGGAGATCTTGCTCATGGCGGCGATCCCGGCTCGGCACTGCCGACGGAAAGGTCTGGCCAGCCCGGTCCTCAGGAGCCTCCCCGCCCGGCACACGCCGCGACAGCACTTCCTGAGGCCACGGGCGGCGGCGGCACCGCNCCGGGCACAGCGGCGGGAGGAGCCGGCGAGCTCCGCGGGGCACCCGCAGGGTCCCAGGCCGGGCCGGCGCTGCGGAGGCGGCTGCCGAGTTTGTGCTTCCCCCCTATTTTCCCATGTCATAGAATCGCAGAATGCACAGTGGGTCATCTGGTGCAACTTCCCTGCTCACGCAGGGTCATCCCAGAGCACATGGCACAGGATTGCAACCAGGCGGCACCGTATCTCCAGGGTGAGAGATTGCACAACCTCTCTGGGCAACCTGTTCGATTGCGTGGTCACCTGCACAATAAAAAAAGTCCTTCCTCATATTCAGGTGGAAATTCCTGTGCATCGGTTTCGGCCTTTGCCTCGTCCTGTTGCTTGGCACCAGGAGAAGAGCCTCGCCCCAGCCTCTTGGCACCCTCCCGTAAGGATGCTTATAGACATTGGTGAGGAGCCCTCTCAGTTGTTTCTCCTCGAGGCTAAAGAGGCTCAACTCTCTCAGTCTTCCCTTTCTCTCCGAAGGGAAATGTTCCAATCCCTTGGTAAATTTTGTATTTCTCTGCTGGATCCTCTCCAGGAGCTCCATGTCTCCTCTCTCTCTCTGAGGAGCCCGGAGTTGGAGACATGCCGCAGGAAGGTGTTTCGGGAGGGCATCACCCTCGGGCACAGGCGAGCACGCGGGTAAAGGCTGGGAAAATAACACTGAATTCTGAAGGAATGTGTTTTTTTACAAAAGTGGTGGGTGCGCCGCTAAGGAAACCTCAGTGGCCGCACAGGTTGGAGGGTGCACGAAGCGCTTCGGAAGCTGGGCTACCTCCGCTCTGCCCCGGGAACAGCCTCTGCGCCGAGGGACGACGCCAATGGAGACACAAGTAAGACACAAAACATGCCTTTTTGTCCCTCGAACAGCCGCGGGTCTGAGCCTAACAAAGTCTGAGGCTTGGGCCGACACGGGCCGCTCAGAGCAGATTGCCCTGAGCCCGGCGACGCAGCCGCTCCCGCCGGCACCTCCGCAGCTCGGAACCCGCGGGGCGGGCTCGGGCTCGGGTCCAGCCCGGCGCGGGGCGGGTCCCGCCGGCCCCTCCGCGGCGAGGCCCTGCCCACCACGCCGCTGCTCCGCCTCCGGAGGGCCGCGGACATGGCGGAGCTGGACGTGGGGCAGCACTGCGGGGTGGCCGATTGCCGCCAGCTCGGTAAGAGAGAGAGCGACGGGCCCCGACAAAGACGGGCATGGTGGGCCTGGGATGGTGCGGGGGTTGCGAGAGGGAATCCTCTGTGCTGCTGCAGCCCTGCATGGTCCAGTGACAGTGTCTGTCACCTCGGTTGTGTCACTGGGTGGTTAAATAGCCCACTTGCCCCTTCCTATGCTTGCACACCTTCAGTGATCTCGGAGAGAGTGACTGGAAATGTCACCTCTCAGAAAGAAGCAGCAGAACCCCCTGAGCCGAAAGCTTTCTGAGGGACCACTCAGAGATGAAGGGATCAAGATGATGGTGACCTGAGCTGCGTGGTCCCGTTGCGTGGCGGTCTGTCAGTATAAAATCCGAAGGATGGAGAAGCAGAGTAATGCGCTGGACCTGGCATCTGCTGCCATTAATGATGATGTGGTGGAGTTCGGCAGACAGTGAAGTGATTTTGTCTGTAAGAATTTATGTGGTAGGCAGGGGGTGTGTACAGAGACTTAGGAAGTGTATGCAATTTTAATCACTCAAGGACAGTATGTACGATATGATGTGAAGAAGGGGTGGAATCATTATAACTGTCCAGTTGGCAGCCCATTAAAAAAAACTTAAATTGTCCACTGTCAGTAAATAAATGTTCTGAGTGGTGTCACAATAAATTCAGTTTTTTTACATAACTATTAATTTTGATGGCTAGCCATATGTTCCAGTGTCATAGCTTGATATTGAAAAAAAATTAATTTAAAGCCTAATCCCCACTTCTGGAATGTATATAATTTACCTGTGTTTTTCTGTAATACTAATTAAGGGAGTTAACAAAAGCCACTTCTAGCTAAAGTGTTGATAACGTTGCTAAGTATTCTTATAAATACACCTACCCTGCGATGTTGGTTAGCAAAAGTTAATCATGTGAAAATTAAGCTAGAAACTGTCAGCAAAACAACAGCCATGTTATCTTAACTGAAAACAAATATCTTTGTTTCAGATTTTCTTCCCTTTGTATGTGATGGCTGTTCAGGTATTTTTTGGTAAGTTCATAGAATCACTGAGTATCTCAAATGGAAAGGGTCCCACAAGGGTCAAGTCCAACTCCCTACTCCTGACAGGACTAAAACTAAAGCATATGACCAAGTGTCATTCACTTGAACTCCAACAGGCTCAATGCCATGAGCACTTCCATGGGGAGCCCGTTCCAGTACCCAGCCACCTTCTCTAAGCACCTTTTCCTAATGTTCATCCTGAACTTCCTGTGACACAGCTGCTTTCCATTTCCTCATGCTGTATGCTGGTTACCAGGATTTCTTCATCCCATGTGAAGAATCCTGCACTTGCTGTCATTAAATTTCATACAGTTGGTGACTGCCCAGCTCTCTAGTCTGTCCAGAATATCTCTATGTGATTCTCCACCCTCAAGAGAGTTCACAGCTTTTCCTGGTTTAGTGTGGTTGGCAACCATAACACGTATCCAAATACTTTATAAAAATATTAAAGAGCACTGGCTCTAAAATTGAGCCTTGGGGAGCTCCACTGGCCACCAGATTGAAACAATTACCTTAACTGTGACTCTCTGAGCCCAAACCATCAGCCAGTTGCTCACCCATCATACTACAGATTCATCCAGCTGTGGGCTGGACCTTTTGTCCAGAAGGACACTGAGAGACAGTGTCAAAAGCTTTGCTAAAATGCATAACATCTGCTGGCTTCCCAATGTCAATTAAATGGGTGACCTTGTCACAAAAGGAGGTGGCTGATTATGTTTTCTTCTTGAAAAAAATTTGAGATTTCATGCAAGGTTGAAATCAGGGCCTGCCCTTTGATTTACACTTCAGATTAGCAGAGGGCAGCTGAGAGAAATTCAGAGATTGAGGGCAGATTTCACTTCTAACATATCAGAAGCCTTCAAGGGATTTCTGCCACTATGGAAGGTGGTTGAAAATCTATTAAAACAGACAAACTCTGGTTGCTTTGAACTGAACTCTTAAGCATACTAATGTCTTCATTCTCTTGAAGGTTTGTTTATCTTGAGGTATAAGTTCCAAAAGCTAAATGTTTGACATTCTCAGAAAAAATATGATCTATCCATTCAAGAAGTGAAATGCATAGGGTAGAACAAACTTTAGAGAAGATTCATTATCTAATTGAAGTTTTCCCATGATAAAACTTGTCAAATTACTCTTTAAACACTTAAATGTTTTCACATGCAGGCTCTTTTCACAGAATGTTGGTAACAGTGTGATATTTTCTTCTTTTTCCACAAAGCCTTCAGCACAGAAGCCGGGATGCTCATGGGTGTTCTGAGGTAATATAATAATATATAACAGCCCTAAATTAAAATTCCATGTGACTTAGCTGTCTGTTTTCTGACTAGATGAATGCATATGATATATAAGTATGAATTATCTAACTGATAATGGGAAAAACATAGAAAAAAATTAATCTACTCTTTTTCTTCCTTTCAGAAGTAAATTGACTTTGAGTAGAATGATGCTTCTTTTTCTGCCTCTGAGCTAAACATAACCAGGGCAAAAATATGAGAGAATAGCAGGACCAGATTTGCCCATAGAATGGAGAGCTAGCACAAATCTTTGAGAAAGCTTGGATGGTAACTTATATCTGTAGTATCTGTTTATTTACACAAAATACTTTGTACTTACTCCTAGGTGAATGTAAGAAACAGTTCCGTGAAACCTGATCAGCACAGATCTTACCCATGCTCATACAAGGACTGCAATGGAAAGGAGCTTTTGCCAGTGTTATGTCCTTACTGTGAAAAACATTTCTGTCTCAGGTGAGTGGAACAGAGTATTTAAACATCAATATTCATGCATTAATGTATGGAAAAGGCAACAGAAGTTTTACTTTGTTGTTTACAGGCATCGTCATCAATCAGACCATGAATGTGAGAAGCTGGACACACCAAAACCTCGAATGGCTGCCACCCAGCAGCTTGTTCAACATATTGTAGGCAAGCACAGAGGGATATATATTCTTTCTCTTGTATTTTTTTCAGAATACTCTTTAAACTTCTGAGAAAACTCTTTAAGCCCTCCTTTGAAGGGTCAGGTTTGACCAAACAAGAAGAAAGGATGGGATTTCCTTGGTTAAATAGCCCTAAACTTACATGTCAGCATTAAATACTATTCATCTAAACTGAGCCAAAACAACAGTACAAGGAGAATCTCTAAAGAATAAATAGGGCACAGGTTTCAGAATAATTGTCTTGTTGTCATTCTACTAGTACCACAATATAATGAATTGTACCTAGTCATTATTATTTACATAATAATTCATGTGCAAATTATGCAGCTGTGTTGGATGTGCATTTCAGTCTGCTGGGATCACACCTACACAATCAAGATGGCCAGAAAAGTCTGATTCTACCATGTAATGTTTTCCAGGTTTTTAACAAGCTGTAGGATGGGAAAGAGGAGAAACAGCACTGCCCAGCTGGACAGTGGGGTTATGTGAGAAAGGAGGACCTGAAATTGTTGCCATATGAATGCTGGTGTAGAAACTTAAGAATTTGTATCTATTTGGCTTTCACAGCCTGTGTTTACCTGGGTGATAATGTTCATGTAACTTTCAAAGTAAAGGAATTCTGCTAGAACTAAAAATCCTGGTACATGATTTCAGGAGAATATGAAAAGACACGTAAAGGGATGGGATCCTTGGCAATACAATGAGACCCAACACACTAAGTGGGTCTGTGTCATATGATATGCTCCAGAAACTGTCAGAATAATCACGCTAACAGGAATAATATTGTTCTCAGATTCTAAAAAAAGTGACGAAGTGAAAAGCAAAAAACGTAAAGGAGCAAAAAACAGTGAGACAGCAGCAAAAGTGGCACTAATGAAACTGAAAATGCACGCATGTGGAGACAAGTCCTTGCCTCAGGTCAGTGATGTTTGTAATTGAATTCTCAAAGTAACTGGAAAGTTTTCTAAATTGCTTGATCTTCATCAAGTTCCCTCAACTTGGTTTTGAATTTAATTTTTCAAGACCACAGTGTCTTAAATGTATATTTCAGCTTGGTATCCAAAAGCAACCTCACTAATCTTATGTCTATTATAAGATGTCTGTGTGGGGTTTGGAGCAGTGGAGTCAAATTCTTTTATTTTATAGGAGAAAAATATTCACCTGCCACATGGCTGTCACATAGCATTGCAGGGATGAACAAATTGTTTTGGGGATTCTTGGCAAAAAGATGACAGCACTAAGTTGTATTAAAGCTTATTATTTTAGCAGAAATTGCTGATCAGCAGAGCACAGAATTTTATTATTAGTCTAGAACACGATTTCTATAATCACTGTAGCACAATTTTTTAAGTAGTACAGCACAGAATTTTATAGCACATCTTAGCTTGTGGTTCTTTACCTGGACCCTTTGCAGATAGTGTCAAATCTTAATATTTGGCTAGCAATGTCAATATTTCAGATGATGTAGCCCTGAAACATGTAATTGCTTATAATTCCCACCCAGACTGAATTAATATGTTGGGGCATTGCAGTGGACAATGTAGTCTTATCATAAGAATGTGCATTAAAAGTTTGAGTTGGCGAATTTTGAGAGTGTAGAGGGATGAGTATGCCAACTTAGATTGGTACCAACATGTTTCAGTTGCAGATTCAGCTACTCACCCAGAATTAGCATCTGAAGATTGAGGGTGTTGTATATATAACACCATTTGTATGGGTAAAAAACCCTTTTGAGAAATTATTTTTATAATTATCATCCCATTCATGAAACAGGGAGGAAGGAGGTACAGATAACCATCAGTACAATATAGTGGGTGTTGTGATCATCTTTTTACAGCTGAGGTTTCTACAACGGTAAAGTGATGAATCCTTGGGCATAATCCAGGTTTGTTCAGGCCAAAAAATCTGTCCAAATTTCACTTATTTCCTGAAATGATAAGAAATTCTTGGAAATTATCCAAACCTCAGTGAAGGTAAACCGAGTCCCTATTTAGAAACAGTTTTTCATGTGCCCTTTACTTTGGGAGTTAGTAAAGGGACAAATATGTTGGGGCAACTTCATAAGGGTAGTTAGTAAGAACATTGTCACCCTGAAAAAAGAGAAGGGACGACAGTAGGGGGTTTATTAGACATTTTACTGATTGGAGAGCAAGAAAGTGAGCTTCTTCTACTGGGCATCTAATGGCTGTCTGTTGGCTATTTTAAACACCAAACAGCTTTAAGCTTTTACCCCATTTTCCCATAAGGAAATTTTGCCCTAGAGCTCATTTTAGTGGACCATTCCACTTCTTGACTGCACCATTACTTTGAAGACAGATGGAATACCAAGGCAACTCCATGATCATCCTGCCATTCCTGGATTTGTTTTTCTTTTTAATGCATGCCATTGTCAGACTGCACAGCAGAGGGCATGGGAGTGTCAGCAAACTGCTGATTAAATCCTGCCAGAGTGGTAAGACCATCAGCTTTATCACAAGCAAAAGCTTTCCCTTAACCTTATTTTATCTCCAGTTAGGGTGTAACACCTTGTAACTCCCTGTTCAAGTGAAAAGCCCGACATAATTAATTTGCCAAGGTGACCAGGGGGCTTATTTCCTCCCCACAATCCATCTGATCCCAAGAAAAGGTGAACTCCTGTGTGGGGCCCTGGCATTGTTTCTTCATCAATTGTTTTAATAGCTCAGTTAGTGCTCCCCTGACTCCAGCTCAGAGAATATCCATACTGAACATATTTAGGTTTCCTGGTTGCATTTGCTGGTTTTGGAGGATGGAGGGAGGCAAAAGCGAGTTCCAATTTTACCTTGACAATTGAATAAGAAACTACCGCTCAATTTACTCCAGTTACTAATATTTTCTGATGTTTCAGAGGGATAGCTCCAGGACATAATTCTCTTTTCTTCTGTGTGGAGAACATTCAAATTTCAAGGAAAATGCACAGGTTGAAATTCAGAGTCAGTTTTATGAACATAGTTGAGGTAGTTCCATATGTTCCTAGGGAATACATAAATAAATCCTTTAAAAAGATGACTTCTGTCTTGTTTGATAGTTTCTGGCTTTGACTCAGCAAGGATGATGGTAAATGATGAATATATTGCAGTCATGCTTGCTGTATTTTACCCCAATCCTATTCAGAATCTCTCCCTCATAGGTTACTCTTGACATTTCTTAAATCTTTCAGTCTAGTAGAAAGAGTGTTTAGTACATCAAAGGAGGATACAGTACAGGATAAAGGATTAGCTGGCCGTGATCTGAATGTTGGTTTGTGAAGCAGGCATTTCTAGTACAGTGAACTGCTCCAACTGCTTCTGCATTCCAATTTGAGACACTATACTGCCAAAAACAAATACTGCTTATTCAAACTCACCTTTCTCTCACAAGAGCAGATCCCTTTTCATGTCTTTCCATATATAACAGTGTGCTGTGGGGCTGGTGGGAAAAGATGTTCTCTCCACCTTTAGGAACTTAACTGTCCATCCTATATATGCCTGCAGCTGGAGAGGATTGGATCTGATGATCTTAGTCGTTTATATTTTGCAGTAAAATTGTCCTGATGGAAGAAAACAAATTTCAGTTGGTAATTTTGGGGCTGAAGTAAGACTTTTACTGAAAAACTTGAATTTTAAGTTTTCCTTAAAAAAAACTTACTAGATGTATGTGACTTGAATGATCTGCTTCTTCTTTGGATAATTTTTTGTGTTTTATTTTTCATGTTTTTCTAGACAGAAAGAATTTACTTTCAAGTATTTTTACCAAAAGGGAACAAAGAGAAAAGTAAACCCATGTTCTTTTGCAGTAAGTGGAGTATTGGCAAAGTAGTAGATTTTGCAGCTTCCTTAGCAAGCCTTAAAAATGACAACAACAAATCAACATCACAGGTAAGTCAGCAATACCAAACATTTTTCTGTTTGTTGCGTTTTGGTTTTAGTTTTTTTTTTCTAGCCTTTTGTGCCTCTCCCACCCCAATTCTTTCGTCTTGGACAGGCAAATCTTTGTGTTTATTTCTATGCTATTTGTCTTACAGAAACTGAGATTATGCCATACTGCCTCTGGAGAAGCCTTGCCATTTGAGGACACACTGGAAACATGGCTATCTGATAAAGACTATCCACTGTACAATGGAGGGAATATAATTCTGGAGTATCTTGATAACGATGTTCTATTTATAGAAGATACAGAATCCTACTGTAGTTAGTCAATAAATTTTTACAAACAAAAAAAATCCTATATTTTTTAGAAGCATAGTATTAAAGCAAGCCCATTTTTCTTTTAAAATCACTGGTATGCCAGAATCTGTCTTCCATTGTAAAGACACAATTCCCATCAGTTTTTCAGTTGCTTGACTGACAGAAGAACTATGTCCTGAAAGCAAAATTATAATAACTAATATTACAGATACTCACATTCTAGAATGAACTCTTGCTCTATTGAGCTGTGTAATATCAAACATGTTTTCTTAAATTTGGTGTTTATTTTTGTGTAAGGGGTGGGGACAGTATGTCTTAATAAATAATGAAAATGTAGACTTGCAGTATGACTGTTTTCTGAAGGAAGGAAACATATTATGCTATTGCAGCAACTTTTCTACATCTACAGGAACAGATTTGATTGCATTTGGAAACCAGCACTGTCCATACACCAGGTCCACATTTTCTTCTTGTAATAGTTTAATGACATTTAGAAGGAAAGCTTTATGGAGCAAAAGTAAATTCACTCAAGTGTCTTTCTTATTGTAAACCTCATTGTGTGATTAGGTGGGGGATAAAAGATCTTGGTAAGACCTGTCACTTATTTTGCTTTACAGTACTCTTTACTGTAGTTTTAACATGACTTAGGTATGAATCAATTGCTTTACTGGATGTGGTGTGGATGTCACACAAAGGAAGATGGTTTTGGTTTCCATGAAGGAAAGGGTGTTCAGTGGCTGGATATTTTGGAAATCTTTGTCTCCTGGAAGAGGAAAGTACAGGAGCAATTTTTCTGCTTTCCCCTGCCTGTCTCTTCAGTTGATATCCTGCTTTCTAGTACAAGAGAAACAGTTCCCTTTTCTCTTGTTACTTATTGTCCTCCCTTTCATCTGCAGTTGTCTATTCATCTTTCTTTTTATCTTAGGTGCTGTAGTACAGAATATGCAGTAAGAGCCCAACTAGCATTGTGGAGCCAGTGAGCTGGGAGGAGCCCTAAACAGAACTTTTCCCCACACTGTTGCTACAAAAGCAAGTGAAAAATAGTTTTGTGCAACAGGATCATTTCCCTTTTTTTAGCAGAAAATCTTCTGCTAAATCTTCAAGAGCTTTCTACTTACACCCCTCCTCCTGCCCCTGATTTTTCTGCCTTAGCAGTTGTAGGCTAAATATTTGAAGTAACACTTTTATGTGGATTCAGAAAAGATGGATGTGGGATGCAGAAATAAATGTTTGGGGAGACCTCAAAGGTTTTACCAGGGTGGTTACTTTCATCAATTGCCAGTAATGGCTAAGGGCTATCAGCCTGTAAATGACAGTACAAACATGGCAAGTCACAGTTGACAAGACTACAAAAAGTTTTCACTATCATCTTATTCCAGGAATGTGTCTAGGATTGTACACAGAAGTTCATTACAGGTAGTCTTCAGAAACTGAGAAGCAAAACCAAATTAGTCTGACAGATAAGTAATTGAGAAGAGGTGAAAACTCTACCCCAATCAATGGTACTGGGAACAAAAGCAGAAACTTTTCCAGACCTTTAGGATCTTGCCTACGGTAGAATTGTTCTCATTTTACCTGTTTAGATTCCAGCATGTCTTTACTCAGCATTATTTTGTTGTTCTTTTTTTTAACTTACTATCTTAGCACATTTTCATACAGAAAGTTCCACAATGGCATAAAAAAAACCAAACCAAAATACTTTGGAGGAATCCATTTGCATTTGAAACCACTGTTAATTTTACAGGCCTGTGCTTAGAAGGTGCTGAACTGTTTCACTTCAAAGTTAATAAATAAAACTTTAATGTCTAGTAGATGCAAAAAAAATGCATGTAAAGTTATGCAAGCAAGAGTAACAATTTATCAGAAGAAATACTTCCTGATTTTACAATAAACAGTGCTTTCAGCTAAACTACAAAAAATAGGTAAATATCAAGTGTTTTAGTTCTTGCTGTAATTTTAGAGATTGAACAAGGTCAAAGATTTACAAACACTTTGTGAGATGCTGTGGTCGCAGCTCCTGGCCTTGTTCCAGTTCAAACATTGCTACAAGGTTGCCTGGCATGAGCTTGTACTATAGGCAACAGTTTGGAAAGGGTTATATTAACACCAAGAGTTCAATTCTGCATGGACAAGTGACCTGTTAGATCGGCTGGGCAGTGCTGTAGTAAACAAGAAATAATGTATGACACCTATGAAAGCAGGCAGTAGTCTCTCATACTTTTATTTTCACCACTTTCTGTGACTGTTTTAGAAAAGTATGCACCCTGGGGTGTGAGCACTCTGGTTTGCAAACTTCTTATCAATAGGTCATCTCTGTTCATCCAGTTTATCAGGTGACACATAAAAATACACCTTGCAGCTTTGTTTTCCTCCTACTAGCCTTGTACATAAAATACAAAATTTCATTTCAGCTGGAATAGAAATTGTGGTTTGGATTAGGAAAATTCTTACACTTGTTAGCAGAGAATTTCAGGCATTCCTGGTTTACTTCTGCTGATTTTAAAGTGAATGCAGAATTTGAAATCTCCTGTAAAAGCCTTGCTGTAATGTTAAGTATACATTAATGATGTCAAAAAAGCCGTTTTTCATAACACTTGTGCAGTCCTATATAGATTGTACTGAGGCATGTTCAGCTGCTTGCCTCAATAAAATCTGAATCTGAGCCAAAGTGCCTCTTTCAATGGTCTGCATGCTTTAGGTATAACCTTGTAAAGAACGATTTGCAAAATAATCAATAAAAACACAATTTATCATCTCTGTAGTTCTTTAATGACTGTGACTAGTTTAAAAAGCAGGCTTATTCCTGTTTATGAGATGGAAAGGAGGAAATGTGGAATTGCACAGTGACTTGCCCCACATAACAGATTCAGTGAGAGTGGAAACTGTTTCTCAGTGATGTGGGAAGGACAAAACTAACCCCCTTTGGGCTAGCTGTACCTGCGGTTGGCACTGGGGCAATGGGGTAAGACTGCTTCTTTTGGTGTGGTAGACGTTTGACGATTGTAAGTGTAAAGCAAATTGCAACCCTTGCCTTGTTTAGCCAGATCACCATTTTACATAGAACAGTCAGTTACATCAGTTGCAATTTGTGAGGACAAAATAAGCCCTCAGTGTTTTGCCCTTTGCTTGATGACAAAAAATAGGCTCAAAAGACCACAGGGTAAAAAAAATGAAGCTGGTATCAGTCAGGCTTGGAAAGATGTTTTCCTCTGTATGATTTTAATTAATATTGAAGACGCATCAGTTGCTCTGCACATTGCTTTCAGAACTCTGTGAGCTCGCCCTCCGTGAGGGCTCTGAGGCACTAACACAGGCTGCCCAGAGATGATGTGGGCGCCCATCCCTGGAAGGGAACAAGGCCCGGTTGGATGGGGCTCTGAACAACCCGGTCTAGTGGAAGGTAACCCTGGCCACGGCAGATCTTTAAAACTCCTTCCAACCCAAACCATCCTTTCAATTCTATGATAAACTCCAATGGCGTGCTCCATGGGAGAGCATTTACGGTATCTTCTNGAGTGTCGGAGTGTCGGAGTGCGGGAGTGCCGGAGTGCGGGGGTGCCGGAGTGTCGGAGTGCGGCGCTGCCGCCATTTCGGGCGCCGTGCGGGGGCTGCGCGCCCTGCGGCGATCGGGACGCGGCCTGCAGCCCCGGGGCGGGGCGGGGCNTTGTTTAGCCAGATCACCATTTTACATAGGACAGTCAGTTACATCAGTTGCAATTTGCGAGGACAAAATAAGCCCTCAGTGTTTTGCCCTTTGCTTGATGACAAAAAATAGGCTCAAAAGACCACAGGGTAAAAAAAATGAAGCTGGTATCAGTCAGGCTTGGAAAGATGTTTTCCTCTGTATGATTTTAATTAATATTGGAGACGCATCAGTTGCACTGCACATTGCTTTCAGAACTCTGTGAACTCGCCCTCCGTGAGGGCTCTGAGGCACTGACACAGGCTGCCCAGAGATGATGTGGGCGCCCATCCCTGGAAGGGAACAAGGCCCGGTTGGATGGGGCTCTGAACAACCCGGTCTAGTGGAAGGTAACCCTGGCCACGGCAGATCTTTAAAACTCCTTCCAACCCAAACCATCCTTTCAATTCTATGATAAACTCCAATGGCGTGCTCCATGGGAGAGCATTTACGGTATCTCCTCCCTGCCACGTCCAATTATTAACAAGAAGTCGACATCAAAGTCCAATTTCAAAGCTTCCGCTGTCAATTTTGACAGCGCCGGCGCCGAGGCGGCCCCGCCCGGTCCCGGTCCCGGCGCCCCTCACACGCAGGCGCGGCCGCCCCCGAGCGGCGGCGGAGGAGGCGGGCCCGGGGCCTCGCGCGCGGCGCCTGCGCCNGGGGGCTGCGCGCCCTGCGGCGATCGGGACGCGGCCTGCAGCCCCGGGGCGGGGCGGGGCGGGCTCTCAGCCTGTTTCCTCTCTTGAACGGTACTTAAACCAGGTGAAGGAAAAAACTTCGAATTTGTAGGGGGGGAAAAAAGAAAGAAAGGAAGCCATAATAATTTTTACATTAATCTCTCCTTTTGCTAGGCTCCTTATCGCGGGAAAGATGGCAGATCCCTGGCAAGAATGTATGGATTTTGCAGTTGGTTTAGCAAGGAGAGCTGGGGAGGTATGTATAAGCTCTTTATAAATAAAAACGTGAATTATTGAGTCTAATATGTATGTAGCTTTTGAAGGAGGTTGATGTTGCAATTTCTTTTGAAGAGCGTTTTGTCAAAAACTCAAATGGGTAGAATAGTTTGTGATGTTCAAGTGCAAGATTAGAGTGTCTTGTGTTTGCAATTTGGTTAACTTAAGAAAACAACTTTGTGCTTTTCCCTGGCCTGGAGTCCGATTGAACACCGAGAAGTAACTTTTATTCCTTGAGTTTGATTTTAAAAATAAAATTCAGAATTGTCGTAAACAAAGAGCATCTCGATTTTTGCCCTTAAACTATTCCTGTCTGCCTTATTGTTTTATCACCTCAAAGCTGGTGATGGTCTTGTGAACACCTCAATCAGCTTTATACAGTGGCTTGTTGATGGCACACAATGCTGTCTTGTGTTCTCTCCATCCTTGGAAGGATGGTTGGATGGAGCTCCAAGTGTGGTCTAGCGAAAGGTATCCCTGCCCATGCAGGAGGGTTGGAACTAGATGGTCTTTTAAGTTCCTTCTAACCCAAACCATTCTATGTTTCTCTTCATGAAGATTGCTGTGCTGCTATAAATAACAACCATCCCTTACAGCAGTGATGTTTTGCCATTTGAGGTTTAAGATGGCTTAGAACAAGAAAAAGTTGGTGCATGTTGGCAAAGCCTCAGCACCAGTGGTTACCAAATGTTTGGTTCTTAGTAGTTCTGCTTAGCACATTCGAAGGCTCTGGCAGACAGACAAGGTGACACACATACTAATTCTGTCCCCTGGAGCTGCAAAATCTGTGCAACGTTGTCTTTGCAACGACCTCATTAAAGTCTTCCCTCAGAAAATCTTTCTGAGTTACAGTAAAATAAATCCATGGGCTGTGAGGCATGGATTCTTGCTTATGCTGATACTGATAGTTTCTTTTAAGTTCCTTCTGGGTCTGGCTAAAACTAGCTGACCTGTGCTCAATGTTAGGTGTTTTATTCAACTCTGGTATTTAAATCTGTAGATCTAAAACTTGTCCTAACAAAATGGACCCCAGGTAGTTTCATCTACCTCGAGATCTTTGTGTGGTACTTAGATTTAAGACCATGTAAAACTTTGTTTTGCATAGGAACTAGAGATGCAAGTCCCAGCTCCTAGAGTTAAATCCAGGTTATGTCTCTGCTTATGTTTGTGTTTTGTGTGTGCAGTATAGAAAATGATGCTCAGATTTTTTTTGAAAACTAATATTTCTGATATTGTTAACACTGAAAGATTTTTTTTTTCTTTTAACAGATAATCCGCGGAGCACTCAAAGAAGAAATATCTGTTATGACTAAAAGTTCACCTGTAGATCTAGTGACAGAAACAGATCAAAAAGTAGAAAACTTCATTATTTCTTTGATAAAAGAAAAGTACCCTTCTCACAGGTATGGCTTGTATGTTTCTGATAGAAGAAAAATGGGAAGTTTATTATTTTGCTTGGTAAAGTTTTATTACAAGTGGCATGCTTGAAAGTTGTAGCATTCTCTTTTACCTTCAATAAATTAAGTATTTTAGAGTAGTGGGTTGAAGTTTTGCCCAGGGCTGTAGCAACAAAATGAGGTGTCCCCAGCTCCACTGACACAAGACAAAACTTAGGCTGAAAGCTACTTCCAGTTGAGCCAACTCTAATAAACCTCTTGATTATTGTGTTGGAAAGTCAAAGGAGACCTGGTGCCCAAATTTCTTGTGTGCTTTTGAAACTAGTATTCCTTTGCTGTCTGTGTTGGATGGGCCCTGTGGAACTGAGTGTGCCTTTGGCAAATCTTGTACAGTTTTACAACATCATAAAACATCCTTAAAAGAAGACAGGATCTTCTTGTTCTGCATAACAGAGTATCATACAAAATACTGATTTTCCTAATTGTTCTTTCTCCTGTTTTCCCTTCTCCTGCCCCTCTCTATAGTCCTGTCCCCTGAAAAATGTATTCTTGAAGGGTAATCTTTATGTATTTTGCTTACATAGGTCTGTCTTTAGCATTTTAACATAATGGCTCAAGTTTATTAGAGTCAGTTTGCTATTTTTTCTTTCATTTTCTTGGAGATTTTGTTACTGTATCTGTATATATGAAGTGTAAGAAATCTGTGTAGAACTGGAACGACTGTGGTGGTGCAAAAGTTCCGTAACCAAATTAGTATAAGCATACAGACTTGTGGAGTGACCTTGAAATAAGTTTCTGTGACATTGATAAACATTTTAGAGTATTTTAGCTTCTTTTTATTTTAGGTAACTAATGTTGCCTTTGACATAATGGTGCTGAACTTCTCTTCCTAGTGAATTACTCATCCACTTATATTCAGTCTCATTTTTCTGAAGGTCTGCTGCTTTTTGGAAACATGCTGTTTCTTTCTGATTAGTCATCTTCACTTCTGTGGTTAATCATAAAACTCCCAATCAATATTAAAGGGACCTCCTTTGTTTCCTCTCAGCAGTTATTTTATGTGGTTTTGGAGGAAGGAATGTGTTTGTTGCAAACTTTTCATCGGTTGAGTAATGCGTGATAAATGGTGACAACGTGCAAAGGGCCTCAAACAGAATTCCACCCACTTAGACTCATTCTAATAATTTTGCAGCCTAAAACGCTTTCATGAGCAGCAAAACTTGTGAAATTTGGGATGCTGTGGCACTGGGACTTCTGTGTGGGGTTTAGTTCTGTGGCTGAGTATTCACTCACCAGTCTCCTTCAGGAACTGATTTAAATTTCATCCCTTTACCATGTTACCATTTTATCATGCTTGTAAAACTAAAGTTTTGAGATTAACAACTTTCTGTCATATTTGGGTTGAATTCAGTTTTCAAATTTAACAGTTGCTTCAGTGTTCTAACCAGGTACATAAGACCACAAAGGCTTTCTTCACTGAAAACACAAGCTACAAAATAATGTTGTATAGCACAAATAAGCTGGAAGGTGTAAATAGCTATAGGTATTTCGAACAAAATTTCATGATGCTGTTGCTGGAAAAAAATTATGAAAATGTCACTGTTCTGAATGCTAAATTCTGGTATTATTCTACTGTATTCTGGTATTTCTATGTTGAAACATAAAATTCTTTTCTCTGCATACTGTGCTTATCCTTGACATCATAAATACTCAAGCAAGCTTGGTCAGATGTGGTTGGTGCTTTTCAGATAAATAATGTATTTCTCAACTTTTTGCATATGATCACTGGTGGTACTCAAAGCTTCATCTCAATTTTTAGAATCTTCATGTTGTAATCCAGACATTTTAAGCAATTTCTGTCTTTCTAATGTGTTTCTACTGTAGCTTTATTGGAGAAGAATCTGTTGCAGCTGGAGAGGGCAGCATTCTGACAGATAACCCCACATGGATTATAGACCCTATTGATGGAACTACCAACTTTGTACACAGGTCCACCTTTCATTTTTTTTTAATGTTAGCAACCTCAACTGATTACCCTTTTTCTTTCTCCAGTTCCATGAAAGTAATGTTGTTTCTAATTTTTAAACTGCTTTAAAAGAGATGCTACGACCTTGTTAATAGTTACAAAGTGCTACTTATGGAGAGCCATTGGGCAGTTTTTGCAAGCATTTTGATATTTCTTTGAGTATTGTAAGAGTCTTGCTCTGTTACCTACATCACCTGTTCCACACGAGGTCTGTATTATATAGCAGAGATTATATAGCCTTTGGCATGGATTCCAAAGATAAATGGGCAGATTTCAACACAACAGGATTCAGAATAAGAAGTTACAACATTTCAGAAAGGGGATAACAGCTTCAGATTTCTAAGAAATTTCAAATCCATTGAGAACTAGGAGCCCCAACTATGAAAGAAAGCAGGATATCACCAGTAGTTATCAGTGGTATTTTCACACCAAGATGAGGAGGGGACTTACAGAGTAAAGCTACAGCCTCTTCCTGACATCTTTTAAATGCCATAGATTTTGGCCCCACTGAGCTTTTCTGAGTCTGCTTGATTTCAGTTTTGAAATGACTGCTGCTCTGTGCACAATGGCTTCCAAACACCTGAATCCTGCTAAATAACATGTTCAAAAAGTTTTAAGAAAAGAACCCATTCTGCTGAATCTACAGGCTTAAAAGTTGGTATTTTTTGCAGAAAGAATAAAAGCAAATGTCTGGGAATTGAAAAAAAAAAAGTAAAAATTATTTAATTAGTTGATTTGTTTCAAACTTGGACTGAGATGCAATCCACCATGTCTAAAAAGTCCCACTGTCTTCACTCTTCCTGCATTCTTCAATATCTGTCTTTGTCATGGCTTTGGTGGAGAAAGGGGAGGTGGGGAGAGAGCTAACTTGGTTCTTTTTATGAGATCGTTTTGGCCAGCTTGTTCCTTCTGAGAAAGGTTAGTAGCATAGAGGCTTGTTTGCATTCTGCAGTCCCTGGGCTAGGAACAGCTGTAATGGAATGCCTGCCCCTAGTGGGTAGAAGAGTTTGTGTTTCAAGTGGTAATCAGTGTTGTTGGCTCTGTTTTCAGCTAAATTGTGCAAATTTCTGAAAACTATGTTCTATATAGTCAAATTTTGTTTTTGAAATATACATTTAACTGAACACTGTCTTTGTTAAGAGTAAGCATGGTAATAAAAGAAATTTAGTATCTCACTACAAATTAGTGAAATGTTTTGTTTTGTAGGTTTCCATTTGTGGCAGTTTCAATTGGCTTTGTTGTAAACAAAAAGGTATACTTTTTATTACTTAATATCTAATGAAATCCAAATTAATTGCTTGCTTCTAGTTACAACTAAGTTCTGTAATTTCCTATTTTGCAGTAAATAGGAAGAAAGGGAAAAACCTCTCAAGGTATTTTTCCTTTTTCTTGCAGATAGAGTTTGGAATTGTGTACAGTTGTATAGAAGACAAGATGTATACTGCCAGGAAAGGAAAAGGTGCATTTTGCAATGGTCAGAAACTTCAAGTATCAGGCCAAGAAGGTAAGCTGAACTGAGTAGCTTCTTTCTGGTAATTACCAGATTGTGAGACAGGAGATATTTGGGACCTGGATATACTGGTATTTCTTAGCTTGTAGTTTTGTTTAGCAAGACTTTCTTTGGCCATGGGCTGTTTAGTTTTGAGAAACCTTTTATGTTCTCTTTGATGCATATGATGTGATCTGTGCAAAATCAGGACTTGGCAATTGGATTTTTTTATTTTCCATGTATTGTGGTTTTGTTAGTTTGTTTCTTTGTGTTTAATTCCCTGTATGTCTGCAATCTGTTTGAGATTGTTCTTTATGTTGGTTCAACTTAGTACGACTCTTCTGTGCTTACATCCTACATCACCAAGTAAAATCCATGCTTCAAATGAGATCTTCAAGTATCTCAAGACTGCTTTAATTTTTATAGCAATAGAATTTTATTTAGTACTGGCATTGATTAATGTATATGAACAGTTGGAGCGGATCATGCTTCTTTCATTGTATTTTATTTTTTCCTGCCATTTTCCACATAACAGATTTTTATATGTTTGATAGATGTAATATTCTATTAAGATACCTCACTTTTATTCAGTCTTATAAGAAAGCAATGAAGTAAACTCTGCTAACACAGTTATTGTGATTATTTAAGTTGTGCTGTTGGAAGAGTGAGGTTTTGTTTCTTTTCCAGACATTACAAAATCCCTTTTAGTAACAGAATTGGGGTCAAATCGTGATCCAGAAGCTATAAAAATAATTCTTTCTAATATGGAAAGACTTCTCAGTATTCCTATTCATGGGTAAGACACTTCCTATTTATATATGTATTTATATATACTGACAGTGGTTAATATTGTAAATATGGTAATTTTTAGAAAGCTTTGTTTGCGCTATATTTGACACCTTAAATATGAAATATGATTTAAATGTTTCTGTCCAGTAGCTTCCACAGTGAAACTGTATTTAACTTTTCCAAGCTGAGACATGCAGAGAGAACCCTAACAATCAGTGCTGAGAAGCAAAGCATGTTTGGGCTTTCAGGGCTACAAAGTGTTTTATTTGCTAGTTAAAAAAGTTAAATACAGTTTTGTGGGTTTTTTCCCCCCCTAGATAAAACCGGATGAACAGAAGCTGTATTACATTTCTTAATTTCCTTTCCTTGTAAAAGTAGATCTCCATTTCGTCTTTCAAAACCATACAATTTTAATTTGTTTGAGTAGTTTAAATTGTCCATAAGCTGCCTTTCTTTTGGTTGCATTCCCTGCTTCTTCTCCTCCAGATAAGCTGAAGTCTACATTTCCATAAACCATTTTGTATAAAGTTGGTTTCAGTAGACAATTTTCCATTACTCAACCATATTCTTGTTTCTGATCTAACAAATTCTGTGCTGAGATTCTTAGGATTCTTGTTTTGACACTTAACATGTAGATAAGATTTTTTCTACTTCCAAAGTCTTCTGATGTTATTAATATGCTGAGATATAAGTAGGAAATACACTTTAGATGTGTAGTGAGTTCAACTTAGGCATTTTATTTGTAAACAATAGTTAGAGACTGGAGTTGATTAAGTTGCTACTTGCAGTAGTTTAGCTGCTATCAGTTACAATTTAATGTACAGTTTACTTTTAATTGAAAAAAGTGCAGTTTTTTGTACAAGTCACACTTACTTGCTAAGTACTTTGACATTTCCAGAAGAAACTGGAATTTGTTACATGAGGGTTTGGTGAAGTTTTCCAGACTAAATTGATGCTGTGTAATTTGTTTTTTGTGATTACTGTTAGAGGGTTTGGCAAGTCAGATGTTTACTGAGCATCACCAGAGAAACTGAAAAAAAATAGGTTTTCAGCACTGAAAAGTTTACACTCTCCTTGAATCCTTGTATTCAAAGAGCAAAATAGACTGTTACTGTTTCATGGGAAATTCTCTTCCATGATATGTTTAAGAAATAATTTAAGGTATGCTTAAACAAAAATTGATCAACAGAATTTGTAAATTTAGTTTCTAGAAATCTGCTGTATTTTGAAAACTCTTCAAGCTACTTGAGCAACACTTTGTTCCCATTTTTTATGTTTCACTGCAGCATTTCATCATGCTTACTCCAGATCACTTCCGTAATGACATTTCTGTGTTCTCTGGGCAGTGTACCCACAGTGTAACTTTTTTGCAAACTCAGTTAAAACAACATCTTGTATCTCCTTTAGGATTAGAGCTGTTGGTACGGCTGCTGTGAACATGTGCCTGGTGGCAACGGGAGGAGCTGATGCCTATTACGAAATGGGGATTCACTGCTGGGATATGGCAGGAGCTGGAATCATTATTACTGAAGCTGGGGGAGTACTGCTGGATGTAACAGGTAAATACACAGGCCTGCATAGTACTCTTTTGTCCTTTTAAATGGCTAATAGGGAGCAAAATGTAGCTGAAATGAGAAGGCTAGAAGTTCTTTTCAGTCCTCTTTCCAAGCTACCACTACTGAACAGTTCCCAGCCTGTTAATAGATGAAGAACGGGTTCATTGTGTGTTCTTAAGGAACAAGACAGCCTTTAGTCCCTTGGCTGGACTCCTGGAAAAGTGAAAAAGACAGTAAACATACATGGAAGAGACTTTAAATGCAACTCATATGAGATACCTGTTGCGTTATATGCATTTTTGTTCAGAGGATAAACTTGGTCCTAAATAATGTATAATTTACACTCATTTTTTTCAGTGCTTATTTTCATACCAACTTTTAATTTTCTTCATATACAAACTAGTTGCTTTGTTTTCTTTGCTTTCTAGGTGGACCATTTGATTTGATGTCTCGAAGAATAATTGCAGCAAGCAGTCGAGCTATTGGAGAGAGAATAGCCAAAGCACTTCAAGTGATTCCTCTGAGAAGAGATGATGCAACCAACTGAACACCAAAGCTGCACCATAAATGTCCTTCTCTAATGTTGTCTCATATTCCCACATGGTGGTCGTTCGACACCTTGAATAGATGGTAGTCTTTCAGTACAGGTGTGGCTAAGTAGAGCTTTGAGATTGAACAACATTCTAAGCAAGCTTTAACTGTTGAGTATTTAATTTAACATCACAATTAGATAAAAATCTAGAAAAATAAGCAAATATATGCAACTAGTATTTTCAAGTTTTATACTACACTGGAACATGTTGCAAGAGACTCTTTGATGTATAGATAAATAAAGATCTCTAGTTCTGTAAGTGATAAAAAAACCCACTGTCCTAACATCACTTCATCACATCTGATCCTGAACCGAAAAAGATGGAGGCATTAACTGTTATCCCGGCTTTCTCTATCTGGTTTCCAGTGTATCCATTTCCTTACCTCATTGCAGTTTTTGTAGAGGTGGTTCACACATTTCCAGACTTGTTGGTTGCTTGTAGTTTTGGCTACAATTTAAAACCTTTATTACTTATCTCTCATTGGTTTTGTAGTCACCGATGGTAGATGGACACAGTCTCTTCTTTAGCCTTGTATGTGGCCAGTACTCTTGCAAATCCATTACAATTTTGAAAGTAACAGCTACTGTGCCAGAAAATATGTGCATCTTCCAGAATTAAGTTCTGAGCACACCTATCACCAAATGTACTTACTTGAAGTTAAGATGCAGTATGATTTGCATTTCGTTAATATTGATTGGGTTTCTTCATGGATGAGTGTGTTTCAAAATCTAAGGAATCATTAAATCCAAGAGAGTTTTCATTACTTCAGCTGACAAAAAAAATAGGCCCATTGTTCATATTTTTTACATAATTTTCAAATTTTTCATAATTTTTTGTTAGCTACAAAAGCACTGACCAACCAGGACCAGATTTCTGTTGTGTTTTACAGAATGTACACAGAGGAAGATATATACCTGAACCTAAAGGGTTTATAAATTAAGAAATATTAGTGATTTAATTCTAGGTGTCAGTTGTTGTAAACTTTGAAAATTATACTGGTTCTGTGCATTTTGTATTTAAGATTTTTAAAAGCATCAGTGCACTGTTCAGATAATCAATGCACTTTAAAAAAAGAAGTCAGATCGGTTTTTAGACTTAATTTTTTTTTTTTTAATTGAAAAAGTTGTTTCCTTGGTTTTTTAGTTAAGACACAGCAGTGCTTTGGAAAACCTGACTTTTTGTACTGCTGTCCCGCTGTTTTTACTTTGAAAAATGGTATATTGAAGTTTCAACAGATTGCATATTATAAATTTGTCAGTTTTTTATATCTGTTGATTTATGCAGATTTTTCAGAATTTTAAGATGTATCTAATGCCAGATGATTAGTGTTAACAAGGTCAGCCTTCTACTTAAATGTCTTCCCAAAAAGCCAGACTTAAAATTACTTTACTTTTTAAATTCCTGTTCACAAGAATGTAAACCTTTTGAACCTTTCACTGTAACTTAATTGCTGTAAACAATGTGTGTGGGATCATGGTTATTTTTGAGATGTGTTCTGTACCATTTCTGTGGCTTTTGTATAACCAAATCTGCATAACTTTATTTGTGAAATTGAGATATATCTAAAAAGTCCTTAAGATGAGAGAACATGTTAGAAATAAATCCACTTTAGCAGCACTGGCTTTAGCTGTGTTTCCTTTCTTAGCATTCATCAGGTCCAGTGCTTTGACCCATCCTGCTGGATCTGTGGGCCTCAAACTGTCTGAGGTGAACACTTTTTCTTCTTGGCCTCTGATGTGCACAGGTCATAAACTGATGCACCTTTAGATGTAGGATTATGTGTGCACCTGCTGTTGGGTTTTGGAGCAAATATTTCAACTTGTTCCAATGAGGTCATGGTTCATTAATCATCTCCAACTTCAGACTCAGACTTTGTGGATTATCTTGCCAATCATTTGTGTTGGAGGTCTGTCAGCTGGTTGAAGCATGTAGCTGCTCGTCATTGACTTTCCTAATAATGTTATCTGAGGAAAAGAATTATCATTTTCTTGTCTTGGCGCTCTTCAGTCTATTCGTGTTGGGAACTAGCCATTTTGCTAAGCATTATCTTCTCAAATACCTCTTCAAGATCTGCCCACTTCTTTTGTCATGTGAAAGGACACTGAAATGTAATTATTCAGTTTAAAGACATTTTGTTCCTGTTCTAGCCTACAATTTTGACAAGTTTTTGTAATAAAAAAGAAGTCAAGATTGCTGTGTGTTCAAAATGCTTTTGAGAATTTATATGAGGTAGTCCCTGAATGTTCAAAACTATGAAGTGGAAGAATTAATCCTCTTACTTTATTTTTTAAAATCTAAGATAAAATTATATATTTACAAGATAGCTTTTGCTGGGCAATGAGACAATTGGAAAGGAAGCGCAGTTACCACAGTTTGAACAGACAAGCTGTCAAATTAAGGTCATGAATATTCCTCATGAAGGATCAAGTATACAGGAAACTCGTGCATGGCTTTTCAGTGAATAACTGGACTGTAGGACTTCAGCTGGCAAATTCCACTGTGGTTTGAACTTCTGCTCTGAGCGAAGAACACTCAGAATTTACAGGTGCAAGAAGATCAAGTGGACAGAGCCAGCAACTGGAGTGAGTGAAAAAAATTTTTAAAAATACTACAGGAAATTAAAGGACCACATGAGCAAATTTAACCAGTCCCTTTGCCTTTACTTTTAGAATTTAAATGTTCGACATTGTCACTACAGAGCCTACTGCTTGTCTTGGCAAAGGTCTTCAGAGTAGGGGACTGATTTTTAGCCCGACACTAAAAAAGAAGTATTACAAAATAGGTACTGGTGACTTGTAGCACTGCTGTGTATGCAGGAGGGGAGGTAGCCTTCATCTACTGTCCTGGCAATCACGCATCACTGACCCTCTCCATTTATTGATTTGCTGATAATTAGTTGTTGTTTCCTATGATGGCCTGCAGAGCTGTGCTCTAGCTGCAAAGCAAGAGTATTCAGTAGATGCAATCCTGCAGAGCTTTTCCCAGCATGAAATATTGCCATAGTCACAAAAGGCTTCAGGCTCTTGCCCAGCCCTCTTAAATATCCCTGCAGAAAATCCCTCCTCTGCCCCCCCTCCCCTTATGGAATATAGATTATCCCTCATAAAATCTGTGACCTAAAGCTGTGGTTTAATTCTGCTCAGTTTGATGTTCATGGGAACTAGGCATTCTGACTAGATATAAAATGTCATTCTGTGCCCTTGGTAATGAAACATTTAAAATAAGGAACATCTCTTTCTTTTCCAGAGGTTCTTCCCATCCTCTCAAAGCCAGCTGCTGATTCAATTCTATTCATTACCTTCAGGAGGTAATTAATTCCTTCACAAGTCTGATCCTGTTGCTAAAGCGCTGGCAGGCAACTCTCCAACAGCACATTGGTTTTGGATCTACAGCAGCTGGCATGGCTGCTTTTATTTGCACAAATGCCAAGCATCACCAGGATGTCAATGATGTGACACATCAGATCTCCTGAATGGCAAAATCCATTCCACCTCTGGACTGCTGCTTGTCGAGCACCAAGAGCAGCAGTGAATGAAGTCTGTCACATCACTCTCCAATCACACATCACACAATCATCACACAAAGATCTGCAGCTTCTTAAAGATGAGCAGGAGCTTCTGAAATGTCCTCTGTGCCCACTGTCTGCTGTCTGCCTGCTAAAACAACAGGGCAAAGAAAATCTGACACACTTCAAAGCTGTGTGCAGCATTTGGAACAAACAAATCGGAGGACTGCGCTCAGCCGAGAGCACATTATGGCACTGTATTGAAAGGGCTACAAACTCCCGCCTGTTTGAGGAGGAGAACGGATTAAAGAATGGAATGCTCTCTCCCAAAGCAAAGCAGAACTAAATTTCTAGCACAATTCAAGCTATCAAGATGCTAAAAATAATGGTGATTGTTCCAGAGCTCAGAGCCTCTCTTGATGACTGGTACATTGCCTACATACACTGGGTCATACTTACGCTTGGCTCACACAATCCCAATGATGACTTTCACACTGAGGTGATTCTCTCTATACAAAAGTTGCTTTAGTTGGGAATTGGGCCTTCTGTACTCCCATTAAAGTGGGAGTAGAAGAGGAAGAAAAGACAATAGCAATGGCTGTGCCACAGCAACAGGTAAGCCAACCTCCCCTTTTCATGGAGTGGAAGACTAAGATTTATGTTTTATGTCTCCCCTTCGCTCAGCACAGACTACATTTACAACCACGTGAATCACTTTATTTAGAAGCGGTTGCACTGCAAATACTTGAGAAATCATTTCATAGGAGCTCTTACTCAGCTTTCTGAGTGACATCTTCCTCTGCTGCTGTCCCGGGAGAGGCGGCTCGGTGCAGTTTCACCCTGCCCCTGGGCGCAGGGTGTCGGGGAGGAGGCACAAACCCGCAGAGCCGCGCCCCTCTCCGCTCCCGGCACAACACTAGATGGCAGCCGGAGCCAGCGAAACACCAGGAGCCCAGGGCTCCTTTGCTGCAGAGAACAGTCCCTTTCCCACGCCTCCCTTCCACCCTCCTTCTGCTCCCTGTAGTTATTGTTGGATACAACAACTGAGAGCTATTCAGAAGAATTACGCCAAATTTTTTTTGAGGACTTTGGCTCTATTTTTCTGTGACTTGAGAAGGAGTGTGAAATAGTACTTGTGCCAGCAGAATTCATGTTCCCTCCTTTTCAATGTTTGTTGAAGATTGTGGTATCAATCACAAAAGATCACAAATCTGAATTCTAAAATAAGATAAAAAACCATACAAGTCATTAGGTTATTCTGCATATAAGTCTGCAGTAATTTCCTCTGTATTTTTTCATGTCATAAATTAGGACATAGCTTTTTAAAAGCCTTTCTTTAAGCCTACCAGATAATCTTCTGGGAATGCATGTATTAATCTGTATGCAGATACAGCCCTGGGACAACAAATCCAGACACAAATAAGCAGGTCTTTATGAGTTTTGAGATACAACTGTTTTATTTTCCAAAAAGAACACAAGCTCAATATATTGCCTCCAAATGTGTTGTAATGATGTAAAGGGACTATAGTAGCTGTGTCTGCATTGTCCCTGTACAATAGTATATTCAGGCTATACTTTCCAGAATCTGCTCAAGCATGGACAGGTAACACATCTGCTTATGTCAAGGTTTCATGGGTCTCTGTGCTCATCCTGTAAAAAGTTTATTTGTATTTATGACCTTGCCTATGAAGTCAGTGGCCTAGAGGTTAAGTGCCAATGTGTTACTGACAAAAGGTTCACTCTATCTCAGTGTGGCTCTTGAGAGGTACTGCCTCCCAGGAAGAGACATTTCTCAGGAAAAGACTTTCCTGCCCTCCCTGTAACGCGTCTGGAGATGCCGTGCCAGAACATGCCCAGCATCAAGACGCTGCCGAGCACATCTCCACAGGCTGTTGGGGGGCCCCAAGGTACTCTGCTCCCTAAAAGCAAGTAGTGAAAGGAGAGATATGTCCTGTACTGTCTGCAATGCCCTTTAATACAGCTCAGGGTGAATTAAAGCAAGTTACTCTAGTGGGGATCAGCATGGTATATCTCTTTCCTACTATGACTTCTCTATGGTGTTGCAAGACTGCTACACTGTCCTTCCTTACTCAGTTGCAAATTTCCCTTTGGACAACAGAAAAGCTCCTAATGCTGTTTCTGGCACTGGGGTTCCTGGCCAAGGACAAATAGCTGCAGAAAGAGGTTCCCAGCTGAGATGTGTTGACCTGGGGATTGCTGCAGTGTGGGATCTTGGGGAAGGTAGGAAAGGGACTTGGCCAGAACAGGCCAACATCAGCAGGGACAGGTCCCAGGCTGGTACCACCCTATATTAGTACCTGCAGGGAATGTTTCTAGTTTTAGAAATGTCATTCTTTTCCAGCTCTCATGACAAGCAAGTATGATGACATCTATAGAGGTATATAGAAAACCTCTGTTGGGATTTTCAATTTTCTTTGGTTTCTCCAGAATTAAATAAATTCAGGTGTAAAAGTTCATCAGGATGACTTTATTTATTATTGATGGCATAAACCTCCACTTTACGGGATGTTTGCATTGGCTTATTGTAGGCAAACAATCACCTCACTACTGAAAGCTAAAAACAATAAAAACACCCTTTATTTCTGCTTCATTATACTTGAAATTGTGGTTACAGTTCTCAACAGTCCTCCAGCAAAACGCATTTAAAAGAGAGTAATGGTTAATGTTATTAGAAATTCCTTTTCAATATTTATTTAGTTGTAATTAGCAATGTATTAGCTGTGTAAAAGTAAATTATACCCCAATTCATCTGTGTGCCTTGTTCAGTTCACTGTGTTGAAATGGAATTCTTAATGACAAATTGTCATAGCAGAAGGAGGTAAAAAGCTTTGCTTCTGTAGGCACTTAGATGTTAATTGCAGTTTCCACTGAAAGGAAGTGCAAACCTGGACATAATGATTCCCATCAACAGTCATTTGTGTGGCTGACACTGAAAAACACTGTGCTGTTCAGTCAGATAAATCAATTAGTAGAGAAAAATATGTTTTCCACAGTACACATTCCAGTTCGGTTAAATTCTCCTATCTTATATCATGGAAAATTATTAACTAGTCGTTATTAGCCAGAAGTTATTAGTCAGAAGCATTTCTTTCTTCCAGTTTTAACTTGCCAAGTGTTAAGCCTAATAAGTGAGATTTTAGGAAATGCCACCCCAACTCTATATTCAGTTAGTTCCTCCAGTTCAGCAGACTCTTACTAGTGTTTATTTCTTCTTCCCAGACTTCATTGTAATCTTCAGTTCATCTCAACTGAAGTCAAGTGCATTTTGTCTCCTGGTTAATCCAGAATAGAGAGTTGTCTAGGTTTTTTGGGTTTTTGTTTTGTTTTGATTTTTATTTAAATGAAAGAATTATGGACAAAATATTCAAAGGATGGGAAGCAGAAAGAGAAATCACAACCCCATTCCCTCTCTTACGTTCTTCACTGGCGTTCTTTAAGACAGGATACCCCTCTGTCTTCACTTTTACACAACTTCAAGAAGTGAAGAAAAAAAAAATTTAGAAGATCATAAAAGTACATCTCTTGATATACTTGAAATAAGCACAAAGAGCAGTTACTTCCAACTCCACACATGGCTCAGTTCCAGAAGGGTCTGTACCTATGCAGATCCCTGTGGATCTGATGTAATCCACAGTAAAGCTTTGACTGAGCTTTCTGGAAAACAGATGTTTGCATCTCTTTAAAAAATAATTTTATTTTAGCAGAACATCTAGGAAAATATGTAATTAGTCAGTTTTTCACATATATTTAAAGCTATTTAATTGGCTTAACTTTAACCCAAAAAAAAGGCACCATCTGCATAGAAGATGGAACAGAAAATAAGAAGATGGGAAAAACTCAATTACAGTTTAACCTATAACGAGACTAATGATTTTCTAAAAGTGGCATCAGTTACAATAAAAAAACACAAATCAAATTACAGCTATTGAGATAATGTAGACAACAAATCAACAAATCAGTAGATTTTTCTACTCTGTTCTTCTCTACCTGAGCATGCTCATTAAAATTTTGTTTCATTTGAAGGCTTTTTTCTCCCCACTTGCTTCCTATCTTTCAACATATGCATGATGACACACGGAGGAAGTGTCTCAGATGTGTGACTCTTCCATTACAGTCTGTGAAAATTTATCCCTAGCATTTCCAAACACAGTGCAGGAACTGTAAATCCACTCCCACCCTGCTTGTAGCAATGTCTTCTATCAATGACTTCAGAGACAGCATGAACTTAATGAACTCACATGGAAACACCATTGACAGGATGCATTTAGTTTTGAAAAGGGCATGTAAGGGGGGGCTGGGGGCCTGTCTTATGATGCCAGAGATCTTGTAAGCTAATGATAGAAATGACAATTTGCAATAGCTTTCCACTAGAAGGAAGGTATCTGGGTAAACAGAAGATTCATGCAACAGAATTTGCTTGGTTTGGTTCAGTTTTGGCTCTTGGTTCACTGGCTTTTTAAAGCAAACACATTCACAGCAGGTATGTAGGTGGGCCTGAAGAGACATAGAGCAGGTCCTTTGTCATGTTAAACCAGACTGTACTTGATGCAATTTGAACTAATTAGGTGACTGAAGGCAGGGGAGGAAACCTAGATGGGCAAGGTAGTTTTATGTGTAACTCTACTGATTTCATGCTGCCACATTCAGGAGCCACAGAAATGACTCCCAGTAGCATGAGGAGAAAATGTTACGTTAATCTACCAAATTCAATATATCTATATTATACATATTTATTACGTAGCCAATATGCACATACATAAAGAGAAAAAAAATAGGTTTGGAAAAGTTAAATTTCCTGTAGAATTTCATGCATAATGAATTTTTACTTTTTAAACTTTTACTTAATAAACACTAATTTAACTTGTACCCATCAATTTGCTTTTTTCATGTCTAGGCTAGGAGACCTTGAGTCAAATACTTCCTTCTCATCACCACCAAAACGCTTTACATCCCTGAGCCTCCACTTTCAGCAGTGACAAACCAATACCATGCCAGAGAGGAGGAGGTGGTTCTGGTAAACAGTCCCTCCTGCCCCAGCTTCTGGGGGGACAAGTGTTCAGATCCCCCACTGCTTCTGGCCTTGCGAGTAGCTGGGTGCTCCGCAGCCGAACCCTGCACCAGCACAGATCTGAATGAAGAGAGCAGCCTCTTCTCCCAACATCTTTGATGGCTGACAAGCCATTTGATTAATGCAGCTGTGCTTTCCCCTTGTTGAGCCTCCTGTGTGATCCTGTCTGTAGTGGGATGTTACTGATTTTTGCAGCTCCACATACATCCAGCAAAAGTTTTTGTCATGTCCTTACCTGTAGGTTCACTTGTATTCCCAATGGCACCATGGAGCATGCTTAGGGAAACTAAGCACATGCCTGGGAACACATCACAACCTAATGGGCTACTTGGCTTGTCAGGGGGTAGGGATCATGACTGTGGTTTCTAGGACTCCATAATACACCAAGACATGGAGACTTTTATCCTCTAAATTTCTCTACCTTATTACAGGTCAGCACTAATAGCACAAAAATCAACAATAGCAAGTGGATATGATTAATAAAATGAAGATATACATATATCAAGCAATAAAAATGGTGATAAGCAATCAATAATACAGTATCGACCATTAGTATGGCAGATAATAGCAGCAGCCAAATGTGCAGTAGCAACAAAGGGGGTATACCTTATTATAGGTTATTACAAACATAATTAGTGCCTAGATTACAATCGATTATTTCTATGGGTATATAATACTGGTATGGTATATAATACCAGTATCAAGTGAATTAGACAGATTTCATAAGGGGCCAACCATCCCAAAGGAGAGGACAAAATGACCTCTCCAGAGGACCCAACCATCCCAGAGGTGGTAGGACAATCCCCCAAAACTGTGCTCAAATGGAATACAGTAAAATAAATAAAATGAAGTAAAATAATGCAAAGTTCTCACTTTGAAGATGATCTGCATCACTGAGCCTGGAATCAGCCACACTGGTGAGTGTCCAAGGGCTTGCTGGAAGTTTCTGTGGGATTTAACCTGTTTAGGAAAGAAAAGCAAGTGACGCATAGGAAGTACTCAGAGAGAGTGGCTTCACTTTGGACAAAAATGCCTTTTAGATCATAGAGGCACATAAGGGGGTGTGGGATGTCACCACTTCAAGCAGCCAATAGACACTGTCAGTTTCCATTTTTGCACATATAACAACCAACAGATGATGCTGTTTGCTGTTCCTTCAGAACCATTTTATTTTTCCATCCTTCACCTAGGCTGAAACCTTATACTTTTTGGATTTATATTAATTATTACAGACCTGCTCATCATTGAACGTTTTAAGCAAAAGCAAAAGAAAAAACTAAATATTTTTGCCTTCTCTACATCAAGCTGTTTTGCGAGTGAAGCAGAGGCCTTCCTCTTGCCTGGTTCTTGCCTTACTAAGGCTGTTTAAAGCTGAATTTCTTGTTATTTGACATCTTCTTTCACGCCTTGGTCTTTTGGATCCTGTCTGTAATTGCTCAAGCTCATTCTTCTTTTCCTGTAACTATGAACATGACCTCATTTTCACTTCTTTTTCCTCTTGAATTTGAGGGCAGTGATGAAATGACAGAGAAAAACTGCCTCTGTGTTCTGTCTGATTGTTTCTGTATCTGTCTTTCCTATTAATCCTTTCTGAGTGACAGCCATTCTCCTTAGCTTAACCTTCCCTCTCATCAACTTCCCATGAAATTTTCAGGATGCACTACCTCAATTTAGCCAAATATACCTTTTTGAAGTATATTGTTTTGCTTTCCTAGTCTGCCTTTTTCTTCACTTTTTAATTGTGAATTCTCCTTCTTTTGTCCACATTTATGCAAGTAATTTCAATATCTCTCGACTCGTTATTAAGTAATTTCCAGAATTAACTTCATGGACAACAGAAATTAAAACAACAAAGGTAAGAAGCTCTGTGAGAATTAGGCTCTAAAATACCCCTGAAAGGCTGAGTTAGAAATGTGCATCGTTAATTAATTCGGCACACCTAGCAATACCACAGTCTGAAACTCCCTGGGGGAAAGTTTGTAGTAAACTACTGTAATTAGATAAAATTTCTTTGATGAAGAGTAGTAAGAAGGTTATATTAATTAATTGGTGTCCTGATCTCTAAAATGCAGGACTACATTTTTAAAAGCAGTCAACATCCCCTAACACATTAGTGGTATTATAAGGCTGTTTCATTCACCACAACACAAAAAGTTTTCAGATTTGTACTTCTTTTGCACGTTCTTAGGAAGACAATTTAAATTTAACTCCAGTTGTTTGCAGTAAATTTAAGTCCATTTGTTTAACCCTCAAGACCTGTGTTTGTTAGTACTTCACCATGAAGGAAATGGGGGTTTCTGCAATGGTCTCCATTCTCCAACTCCATTTCTGGGCCCATTGGAATGGCTGCGTGCAGCTGAGCCCCTGCCCTTGCTTGTCTGTGTCCCCCCAGACACTCTTCTGCCTGCCTTGTTCATGCTGAGCTCTCAGCCTTGGATCCACAGGGAGCCCAATGGAAGCTGCTGTTTTCCTTCAAAATGTAGCTAGATAAAAAACATTTTAAACACTCTGCACCAATTACCAAGAACTGGGATACAGGGCTCATTCTTGTCTTTGTGGGAAAGGAATAAAACCACCATTGCTCACCTTCCAAAGGGTGTGTAACCAAGGGCAGGGGAGGCTCTGCTTCACCTGCGGAACTTGTTCCACTGTGTGGAAAAGCTGAATGCTGAGTGAGTCACAGAAAGTAAGCATGATTCCTGAGACAAGCAGTTGGGCTGGAGGGTGATGCTCTTTCAGCCAAAGTTTGTGTTTGCATTTTACATGAAACAAATGTTGCATAAAATATTGATGCAATCCTTGTGGCCAGACCCAAACCGACTGTTCCAAGCTTCACTGTCAGAATCTAATTGCAATACTGTAAGTCACACTCTTGCTTTCCAGTGCAATTGAACTTTTTTCCATGTCAAGCAGGGCATTGCAAAAGCGGAAAACTGCGAGCAATGTGAAGACAAGGCACCTGAGTACAAACTATGAGTCAGGACTTACTAGAAAAAAGAGGGCATTGAACCCTCAGCTCACATGAATGCTCCACAACAGAATGATTTATAAAAAGAGTTTGTTCCTCCCACCAATCTGTATTGGTGAATGGGAGTGAGCTCTGCCTTGCTGCTACAGGAGGTGCCCCAGGTGAAGGCTCAGAGCTGTGAAATCTGCATGGAGGGAAGCATCACTTCACAGCACTGGCTCAGCCATCGATGACCCAGAGAGGGAGGAACTTTAGCAAAATGTCAGAGCTCAGCACTTCCAGCCACCTTGTTTGCGTAACTCCCTGTCAGTTTTGTTGCTGCCATGCTCAGATCCACGTATGTTTATACACAGGTCTCTCAGGGTTAGTGCTTTCAAGATATATCAAGTGTGTCACTCTCTTATTGCAGTTGCACTAGTGATAAATAGAAATACCTTTCTCTGATCATACTGCTTTCTTCTCTAAAGATAATTCTGTCTAAATTACCCATTAGGAAAATGAGTATAGTTAAGCATTGGAATAAATTGCCTGAGGAAATCTCTGAAAAGCTTTATCATAGAAGACTTTTACCAAGACATAAGGCAAATATCTGCCAGGAAAGTTGTAGGTAGAGTTTATCCATGTCTGAGTGGGAGGTAGAATGGCTGATCTGTGGAAGCTCTTTCAAGCCATAATTTTCTATGATTCAAATACCTCTGACTGTAAAGATTGCTTCACACCATGTGTGTATAAAAGCCTCTTGATCTTGATAGCACTATATCCAAACTTATTATGTCATTTGCAGCTTCACACTTCATAAAACTTTATTTAGTGAAAACAGCATCTAAAACCTTTCCAGCACAAGGAAGTTAGCCCTGTGTCCAGGCAGCAGATAAGTTGCAGTGGAAAAAATGAATATATCTGCTGAATTCTCAACAGTCTGCTGAATTGTCAGTGTAGGTAGAGGAATGCAGGCAATAAATGTTTACAGGGAGAGACAAGATGATGCAAATCCTGGGGGTGCTCTTAGCATTTCTCCCAAGTGGTTGATGTAGTTGGGGCTCAATCTGCCTCAACCATCACCAAGTGACAGCATGTGTCAGGAGCACAGGCATGGAACCAGCAGAAGCTCCTGTTTTGCTTTTGGTGACAAAAGAAAAATATTCTGGTCATGTAGAAAATGTTCCAGGTAGTGTTTGAACACTTTAAATCAGCTGAGTTTAGACTGAACATTCAGTATATTGTTCATACCATTTCAAAGCATCACCTTATGTGTTTGCAGGCTGAAACCTCAGAACGCTCTGGTTAGGACCATTAATTCCTCATTTGGAAACTCATTTCTTCAAATTCTGCTCATTTTCCTCACAAAGAACCTGCCTCTCTTTCTACACATAAATGGGTCACTGACTGCCTTTCCTCCTACTTGCAAGTCTGTACATGGAAGACTTCTGGAGCTCTTTCTGCAGAAATGTTGTATTTCTGCCAGAGGGATGACTAAGAAAACAAAGCCAAAGTCTGTAACTATCCTCATAATTCGGTTTTATACATCTCAGAATAAAAGTATATTTTAAACTGGTTTCTGCAGAAGGACCAGCCTCAGAGTCATAGTGAAGATTTTTGCTAGTCATTACTGAAAAGTGTGCTTAGCATTGACAGTAATAAAAAAGCAGCAAGTTAAAAAAAAGACCATCTTACCATGTTTGTCAGGGGAGGTCAGAAAAAGGCAACAAGAAGGATCAGGCACCTGAAAGACTTGGACTGTGAAGGAGCAAAGTTGTTAAACATATGAGGGCATATTTAGTGTTACCTGAAATGTTCAGACAGCTTCTGCAAGAAGTAATAAAACAATGAACAGTCAGTGAAGACAGAACAAGACATCATAGATTTAAACTGCAGCCAGAAAGATTAATTCTCATAAGAAAAAAAATCTGGGAGAGAGTGGGAAATATCCACTTGCAAGTTGTCAAGAACAAGTTATGCAGATATCCATCAGAAATGCAGTAGTAGTGCTGATCCTGTCAGGGCCAAAGTCCTCTCAAGGACTCTTGAGAGAGTCCTCTCTTTCCAGCCATATTGCCTGACTTCTATGATAAGATACAAACAGATGCAGATTTGACAGGAGAAGTTAGCAACTGGAGGAAAATCCAGCTGAAAACTTTAGACTATTGTTCTCCTTTGCTTCTTTGCTTCAAGAGTTTGGAAGTCCCTGGTACAGTGTCTGATTATAAATAGCAAAAAAACATGGAAGCAGAAATCAAAACTTCTGCTTGTACGATAAGTGTAAGGACACTTAGAAGCTGGAAACAGAAATCTACTTTCATTCCTCTAGGGCTTGCTGCAGAGGTTGGAAGATGCATAAATATTTATAGTAACAAGTAATAGTTGGCTTCTCATCTGCAGTGGCACCAGGAGGGAATTGAGAGGCCCTCTAATCACCGGAGTGCACCACTACTACAGCAGTCAAGATTCCAACTTCTATTATGGCAACACCATCAGGACCCTAGCAATTAATTATGGAGTTAGTTAAACCTCTAACAAAACAGTAGAACTGAGGTCACATACAGAGAATCCTCATCTTGAACAGGCATGTTGCACCAAATGCAGTGACTTGGGTTTTGTCCAGATGAAAGTGAGAAAAATTAAGACATTCATGAAGGCAGCTGCATTTGTTTCTGCAGCTTAACTCATCGAGCTGTCAGATGTCAGCCACTGGGAAGAAAATGGAGCAGTTGCACCATCTGGGCACTGAAGTTTCTTTGTTGCTGTTTGCACATTCAGCAAAAAGCCTGTAGTGGATTCAAGTGGCTTGTTAAAACAAGACCTGCTGATTTCTGATCTCAGGTTTTTGGACATTCTCTCTACTCTCAGCGATATTTGCAGCAAAATGCAAGCAGCCCAGCCCAGGCATTTTGTAATACAACCAAAATCTTTACCTGTTATGCAATGCTGGGACAACATAAAGAGATGTTCCTGTGAAAAAAAGAAAACTGCCCAGAGTCATGCTGACCTGAAAAAAAATATGAAACAAATTTCATAAGTATTCTGGAACAGCTGGACTGAGCTAAGAGGGCTCACTGGACAACTGGAGAAATAGAACCCAAGCTGCAAAGCAGGAACTGACACACACAGAAATACAAGTGCACAGCTGGGTGGAATGCTGTGGTTTAACCTGAGCCAGCAGCCAAGCCCTGCACAGCCACTCACTCACACTAGGGACTGAGGACAGAATCAGAAGGGTAAAATGTAGAAAACTCCTGGGTTGACACAAAGACAAAAAAAACCAAAAGCCATGCATACAAGTAAGGCAAAGCAAGGACTTAATTCACTGCTACCCATGGGCAGGCAGGTGTCCAGCTATCTCCAGGAGAGCTGGGCCCCACCACATAGAACAGTAACTTGGGAAGACAAATGACATCACTCCAAACATACCCTCTTCTCCCCTCCATTTTCTATACTGACCATGATGTCATAGGATCTGGAATATCCCTTTGGTTGCCTGTCCTGACTGTGTCTCCTCTCAGCCTCTCAAGTACCTCTCATTTCCTCCCCAGTGTGGTAGTATGAAAAGCAGAAAAGGCCTTTGCTCTGTGCAAGCCTCACTCAGCAGTTACAAAACCATCTCTATATTATCAGTGCTGTGTCCAGCATAAATCAAAACACAGCCCCTCACCAGCTGCTGTGAAGAAAATTAGCACTCTGTCAGCCAAAATCAGCACACAGGGTGGCCAAGGTGTGTCCCAGCAGGCTCCAGGGACCCTGACTCCAGCTGCCTGGAGCACACAGTGTCTTGTCTCAGGTCTCCTTCCTTTAGAAGTCAGCAGACATGGCAGGAACAAAGAACAAGGGGAAAAGGAAGGGTCACAGTGGTGGCACCCGTAAAAGGCAGAACACAGAGATGAAAGTAACTGAGCGTGGTTGGAGGCAACTCAAAATAGGCAAGGAGTGGAAGAATCCCCTGCCAGCTCAGATTTACCTATTTTTACCCACATCAGGGAAAAGCTCATCCATCCAGTTAAATACCAATTCTTTTCTTGGAGTCAGATAATTTCTTGCTTGTGCCAGAAAACAGCTAACAAGGAATCTTGGAAATCTTGGATGTCCATATTTGGCATAGTTTGAAACAGAAAACCCAGGCTAAATTACTTTCTGCCCCTAATTTGGCAAATCAAAGCCTCCTTTTAAGACTAATGGCCTAGTTGAACAGCTGTGGGACATTGTGGAAGCCAGCTATCTCAGCCCACCCCTGTGATGCTGTTCTAGTGTGTATGAACCATGTTTTGGAGCAGAAGAGCTAAAAATTACTGGTTAAGTTATTCAGGTGTCTGCTATTTTTAGGAAAATAAAAAATTTTGTAAAAATGCTGTTAGAATCTGTTGCTCCTAGCTACAAACTGCTTAATTATTAGTGGGTGATAATGAGAGTGACAGAAGCTCAGTAGATTTATTAGTATGTAAGATGAAGGGAGAGATACAGGTTTATAGGAGTCCCCTTCAATTTTCAGTGCTCTTAAAATGAACCAACATCAATTATTTCCAAAGGAAATCACACCCAGTTTCACTTTTATATGTATGTTCACTGCTTGGATCAGGCAGCCCTCACTCAGTATGATGGGTGTTATTCACCCTGTTCTTAGATGCCTTTCCTTGTCCAGGTGTTTTTAAATTCATCCACAGTGAGCCTTTCTTTTGTTTTTCTCCTGGTTTCTGATTAGCAGACAACAATATATTTGACAATAATATACATCTTGTTTATCAAGATAAAGTAAACTCCTCTCTTCCTGCCTAAACCATCAGTCTGACAGCATCATATGGCTTCATAAAAATCTGCTGCCTTCTTTTTAATGGCTGCAGTGAAGCTATGCTAACTGTATTGCTAACTGTACTAAGCTTATCCCAAGCTTAAGAATGTTTCATAAATTCTGCACTCACTTTCTTGGTTTTGGGGATTTTTGTCTTCTCAAAACCCAGTCAAATGCCAAAAAAAATCGCAACTTCTGTCTGAAGAATGTGTTTCTCACTCTCCTAGACACAGAGAAATTCAGAATACTCTGAAGGAACAGAAGTAAATGGAACAAATCAAAACTGTATGATGAAAATTGAGTTTATTTTAAGGTAATTTCATTTTAGGGGATAGTGAGAGAAGCAGAGAGGCAAGGGACTGGTTTGGGGTTTATTTTTTTCTGTTTGCTGGGTGCTTTGTCACATTTTGTCTCCAAAATGCAAAAATGCCTCCCCTTACTGGACAAAATTAGAGGGGCAGAAGTTGGGCTTTGTAGTTTTATTCTAATGTAGTAACAAACAGATGGCAAAACTGGAATTGTTTTTCAAATAACCCAACCAGCTATCTGGGTATATATGCACAATGTATGAAGATGAGAAACCCTTTTGAATCTGCCATTATGATGATAACAGAAAAGTATTGCTTTATCACTAGTAACTCTAAGGTTTCTTGGATAATGGATCCATAAGATTACAGGTCCTATGGATATAGCTTATCTGGTCTGCTTGCTCTTCCCATTACCACTCACTGCATCTGCCTCTGGATCTGGGACCTGTCCTCGGGAGAATTCCCTCTGCAGCAGAGGCTGCCATGCCACCAGCGATGGGTGAAGGGAGAGACACCAAGCACAGATCACACTGCAAGTGTGACCTGGGAAAGCCAGGAGGGCACAAAGTCCAGAGTCATGACTACCATGGCAGCAATACGGGTGGCCAGTGCATCTGGCACTGTTGGGCACCGTAGTTGTTCAGGCTGACCACACTGCCCGTGGCTGGGAACCTGTCCAGGTCTAGGAGCTGACACCTAATTTCCCTTGAATGAGCTGTGTCCAGCCCCCTAATGCCTGGTGGGAAGCCCTTCAAACAGAAGTAAGCAGCCCAGCTCACCAGGATCTTGCTACAGCTTGCAGAACTCATGGACACACTGACAAAACCGCAAGTTTTGGAGCTGCTGTTAAGAGTTTGTGTGATTTTGAGCAGAGGGCCTTTTGCCTCATGGACAGTAGCCCACAGGGCTGATATACCTGCAGGTCTGTGTATATAAAAGACTGAAAATCAAAGACAACTTTGGAGAGCTGGTGGGCGGGGTAGTCCACCTTTTTCTTTCATCAGAAAACAGATGAGGTTTTCTGTAAACACTGTTATTATCCTTACAAACTCCACCACTCTCTTAGATGTTTTCGTGGGATTGGATCAGCAGAAATTTAAAGTCTTCTGATAGTACAAGCCAGAGGAGATGAGGTCACACGTGATATTAGCAAAGACACTGTCAGTCAGCCCTTCAACACCAACCTCTGACTAGCCACACTACAGAGAAATAAATGTAAGTAAGGAAACTCAGTGTAGTCAGTCCCTAGTATTAAAAAACCCCAACAAACAATGGTGACTTCATATGGCTAATTTTAAATATATGTATTTTAAATCGATAAATTAGGTGCTATTTCTTTACAGGTACACCTCTTTAGTGGGGTTTTGGTTTGGGCTTTTTTTGTAGTCAGCAAAGCTATAAACTCAGATTTAAAATGAAAGTCTCTGTCTCCCATGGGCCTTGAAGGAAGCTATGAATGAGTAATGTAGGTAAAACTATCAGCTGGAAACACTGATAGCAGAGTAGAGATATTCTGTGCAGATACTGTGGAGAATAATTCCAAAACTGATGGAATCAGAAAATGGTCACATTTCTTAGGGAAAAAAAAAGTCTAAAGAAAACCACGAGAAAGGTCAGATCTATTATAGTGCTTTGACTGGTTTTAGATACTTTTCAAAACCACTTGATAATAGCACAGAATAACTCATATTAAGAAAAATAAGGTGAATAGCAGAAAACATCAACGTCTGTATCATAACAGAATTTCACATCTGTGCAGGCAAGAAATGCTTGCTCTGTTGTTGTACACAGTATAATATATCCTGTTTTGCTAGGAAGATAAATGGTAAGGTACCTTTATCTTTTCTACAATTTTTTTTTTTTTTTTTAATCCACAGCTGGTCAACCTTAGCAGTGACAAGGCTTCCAGTTATGCTCACCAAAGATGAAGCCACACAGCTACAGGCTCTTTTCATCATCAGTTTCTGTCAGAGCTTTGGCACAGCTTGGACTGCTTTACTTAGCAAGGCACCTGCTACATTTAAAAAAACAAACAAATAAATAAAACTTAATTCCTCTGGAAAGAAAATGCTATGGCAGCAGTCTGCCAGCCTCGCTGGTACATCTGAGACTTTTATCAGCCAGCCCTGCCTGCACATGTAAGGCTCCCATCAGGTACTGGAGGGTGCAATATTTCCAGGTATGTTCCCAAGGGCAAACTACACACGGCTTGTGAAGGTTTGGGAAGAGTATTTGGACAATTATGCCCTAATGGTGATAAAACCACTATTTAAAGTCTCTCTTCTTTAATAACAAGTTTTCACCACATCACAAAGACTTATCCATCACTGGGTTTAGAACATCATTCAGTGTTTTTTATACACAAAGTCTATGACTCAGTTAAGGATTTATTTTAAAACTTCAAACTCAGAATACTCTTCAATTTCCTCAATAGGTTTCCACATGATTGTCTGGGGAACTCTGCTGGGGAGGAGAGCCTTAGGGGAAACATCAGCAGGTTGTCAAAATCCTTTTAATCTTATTCAGCAGAAGTAAACTAAATCTTAGTGGCTTTCATATTTGTGAGATACCTTCATTTTTTTGAGTCTCAGTTCACTGAGAAGATCAATATTTTAATCCTGCTTTACCTGGTACTGCTTTCTCTCTTAAGTAATTGTTAGGAAAGGATTTAGTGAAAAGAAGATTAGGGAAATGGTTAGGGCATGGAGAGCTGGCCACCAGAAATAACACACTGGTAGCTTGAATAATTGGTCAGTGTTAGCTGCAGTGGGATGTGTCTCATTGGGATTAAGATTCAATGGGCCTGAGTTTCCCAGGTCCTTTCACAGAGTCATGAAGCAGCAGACTTTCAGCTGGAAATATTAATCTTAGGACCTGTAATTGCTTACATCACTCTCTGTTGCTTATATCACTCTCCTGGTCTGAGCACAAGCCCTCTGTGTGCGTCCTCTTGTTGCACAGTGCACTGAACAGAGGGCCACCCACCCTCACTCTCCCCAGGCCTAACAAAGCTTCCTAAATCCCCAGAGCGGTGGGTGGGCTATGTTCACCCACCATATCATGCCAAATTTTACCATGTGGTCCCTGTGTTTGCTATTTTACCATCAATAAAGTTCTGTTTTGGGCACTCCATTCATACCTGTCCCTATTTATATTTATTTTGCCATGTTCATCCCGGCTGGACCGGACTCGAGATCACAGTGCTCGGACTGTGATAGTTCTTCTGCTCTTTTCTTCATCATCACTATACATTAACCTTAAGCCATCATCTGCCACATCTCAAACCCAGATTTACCAAGTATCCCCATGTCTCACTCTAATATTTCCCCACTCCTTCCCTCTGATATTTCCTGACTATTGCTGATGCTCAGCCAAGGACCAGAGCACTGAACATCCTTTGCCTCTGGGAAGCCATAGCAGCGTCATCAGTCTCCCTGCAAAACTGCCAAGTCACCTATTTAGACTTGCCCTCTTATGCCTTTGAGAATGGAGCAGAGGAGTGGGAAGCAGATGAAGATTGTTTATGGGAATTCAAACTCAGCTGAATAGTTAATGGGAGAAATGCTGTGGGTTGAAGACTGAGATATGAAAGTGAAGGGCTTGTGGACTGGCTTCCCAGACACTTTTTCAATCAGTTCTGCCTAAGTAGCATGTGACATCATTCACTAGAAAATTCTGGATTTCATGTATCACACAGATAGGGACAGAGTGCAAATGAGCCTTGGATCATGATACTGAAGCAGTTGTTTCATTTTATCCTTCACCATATCCAGAAAGATCATTGATTGTCTTCTGGGAACTTGAGAACAACCTCCTACAAAAAATTATTGTAATAGATGAAAGAACTTAGTAAGATAAGCTTTATGCATATTTTTATATGTCCATACACACATATATGTATACATATATAAGCATAGAATATATGAGTGTATATATAGTATCTTTTAAAAACCTCTATTAACAGCATTTAAAAATAGCAATAAGGTAAACAGGGATAGAACAGAAAAGATAAAAGAGTTTACTATCTTATTTGCAACAATAAGGCAGCAATAACTATGAATACAGAAAATATCCATTGAATGTCTTTTAGGCAAAGAAGGAATAATAGACTCAGCAAAGGCTGGAAATGAAACTGCCAGGAGTAACCTGTTTTGTGAAGTTTACATGGAATGTGTAATCTGCTTCACTTGGAAGAGAACATCAACTCTGCTCTTACATCCTCTTACTAATAACCCATACACCAGTCTTCTGACACTAGCACTTTTGGTAAAAATTTCTATGTTTATCACAGAAATAATGTCAAAAGGTAAGCTAAGTTTTAATATCTTAAGGATTATTTTTATTTTCCATTAAAAAAATGGAAAATATTTTTAATGGGAAACATCAAAAGCTTAATCCAAAGGTTGAAATTTTGCATCTGGAAGGCAAGGAAACAATGTTCTAATGAAAATCCTTTTAAATACCAAGAACACTTAAAAAGAGTGTTGAAAAAAAAATTTGAAGGACATAGAAGACAAGAGCAGAGACACTTATTCTTCATTTGCTAGAAATTGGCAAATTACACAGGGAGGAAGATGGGAAAGTGTTTAGTTGTTCAAATCTCTTAAAATGTTGCTGTTTGCAATCAAATATAGAGACATTCATAACTAATCTCAGACATGTTTTCTGCCCTGAGATACATCTGTTCAATAATAATTTTCCAAATCATCTGGTTCTGGGAAGTGTTCCCTGAAAACCGAGCTGCCCCAGTTTAAGAACATGACTGCTTTTCATTCTTGAAAAATTTTGCTGTCCTAGAGGTGTAACAGAGTATCTCCAGGGGATTGCAAGCAAGATTTTCCTGCGATAGTTCCTCATTCAGACTTGTCTTTGTAAGGCATGAAGTTTGAAGAGGTTATTTTGTCTTGGTTTTTATGAACTGTAAAATCAGTGATATTTGCAGGATAAAAATACTTGCAAAACTATTCCCTGCAAAACATCTTTATCCAGCACTGAGCAAGCCAGAGACATAAGGTTCAAAACATGCTAGAAATGCTCAGGAGAAAACCTCATCAAACAACAGACATAATGGCACTTACCATAACAGGCATTATACATTATGTATTTTATTTTTGCCCATCTCCCACTTTTGAGAGAGACTCATGCTGGAAATAAATAAAAGGCAGATGTGATAGATTAGGCTCTGGAGTAGGTTCCTAATAGTTTTCCACAAAGCACACAGAGCTATAAATGTTGCAAATATTTTTCACAATACTGATAAATTGGAGTTGTTTCAGCTTGCTCAGTCTAGTTAGCATCTCTGGGAAATCCAGGATTTTTCCTTCAGGCTTGTGGTTTGTCTTCAACTGGCTTGGGAGAGATTTTGATTGTGCAGGTATGTGGTCAGGTAGATGCAGCTGTTTGCATGATGTGATGCTGACTGCACCTCTGCAGGGGTGACAGCCTCCAGCCTGAAGCCGAGCTGTCACAGCCTCCTTGTCAGGGAACATTCGTGTGTCTGTGCCTACAGCATGCAGTGCGTGTGATGACCTTGGCCGTGTTCAGCTTTGGACCACTCAGACACCTCGGATACAAGCTCAGGATAAAGTCTCCTCTTCTTTTAACATCAGGCAACCTGGCAGTGGTTTAGGTGGTATCAACCCCCAGAATTAGCAGGATTCTGCATTTTGCTCTTTTTCAACACTTTATGGGTTGCACAGCTGCTGTCCTTTTTTTCTGAGCACCAAATCTCCATGAGACTACGGCTCCTCTGACTCAAGATCACAGAATAAGCTGAGTTAGGAGTCCAACTCCTGGCCGTGCATAAGAGACCTCAAAGAGTCACACCATGTGCCCAAGAGCATTGTACAAATGCATCTTGAACTCTGCCAGGCTTGGTGCTGTGACCACTTCCCTACTGCAGTGCCCAACCACCCTCTGGGTGGAAAACCTTATCGTGACAGGCAACCCAAACCTCTGACATGTCTTCAGGTCCCTGGGTCACCCCTGCTCATCAGAGATCGGTGTCTGCCCCTCCTGTTCCCCTCACAAAGAAGCTGTAACTGCAGTGAGGTCTCCCCTCAGTCTCCTCCAGGATGAACAAACCGAGTGACCTCAGCCTGTTACGGTGCATGCTGTGAGGAATCCCTGAGAGAGGCCTGTGCCTTGGGGCCCGGAGAACACCGCTACAGATCGCTGACGAGAAAGGCGAAGGGACGGGCCCCCGTCTGAGCATCTGAAGATTGTTTATTCCAGGAGAACAGCCCCGAAGGAACTCAGGAATGAGGGCAGGGTCGGGCTCAGGACATAGGGTTAAATACGGGGCAAAAGGGGCGGGTCTGAGGATCGAGGTCCAATAGGAACAAGGGAAAAGCGGTGCAGGGGTGTGGCTAAAGACTGAACGAACCAATGGGATAACAGGGGTGGAGCAATGCGGCAACACAGAGCCAATGGGGGTGAAGGGAAGGAAGAGCATTGTGGGCAGGGAGCACAAATGGTGGATGGGGGCTGAAGGAGGTGATCTCAACTACACGAACCAGCGCAGCGTAAAACAGTAACGCGTGCCTGCGAAGGCCTTGGGAGGGTGCTCTTCTCGCCCAAACCGCAGAGTTGTGTCTGTCCATTCTTGTTTCTGCCCCTCCAGGGCTGCGGCACTACAGCCTCAGTGGCAGGCTTTGGAGGTTCCCCATCCGGCCCTCTTTATCTGGCTTCCCCTCAAGGCCCTTGGCCATCTTCATGGCCCTCCTTTGGATACTCTGACAGTGTGATATCTTTTTGAGATTGTGGTGCCCAAAACTGCCCCCAACACTTGAGGTGAGACTGCCCCACTGCAGAGCAGCGTGGGACAATCCCCTCCCTTGCCAAGCTGGAGATGCTGTGCCTGATGCACCCCAGGGCAGGGTTGACCCACCTGGATTTTGTGATCCTTTCTCATTTCAGTATGAAACGTGATGGGTTGCTTGTAAGCTGCAGGTGAATTCTGTACCGCAACAAAATGTTCACAGATTCATTTTTCATGTGAGTAGCATCTCAGACAACATGATTCAACCAGTTGGAATATCACATGATCTTCATTCTGCAGTTCTCTCTGGACTCTGGAGGAGTACTGCTAGAGAAAAGAGTCAATCTGCCTCTCTCCCTAGTTTGTTTCCTAGCCTAATTGTCATTGGATGTTTAAGACTTCTATTTCAGTTTGTCTGGTTGTGAGCAACTTTGGCAGTAAATGGAGCTGTTAGGCAGAATCCTCACAGCACTTCTAAGTGTTATTACACATGTGATTTTCTTTACGAAGTCAGTACATGTGCCAAAAGTATGTATTCTTATTTGTGTTCAGTTTCCCATTTAATGATCAGTTTTCAGCTCTATTTTATTTCACTGGGAAAGCTGGAAAGGGGAATACACTATTGCCCTTAACAATATTTCACCTTATGAAGATGATTTAATGTATGCCTTTACCCTCACCTCCTGAAGTGCATTCTGATCACAACTGCAGGGTCAGGGTCACATTCAACACATATATAGAATATCCTACAAAGCACTTCTAAGGCAGTTGTAAAAGACAGCAGTGAACTGCAGTGTTGGAAAATATCTTTCCTACATAGCAAATAAGAGTCATGGACTTTGATAAATGATAAATCACATCCTATCCTTGGCAGGAAATTAAATATTTCAGATGCTAAGAGGTCCTCAAGATCACATGCTGTGAAATATTTGCGTTGCCCATCAGTGCCAATCAGACTAGCCAAACACAGCATGACAGTCAGTGCTGAAAGGCATACGATCACCATCAAAACAAAAAATGCCTTTAAAGCAACACAGTCTTCTTCACACTGGGTAAGGAGTTCAAACAAACCACCCCACATGATTGTAAAACTGAAGTAAAAATGAAACATTTCCACTAAATTGCCCATATTTCCAGAAAAGTGAGAAAAGACATGCAGCTTATCAGTAAGAACATTTGTAAAACTGAAATGCGTTTGGAAAAAAAGACTGAAATGGGAAGAGGTATTCCATATCAAGCAGCACACATGACCAAGGATTTTAATAAAACCATAAGGGGTATGTTTTCTGCATTAGATTCACCGAATTTAATGTATTCCTCTGGCTAGACTTCTGTATTTCCTGAATCATTCAGCTTCACACAGTACTGACTGCAAGTGGAATAGATAATTTGAGTTTGATTTAAAAGTATTTTCTGGAGACTTGGTGATGATGATGATGATGAAGAAAATGACTTGTACTGACTTGTAAACAAGGTACAGAGAAAATCTGTCCGGCTTTAATAATCTCAGTTGCTTAGGGAGTGTACCTAAATTCTATTTTTAATTTGTCCAGTTTCCGTTCAGAGAGACAGGCTGTTGTCACGCCTTGGAGTGAGGAGCTATATTAACATAGCAGTAGCCTTCTGCTGTTTGTTTGAGTGAAGGCAAGATGACTGCTGTATTCAGTTTCCTTCTCAGTTTTTATTTCCATAAGCAACTCAAACCATGTATGCTCCTCACTGAACAACACACTTTCTATCCCTCAGAAAATTTCTGCAGTTCATTCTGCATCCAGCAGTCTTTATACCCAAATAGTATCATACTCTCCTTAACACCCTTAATAATCTTATTATCCCTGTTTGTCATACTGGTGTTAACACTTGGTGGTCTGATCAAAATCCTTTACAAATGTACCATTTTCCAGTATTCCATTTTTTATGAATACTGCAGCACATTTTGTTTGTTACCAAGTCCAGCTCATGCTGCACTACCAACCCTTCATCTGCCATGATTTGTCATTCTGCCAGTATTTGTGTCATCCACAGGATTTATTGGCAAGGATTTTATTTCTATTTCCATTTTCAATAAAGCTATTAGATTGAGCCAGTAGTGACTGCTGCCCAGCAGTTTTACACTAAACCAGTTAAGCAATTGATCTGTCGCATGTGGATAGCATACGGACATTTCTAAATGTTGGATAATCACTCCTTGATTCTGCAAGACCAAAATCTGTGCAGGAAGGAGGTTTAATTTTAAAATATTTATTCATATTACCTCTGTAGCCAGTGGAAAGATAAATTTACTTCTACATGCCTCCTGCAGTAAAATATACACCGTTAGTACGTGTTCTGGATCTGCCTATCTCACTGCACCTTGTCTGTAGCTGGAGCTTAGTGGGCTAACTTGGCTAAATTGACCAATGAACTGTGGAATGGCTGAAATAAGTGACATGAATCCAAACTTCTGAAATTCAGTAGAACAGAAACACCATCCTAGGAAGCAAACTGAAATACCACTGTAATCTAAAGCATCACTGTGGCATGAACAGGAGGTTTGTGATTACCTTTGCATTTCCTCACAGCAGTGTGTCTGTGGAGAGCAGGTCACCCAAACAGGTCCAGAAACAGGACAACACAAAGTACATAATCAAGAGACAGAAAACAGAGGGGAAGAAGCCTTTTTTCAGCCTCCAGTCCAGTGAGAAAGTGACTCCACATGTGCCTTGTTGACTTGATCCATCTTGTCTGCATGGTTGGGTCACACACCAGGATCAAGATCTACTGAAGTTTGAGGTAAATTAACATGATAGAGTCAATGAAAATTAGATGTACATCATGAAAAACAGGTCCTGATTTATAACCAAGTCTAAAATAACTGAAAGAATATTTTCTGGACCTGGCATGTCCTTCCCTCTTGGGTGAAGAAAATTCAAAAGAAGCTGGAGGTATATCAATCACATTGAGGTCTGAAGTAGGAGAAGAGTACTTGAGTTTCTTGGAACTTCTTCTTAGACACTGCTTGGAATTCTAGAAAAGTCAGGGGGATTGCTGTGACTGCTTTCCCCCTCTTTGACTGCCTTTACAGCTGACAGGGTGGCTGAAGGTTAGATTGCTTTCTTGTTCAGTCATTAGTAATTGTTTCCTAAATACTGCAGCACCTGCCCAAAATTGTGGGAATTATATGCCATATTAAACCTTCTACTTCCACCAAAGGGAGTCACAGCATAGTTGCTACCAATTTGAAGGCTATTTTTCAGCTCATCAGAAGAATATGATCATCTTTTGTTAAGAAATAAAAAATTGAGGCAGGGGAGTATTCAAAACAACATTCTTCTAATTATGAATAGTTCATCTTTCCCAAAAGTAAATAAAATTCTTGCAATCAGGATTGGCAGTCTTTGCAATATAGTTATTATTTGTTCTTTACTTAAATGATACATTGCTAAGATTATTTCATCTGCTGTACTTTATTAGCTCTCTGATGATTACAGGGACACAAAGCAACAGTTATTTAGAACTAAGATATCATCTAGGTATTAGAATTACAAAGACAAAGAGAAGATATTGAAGGTCTAGGAAAGGACTTATGGATTTTTACACAGAAGACTGAATGCTTACCAATGTTTCAAAGTATGATTGAAAAATTACACTTAGTGGTTATATAGATTCTGATTCAAAAGAAAAACACTAATTACTAGGGACAGGAATGGCTACAATTTTATAATCCTCAACTGCTCAAGTTCTGTTAATGAAAATGGATTAAAACCTTGAGTTCACCCAGCTCTCATCATTGTTATCATCGTGCAGAATGAACCTCATCTTAAGTTTAAGATGGAGTTACAGAGCTTCACATAGGAACACTTTTGATTTTTTTTTTTACAATATATTTGTATTGACAAAGTATTCTTCTAGCATAGTCAATAACCTAAAAATGATGGCATTTGTGCTCTGTAAGGCATCATTGGACCTGTGTTCTGTATAAAGAAGAATCCAAGGTGACTTGCTTTGTTATAGATACACATTTTCTAGACATCTGCATTTATCCAGGACAGTCTCATCCAGGATATCAGCCAAATCACAGTAGTCATACAATATGAAATTATTAAGCTTTCCTTTAGCAACATTTAGGGTTAAATCCTCTATTTGACATGGGCTGGGGCCACAAGGATGTAGTCTAGGTAAAGATTGTTCTCTGGGTGGTCACAGAACAGCTGGTGAATTGCCTGTAATGCAGCTCAGCAAATGACAACCTTATGACTGAATGAATATTATCTGCCTTTAATTATCACAGCTGAAGCTGAAGATCCAAGCCAACAACTCCTCCTGTTTGCAGGTACATGCTACTGCTCTGATACTGGGACGTGCAGGCTTACAGTGACATTTATTTCAGTGTTTTGAGAAATAGGTTATTTTAAAAGTCCAAATATTCTTGGGGGTTGATCTTGGAGTTTAATCTGATCATGAGACTCTTTTATGCATTCTGGTTTATTGCAGAAATATCACAGCACAGAGCTTCCAGTAAGAATGTCAGACACAAGCAAGTAGCTCATCTCTTCTAGATGCCAAAAGGCTAAACATTGCTTTGAAATAAATCGCCAGATAATCCCCAAAAATCATTTCATTATAAAATGTAAGGAGTAAGAACCTTCTTCCTTGTGCTGTAGAAATAGTTTTTCAGGGAAGGGAAGAAGGTGTGGGTGATTTGTTTGGTCCCTATAGCTGGAAACATTTACCTTCCACCCTGTACTTGTGTCCTTCTTTGGTGAGGTGAACAAATATGTGACATTTCTTTTACTCGCAAGCCTTAGAAAACAAACCTGATTTTCAGGTTTTTTTCTGAGAAAGGAAGTTGCTGCTTCCTCACCAATACCAGAAGAATTCTTTAGTGTCAGGAAAAGGAATAAAGTTATTTGATTTTAAAGGAAACATTATATCAAATTTGTAAAAGGCATATTTTACCATTCTGTTAAGGACAAAAAAAGAAAAAAAAAAAAAAAGAACATTCAGGAGCCTTGCCTTGCTTTTATCCATCTTCATGTGTTCACTCAATTATGTTCCTCAATTGATAGGCACGTGAAGGGACAAAAAAGTCACCAATACTTGAAAGAGATCTGTGAATATCTGGGCCTGAGGAGAGGCAGAGAAAACAAAGGCTCCAAAATGCAAGGGCTTGAGTTTGCAGACTGGAAAGTGTAAGCAACTTTAAAAATATAAGCAACTTTATAGCATGAAGTAAAATTACTAAAATACACAGAGAAGAATGAATAATGCAATGATTCTCTTCTGTTTTGCCTTTGCCTTTTCACAAACTTGACTGAGAAACAATCAACTCAGTTTTCATCAATCTCATTGATGTAGCTCTCTGGGGTCAGTGCCTGCCTTTCCATTCATCTTGATGGCATTAACAAGCCCTAATTTAGGAGAGAGAGGGGCACTCTGCTCTCTGAGCACTCTGGTTCCTGGCAGCACTCTGGCCTTCTTGTTCCCACCACAAAGCAGGTCACACATGATCACAGACAGACACATCTCAAGCCCAGTGACTGCTCTTTTTTTTTTTTTCAAAAGATAAATGTTTTGTCTGCCAGCTTTGTGTAATAGAGGAAAGAAAATGAGAAGATAGAGAATCTTGTGTCCTTTCTGCTCCCCAAAGAGGCTCATTAGTATTCTAGCATGACAAGAAGCAGAAACTAGGTTTTGAAGTTTCTGCTTTCTGCAGAGCTATTTTAGGTGTTAGCCCGGGTTGCCCAAACACAGACCTCCCTCTTGCCTAAAAACAGATTGAAAGTTTGGCTATCCAGTTACAGAGATTTGAGTCATTGTGACTTGGAGTAGTACTAATCCAAACAATCCAGAGATTTATTTCAGTCTTCAAAATTAATGTTTTCTATCATTGTGCAATGTAACTTTTCTGGTTCAAATGTGTTCCTTTGGACAATACAATCAAATTTGAAGGTAAAAGGAAAGGTGAAGCAGGAGGCAGATCAGCTTGCCTCTGAAATGCACAAGAGAGAAATTTGAGGTTGAAGTATTCTGGTTGCACTTGACACTCTCCCAGAATGAACAGGAAAGTTGCCATTTCAGTATGAAGACTAAATTACATAGTTGGTAACAGCTCTTGGTGGTTGTTGCACAAAGGCACTCAGGTGTTTCCACAGATTATTTCAGTCATTCAAACAATATTCAATTTTGAGACTTCAGCTGGCTGACATCACTGCAGACTCAAGTAACTAAAAGTCATTGTCTCTTCTTACATTTTAAGCAAACTTTCCAACTGGAATTACCCTGGTGTGTGTGCTTGCAGACCTGAACTCCTTTTGTCTCCAATATGACATTAAATGACTCTTTTAGAATTAAATTGTTCTTTTAGTATGCAATGTTAATAATCTTGCACTTATCTTTGTAATAGAAATATGGTACAAGTAGAATCATAACATCACAGAATCTTTAAGACTGGAAAAGAGATATAAGGTCATCAAGACTGAGTGTTAACTCAGCAGCAGCATGTTCATAACTATCCCCTAGTGCCACATCCTCATTCTGTCTTGAATACGTAAGTAGAAACTAATCAAGATGGTGCTAATTGTATAACTTTAAAATAATCTTCTGCTAACCTAGAGTATTGATGTATTTAACACACTGGTTTTTGTCATATACACCAGGAAGTGAGGAAATCTTACAAATTTCAGCTTAAGAAATTGTGAATCCAAAGGGCACTTCTTCTGACTTATTCAGGTTGATTATGAATGTAGGAAATTTACTCTAGGTTCCACACTTGCCCAACTGTGTAAGAAAGATGCAGGTCCCCTCAGGATAAAACTTACAGCCTCATCCCAATAACTTTGAAACAGGAGGGTCAGCTGGGGGGCATTGGGCTCAGCATGGCCAGCTGGTCAAGGGAGCTGCTCTGCACTGGGGCAGCCTCACCTCAAGTGCTGTGGACTTTTTGGGCACCGCAATATAAAAAAACCCATCATGGTATTAGAGAGCATCCAAAGGAGAGCAACAAAGATGGTGAAAGGTCTGGAGGGGAACCAAATGAGGAGGGACTGAGGTAATTTGGTCTGTTCAGGTGGGAGGAGACTGAGGGGAGACCTCACTGCAGTCTACAATTTCTTCAGGAGGGGAAGGGAGGGGCAGGCAGTGCTCCCTTCTGTCTGGTGACCAGGGACAGGACCTGAGGGAATGGCCTGAAGTTGTGTCAAGGGCGGATAAGCTGGATATTACAAAAAGATTCTTCACCATGGGTTGTTTGGCACTGAAAAAGGCTCCCTAGGGAAGTGGTCACAGCACCAGCCTGGCAGAGTTCGAGAAGTGTTTGGACAATGTTCTCAGGCACAGGGTGTGACAACTGGGGATGGTGCTGTGCAGGGCCAGGAGCTGGACTCAGTGATCCTTGTGGGTACCTTCCAACTCAGGATATTCTGTGATTCTATGATTCTGTGGTTCTGTGAACAGCACTTTCAAGTGCTGGTGCAGATACTGTGTCCAGCATCTTCTGCTTTGATCCTAGGACTGGCTACCAAACGGAGAGATTTTTTTTTTTAAACAGTTACCATAGTTAGGTTCTGTACCAGCAAATGTTCAGGAAACATATGGGTAATTTGCTGTACCGGTTGAGAAAGCAGTCTCCAATATTTTCTGCTTCACAGAGCAGAAGATGTTATGCAGCTAGATTAGATCATGTTAGGCACATAGTGTTTTTGTGGTGCCAACCAACTTGAGTTGTTTGGTTATAGACAGCTATGCTACCCCTAAGAATGAGCAGTATGCTGACCTGGACTAGTTTGGATTTAGTTGTGGCTAAGCACTTCCAAGCACATGATAGATGTGTACCACCACTTACCCTGTGGAATCTGAGAGATGGTAGGAGTTTTCTTAGTTGTGTCAATATGGTCTGCAAGACACAGTAGCTTCAGAACTGTCCCAAATTGCACACCTTCTGACTAGCAGCAGGGAGTGTAAGTCTAATTGTTATCCTAATAGACATTTGCTGGAACTGGCAAATAAACCTCCCTGGTTTGACTCCAACATTGTGTTTTGTGGCCAAGTTCTTTTATTGCTGATGGGACCAAATGCTTAATACATGTTGTCTGAGAAGTAGTTGTAAGGCAAGACACGAAGGATAAAATGCTGTTTCCACTTCAGAAAATGTATGCTTCTATAGGGGCTGAGATAGTAAAAATTATCTCTCATCCTTTCTAAAGAAAAAAAGAGTTCAGCTTAAGCAGATACCATGGTAATCAAGGAACAAAACCATGTAATCTGCTAGGTTTGCAGCTAAAAATTCAGTCTTGGACTTGAGCTTGGATTGATGGGCTGAGACCAGTGGTATAAAGTCGAACATGACAGAGTGCCAGGTGCTGCACATTAGTTACAACCACCCCATGCAGTGTTACAGCAGGAGGAAACATGGCAGGAAAGCAGTCCAGTGGAAAAGGACCTTGGGGTGCTGGTCAATAGCAGCTGGACATGAGCCAGCAGTGCCCTGGTGGCCAAGAAGGCCAATGGCCTGTATCAGCAATAGAGTGGCCACCAAGATCAGGGCAATGACTGTTCCCATGGGCACTGGTGAGGCCACACCTCAAGTACTGTGCTCAGTTTTGGGCCCCTCACAGCAAGGACATCGGGATGCTGGGCCGTGTCCAGAGAAGGGCAATGGAGCTGGGGAAGGGGCTGGAACACAAGTCCTTGGAGGGTTGGCTGAGGGAGCTGGGGGTGCTTAACCTGGAGAAAAGGAGGCTCAGGGAGGCCTTATCACTGTCTACAAGTACCTGAAAAGAAGTTGTAGCAAGGTAGGAGTCAGTCTCCTCTCCCAGGCAACCAGTGACAGGACAAGTGGACATAGCTTCAATCTACACTAGGGGAGGTTCAACTTGGACATCAGGAAAATTTTCCTCACAGAATGGGTTGATAAACATTGGAATGGACTGCCCAGGGAGCTGGTGGAGTCAACATCCCTGGAAAAATATTCTAGAGGCAACTGGACATGGCATGTAGTGCTATGCTCTAAGTGGAGATCAGTCAAAGGTTGGACTCAGTGATCTTGGAGGTCTTTTCCAACCTAAATGATTCTGTGATCTGTGATTCTGTGAGCTAAAAGAGTCAGTTCACAGCTATATAGTTCTTCCTCTATAGGCAGCTTAAATAATTTAAGCTAATATAAATAAATAAATAATATAAGCTTAAATAATTTGCCAGCAAGACTAAAATGATACCAGAGAATGAGGAACTTGAAAGGGCTGAGTAAGAAACAGTATCTGTTTAAAAAAGCAGGGATTCAGCCTCTCCAGTAGACACATTTGTTGTGCCTGCCAGCTGTGACGGAATCCTCCAGTGGGGAAAAAGTAGAAGGCAGAGAGCATTTTAAAGTAACTTTTGGGCTTCAGGGTAGCAGATTTAGTGACTCTGTGTACCAAAAATAAGGCTTGAATATAGTTAGGTATTTGGGCAAAAGAGCTCTAGGGACATTCCTTGCCCACATCTGCTGAAGATGGTGTTGGGAGGGATACAGCACATGTGGTAACAAACTCCATCCTCCCCATGCAAGCTGCCCTGTGCTTCCAGTCCCTCCACAACAAGGGCCTGCATTACTACCTTGCATTAGGCAATGCATTTTACAGACACTCCCTTACTGAAGAAGTGATGTGAGTTTTGACATGTCAAACATAAACAACATTGAGTAGTTCCTGGCAAGAGAGCTGTCCGGAGTGGGAAGGGCCGGTACGATGGATTGCTTTAGAAAACCTTAGCATTTCTTTCCTCAGAGATCCTTTTGATTCCCAGTCTATCTGGTACAAGGTGAGATGAAATGAGATTGGCAGTGACAATGAAATCCAGCAGTGAGGCTGCTGTGAAGGCAACTGCAAGAGGCCACTTGCCCAGGCAAGGTCAGTGGCTGGGCAGGAGCTGCTGGCTCCTTCTCCCTCCCTCAGCTGGCAGCGCCCGGGGGCAGCAGTCAGCTGCAGAGGATTAGAGAGCTGCTCTAGAGAGCCAGAGAGCTGCCAGCCTTCACACCCACTGCTCGTCAGCATGCTGCAGGGAGAGGGCTGTTCTCCACAAGGCTTCAACTCTGAAGGGCATTTCATATTTGGATGTTTTTGCTTTCCTTACATAGAGCACTAGGTCTTTGTATGTGATCCAAAAGCCTCTGTAATAATAGATGGCTTTTTGGCAAATGCAAGGAGGAGTTCACTGAAAGTTTTGGAGCAGGCTGCCGGAGGGAAAGCATAGGAAGCCAGGAAAGGCAGCATGCAGAAGGAAGATGTGCAGAAACAGGGCTGCCAAACCCATGTATATTTTACTCAGAGTGCAGGTTCAGCACAGCTTAAATGTTTTGTAGAGGGTCTTTTTACTCTTGGTTAAATACTGCTCTTACACTTTCTTCTTTCTTTGCTGGGTTAGAAACAAGTGAATTTGTGGGAGTATTCTTCCTTCACAAGGGGGCAGCTGTTAAGAGGAGGACAACCACTGATAGGAATAGCTTAAATTTACAAGATATTACATATTACCAGTATGCACTACTCTCTCATCCCTATTTGAAGATTTTTTCTACAGCTTGATAAAAAATGTTTAACAAGAAACAAACAAACAAATGAGTGGAAGGTTTCTAAATGCAGATCTGTATGTAAATAAAACAGGTGGTATTGCATGAGCTGCAGTAACAAGGCAGAGCTGGGATGGAGTTCTCTTGGGCAGTCCCAAAGTAGATGTAACCAGCAGTGTTATTCCTTTGTTCACATGGAGGCTTTTAGAGAGGGTTTCAGCTGGATTATCTGGGATAATTCAGAAGAGCATCTGGGGAAAGACTACAAAGGAATTTTCAGAATAGTATTAGCAAGTCTAGTCTTCTAGCAAGTCTTCAAATTGCTAGTGGAAATCTGAAAGTGCTTTGGGAAACATACTACTTTCTTCATATGCAACTCTGCTGCAAGACCTAAATTCAAAGTGAAGTTTACAGATAAAAAAGTAATAAAAGAAAACCACCTTTTTATTTGTGGGGCTGGGGGAAGGTAGAGGGGAAGAACAGCAAGGATTTACGTGCTCTGAAATAAGCCCATGGACAAGACAAAGCAGGATTCAGAAAAAGGCCAATTTTTGTTATACACCCTCAAGAGGAGAAGCCCTGATGTTAGATGCAACAGTTGTACCATACGTACAAAAAAGTTGGACAGATTTGAATATCAGAACAACTTTAGACAACCTTAAACTTGTTCTTTAGATCAGGGAAATCTGTAGGTAGTTAGGAACATGAAGCATCTGCAATGCCTGCATTATAACCAGTAAATTAAGATCTTCTCTCATACAAACATTCATAAATCATGAAGTTCAATTTATCCTAATCCCACTATGGCATTTGCTGAATACAGGATATATGAGGTGGAGCTCTGACATTTTGAGCATTCTTATAGAAATGTCCACATTATCTTTTGGAAACTCATCACCTGCATGCCTGTTGGAGTTAGTGTACCTGCATTTCTTCTCATTGCAAAGAAATAAAACAACAAACCAAATATGCAAATACTTGTCTTTTTTCACTTTTCTAATATTTTGATATTCTTTTTAAATCACAACCTGCAATTCATAAAATTCACACTGCCAATTGCCATGCTCCAGGAATGAGGGACATACATGTTAGAGGAGAGTATGAGAAGTCCAGGATTTCCTCAGGAATAGCAATCCCCTGTATGAGCCACAGATGTTTGAGAGCATTTATTATTGCCATGCCATCTGCTGAGAAAAGCCAGAATCTCAGCTGTCTCTCAGGAGAAGGCAAGGGCCCAGAAGTTTGCTCTACCCTCCAGACATATCTGCATTTTTTCTTCAACTTTAAAGCAAGTTCAGAAAACGCAATTATGCATATTTTAATTGCAAGCTAATGGAGTCAACCACCAGGTTTTGTCTGGGGCTTCATCTTACTATGCTTCAGAGTTATGAGACTTCATTTCTGTTCCTAAAAGCTTTACCACAAACTTAACTTTAGTGTTTCAGAAACACCTTTTAAATGTTTTAATTTTAATGGTCCTGCTTTCAGATATTGGAAACCTTTTTAAGGGTGTGGAGACTCACTGGTTGGCCTAAAGTTCAGGAGGAAATAAAAGAACCCAGAATCACAAAAAGTAAAAAAGCAGGTGCCTGGGGCACACCAATTTGAGGTCTCCAAATGTCACAGCCCAGCACTGTGACTGGGTAGAGTGGTGCCAATACCCACTCAAGGAAACAGCAGATCTGTTGTTGCTGGCAAATCTGACTCCTTCAACGAAGTGACCATTTGCAATAATACCCTCAGTTCTGAGTGAGGTCTGAAGCCACAATCAGAAGTGGGAAAGCATCAGTTTGGTCCTGGGGACTGATCACTGGGAAAAGGACCTGCTTTTTCTCCTGCTCACCTCCTTCCCCAAGGGAGAGAAAAAATCCACTGAAAACCAATTGGCCTCTTGAACTTTCAAGCTGTATTTGAACTGAAGCCAGCATTTTGTAGTCAGTGTGTCACATTATGAGTTCTGAAGCTCTAGTTATACCTTTTCCTGACTAAGCAGAAGACCAAGGCAATTCACCTATTTCAAATGTTAATCAGAAATGAAAGTAGCAACTTTGTGAGCAGAGATGGCATTCCTTTACCTATTCTTGTCTGCACCAGAATTAGATCACCTGTCTTATAGCCACCCTGGGGCCTTAGAACAAATTCCCAATCTGGTACCTAGCCAGGCAAGCATTAAGAAAGGTTTCTGTTTTGTTTAACTTGCAGCAGTACCAGAAAGTGTGATATGGTCCCTCCTTCCTAACATGAGGCCTCTTATAGTCCATCTTCTCAATAGGTGTTATTGTGCCTGAACAAAAGTTTGTATCAGAGCCACAGTTCCCTCCCTGCATAAGGAAAAAGCTCAATTTTTATAGCTTTTCCAAGAATACATATTTCTTCTTACTATGAATATTGCCACCTGTGCCAGCAATAACCCGACTTAGAGGCCAGGTTCCGTTTAAGGAAGTGTTCAAAGGAAGTCATTGTCAATGTCATAGCCATGGAATTGGGCATGGATGTCTTTTCATGCCAGTTGTTATCCAAAGAGTAGCAGAACTACAGAGACAAGTGCATAAGCACAGTACACTGCTGCTCATTGGTAGTCACCAGTTTGGCAGCCAGAGCACTCAAAGGAGTTTTACTCTGTTGCCCTTCTGCGGCAAGGAGGAACTTGAGAAAAAAGCCTCCTTTTAAGCAGTCATAACTGTTAACTTATGCTTTCACATTCGAGAGAAAGATGAGTTCTTACTTGGACAATTCCATGCTTTCATGAAGTACCAGGGAAGGTTTAGCACAATGCTCGGTCGAAAGGTCTCCTAAGTGGCAGATCTTCCCTAATAAACATCCTCTTTTTCACATACTCTAGTGGAAGAGCGTCATTGCTCCTGCAAGCCCAAAAGAGCCAAAGGGGGGTTACATTTGTGCTTATTTTTGTAAAAAGCAGTTTATCTCAAGTAGATCTCTACCTTTGGTCTAAGTCACAGAATAAGATTTAACCCATAGTTGCTACCTTCCCGTCTACTTATTTCCCCTGCATAGCTGCTGCTTTGCTGTTACACTTCAAAAAACCACGGGATTCTGTGATCACTTCTGCATATCCTGTGAAAGGGACTATCCTCAAATGTCACAGGACTCCAAGACCACATTGCAGGCAGTGTATCGTTATTTGCAGACTTGAGTTGCATCAGTTCATAGCAGAGTTAAGAGATGAATTTTCTTTGTCAGCATTTCCTGTACTGGACCCTCACCAGCTTCCTTTTCTTGGTTTACCTCTTACCTGTCTTGTTTTCTTCAAAATTTCTGCTTATTTTGAAAGAGGTTTCTACACTTCTGAGGATGCCCTTGTTTTTGGTGGTATGAGATCACATCAGTGTCAATAACCACGGGGCTGTTTAGCCAGATTTCCCACCTCTTGCTGTCAAGACACTTCTGCAAGTGACATGAATCACTTGCCTAAACTTCCAGGCTCAGAAGCCTCACTGATTTCTTCATGTCCAATAAAAACTCCAGTCTTTATCAGCAGACTGCATGCACTTGCCCCAGAGAGCAGGCATGATTTGTATTAGATGACATCAGTGCCACAAGTTTATCTCTTGTTACTGGAAGTCTCTCCTGAGGGAAAGGATACCATTGGTAGGATACTTTCCAAGAGAGAGCCATAAGTGTGCTCACAGATAGCTGCTTGTTGAAGTAAACATGCAAGTCAACCCACAGCCTGGCTCTCTTGCATTTTTGAGTCATCACATTCACAAGATATCTACAAATAGCTCAGATTCGCTTGAAATAAGTGAAAGTAATTGACTGCCTGGGGAGGGTGCACTTGTCTGCTCCAAATTGATTTGCATGGAAAGGTGCTTCTACTCTCCCCAAAAACTCTTCCAATATCACAAGCATGGCAGACAGCTGTTAACACCAAAGGAGGGCTAATTGCCTCTCCTAGACTTTAGTTTTGAATATAAAAGCCCTGTTTCCCCTCCAAACAAATGAATGCTGGTTGTAGTAAGCTGCACACAAAATAGTTCAGAAAGGCAAGAAAAGTACGACCAGGAACTGATTTCATCCACATCACAGCCTTTCTGTTGGGGCCACTGCAACAAGCCTCAGCTGGTACTTTCAGTTCTCATTATTTAAATGCTGGATTTGAGTTTTCATGTTCCTACCATCTGCTCACACACAATACAGAGTTTCTCAAGCCAATAATCTGAAGTAAAAATACCTCAAGATAGTGACACAAACTTGAGGGACCTCAGAATTTCCTTTTAAAGAACACTTGAACATGTGGCACACTGCAAAATCCAACCAGGAAAGGCACCAGCTGCTTCATAATTAGAATATAGTTTTATTTATTTTGAGATCAGGCCAAAGACAGTGATTATGCAAAAAAATTTTTAAAGTGTAGGCCAAATCTAAGATTAGCTATTCTAGTCCCCATAGACTGACATCTTAAAGGCACAAGGGGGTAACTAATAATACATGTAAAAACATGCTCAGCTCTCAGAGCAATCCAGGCTGGCGACACATTGCCTGGGGGGAAGCCCTGCAGAAAAGGCCCTCAGGGTCCTGGTGGGCAGTGAGCTGAGACCTGGCAGCAGAAGGGTCAAAAACATCCTGTGCTGTATGTTCAGAAGTACAGCCAGTAGGTTGATGGAAATGATTATGCCCTTCATCTCAGCAGACATCCAGTACTGCATCCAGTTTTGAGGTGAGTTCAGCAGAGGACCCACAGGATCCTCAGGGGTCTGGAGCACTTGCCCTGTGAGAATAGGCTGTGAGACTGAAGTGGTTCATCCTGGCCAAGCTTTGGGAGTGCTTACAAACAGCCCTCAACACATGTGGGAAAGTGACCAAGGAGTTGGAACCAGGCGGTGAATGGTGGGGGGATGAGAAATTGTGAATAAAAGCTGAAAGTTGAGAGGTTCAGAGAGAAGATATGGAGACCCTTTCCCCCTTGGGACAGCTGGGCAGGGGTGTGTGTTGCCTGGGGAAACTGTGCTGGCTCCATCCTGGGAGTTTAGTGATGCACAAAAGGGCACAGCTCTATGCAGCCTGATGTGAGCCCAGAGGTGACTCTGCCTGAGTGGAAGGATGCACTGGAGACCTCCTCACTTCTCTTCCCTTACAAATACCCCTATGATCTTGCAATTCTATATTAATAGCTCTTCTATAGCATTGTTACTTACAAAGACAACAAGTAGAAAAACACGAGGTCCGCATTATTGATGCCTAGCAACCAGCGGAGTGAGTCCTGGAAATCTACATAAAGCAAATTGCAGGGGCTGCACTATGCACTTATTAGCTGCTTTTGGCCATTGGAATAGCACATTACAGACAAAGGAAGGTCACGAAGGTCTAAGAACTTGATTGAATGCTTTCTGATAGGTTTTTCGTGAACTGAAGTATGACAGGGCTTAGAGGATCAGTCAAGATGGATGCATTTTAAGTCAGGCCTGTGCACAGCTTGTCTCAAACAAATTAATGCCTGAACAGCACAAACAGGAAAGAAATGAAGTGTCCAGGGACTTTTAGTAGGTCAATACTAGAGTCTAGCTTTATGCCATAACTACTCAAAATGCTAGTCATTGGGACATAGCTCTTCTGAAAGCATGGGAGTAAAAGGAAGATAAATTCTCTGTTTTGTTATTTTTCTTCTCACAGAACCCCATATCCCGTCTCCATTACATAAAAGCATATTGCAGACCTATTGTTAAGTTGATTCAGGTGGTGCAAGGACAAGTAGATCCCAATCAAGGAAGCATTTTATTGCCTTAGCCTTCTATAACCCCAGCATTCTCTTGTTGTGCTCCAAATCCACTTCTTCCTGTAGTTCTGTATTTCTCCAGAGGAAATTTATGATTGCAGGGGTGCTGAAAGCAAGCTAAATGATCCCGATGAACCTTTTTGATCTGAAAGTCTTAGAATTAAGTTGTGTCCATTTGATGTAGTGGACTGAAATGAAAGAGAAGGGGAGAGAGGGTTAATTTTCATGGGTTGAGCTTGAGCCTCCCTTTTTATTCTGAAAGGTAATTTGATTTAATTATTTGCCTTTAAGGTAGAGTGTTCTTGAATGACAAAAATAATTAAATAAAAACAAGACAGTGATCTTTGTGCTAGTAAGGGCATATGAATAATAGCACTATGACCCACTGGCAGAGGAGGGGTAGGGGAGGAAGAAAAACACTGGGTACTGGGACTCCCTCTTCATTGGTCATCCCAGAACATCATGTGGCCACAGTTCCTTTTTAAAGATAAGTACTCTTCTCCTGGAGCTCATTATATTCTCCTGTCCTGCATTTCTGTTTGAACCTGTGGAAGACATCTTTCTAGCCTGACAAAATGTGCGACCAGTTTGTGGGCACCTGGAAGCTTCTTTCTAGTGAAAACTTTGAGGACTATATGAAAGAACTGGGTGAGAATTGTTATTTCAGCTTCTTGTATCTGGAACAGGGAAGGAATGCCAATTTTGAACTTTACTCTTTGCTTGCTTTTTCTGGCTGTGCTGTTTATCAAGGAGGGTTTAATCCACTACTTTGATCAGATAGTCTTAAACTGGAGAATTTGTCTGTTTCAATAAGTTGTGTTAAATTCTTATAAAGCAGATAAACTTTATTGATGGGAATAATTTCAGGTAAGCCAAGTCTATGCATGCCTTATTACTAATGTTATAATGGAAGTAAAACACATCACTGTATTATTTTATGTTATTAATTAGCTTTCATCCTTGGACACACAAATCGTGTGATGCTAGAAAGCATAAAGTTTCCTTATGTGTATGAGCAACACACCTAAACAACTTTAAAATGCTTCTGGATTGGGACACTAAATTGCCATGGCTATTATGTTGAATGAATTTCTGTAGCTGCCTCCAGTGAATATTAACAAAGACAAATGCGTGGATTCATGCAGATACTTGCAAGATTTGATGTCTAATACTTTTCTCCAAAGATACAGATTTCTTGCTTAGAATTAAGATTGAGATTTGAAAGGTTTCAACATTCTGTTAGTGTGGTAACTTGCACTGATTCAATTAGTACATGCTGAAAAGCTAAGGGGGTTTATTTGCAGTTTAGGCATAAAATACTTACTGTGACTTATCCTGACAGCTTTCAATGAGTGAGACTCTTGCACTCTTAATCTTTACTCCAGATTTTACTCAGGACATAACCATTGCCAGCTATTTCTTAATCATTTCCTTATATTCAACCTACCCACTTGTAAATATAAAAAGTTTGCTTTTTTTTCCTTGTTTGTTTGCTTCTTTTGTTGCTTTTGTTGCTTTTGTGAATACACTGTCATGTATTCCTGCTTGTTTACATTTAGATAAAATTAACACATAAGTTAGAGTACAAGCTATGAAAGTTATTCTGAACAAGTCTATGTGTAAATATCTGGCATTCATATAATCTCAGTCTTCAAAATACTGCTTTTACTATTTTGACAATGACAGGATAGAGAATTTCCTTGCCTCAACCCACCCAGCTTGGTCTATAGCAGTACCAAGTGAGATTTTACAAAAGAATCTCTGTAACACAGAATTATTAACACACTGAAAGCAATAGGGAAAAAAGCACTGAGGGGTTTTTTTCCAACGTATAAAACAAAAAGGTTGAGGAAAGATAAAAATTTCATAGTGCTCTAACTTATTTACAGGTGTGGGGTTTGCTACCAGGAAGATGGCTGGTGTGGCCAAGCCTAATGTAACTATCAGCATCAATGGTGATGTGATAACCATCAAAACAGAAAGTACCTTCAAAAATACAGAGGTCTCTTTCAAGCTGGGTGAAGAGTTTGATGAGACCACAGCAGATGACAGAAAAACAAAGGTGAGTCCCGGAATGGCATTTTGCAAATACATCTCTCAAAAGGGATGTGGGAGCAGCAGGGCAGAGTTGTGATTTTGACATACAGAGCAGAAATGCTGCCTCCACAGGTAAGACTGTTATGGGTGCTTTGGGCTTAGTGTTGTTTGGACCTGGAGAGTCTTCTCCTGAGACCAGAACACCCTGATGAAACAGCCACACTTTGGTTTTTTTACTTTGGCAGAATGTCATAACCCTAGACAATGGTGTGCTGAACCAGGTGCAGAAGTGGGATGGAAAAGAGACTATCATAAAGAGAAAAGTGGTGGATGGGAACCTGGTGGTGGTAAGTTAATCTTTGTTACTTAATCACTGAATTCAGTGTGCAGAATTCCTGTTTAGCTGATGTATGACTCTGGATTCAAACACAGGGACAGAAAGATCTGAAAGGGCTCTGTGCACTTGGTAAAAAGCCTTCACCAAGACTGTCTTAGATTGAGTCTAAAGTGTAGGCTAAAAGTGAAAGGCTGTTAAACTTATGCTGTGGTATGGAAGTGCCTGTTCTCCATAGCAAGACGTGGTTGGAAAAGTATAGGAAGAAAAACCCAACATCCCTATATGGGAAACTTATATATATCAGAATCTCTAAGTCCTGGAGAGTATAGAAGGAGCATTAGCAAAGCCCACATTAAATACTGCTCTAGGCTGATGCAGAATACTCTTGTTCATCTTCAGCAGAGGCTTAGAGCCATCTGTGGGAATCCTGCTATGCATCACCAACAACTGTCTTAATAATATGATGTTAGAACAAGGAAACACTTGTCCAAGCTCTGTTGGTTGTTTTTATCTGGTCAGAGACTTTGTGCTTGACTTGGTGCCAGTAAGGCCCACCTACATTCTGGGGCTTCCCAGCTCTGCTCTACAGTTTTAGAAAACACACTTTGAAGAATCTGGGACAGGACTAAATCTATGTTCATGAAAGGCAGCTGAGATTCCTAAATGCTGCAAAACAATACACATACACAAAATTCCCGAAGAGTTCTGCCCTCCCCTAGGGAAAAATAATGTGTCCATAAATTCAGTATTTAAATTTCTTTGGATAGAGACCAGAGGAGAAAAAATAGACATCATTTTTAATAACAACTTCATTAAGAAAGATTGAACAAAACAGAGTTTGCTCTAACTGAAAAATAGATGAGGACAGAGCCTAACATGCAGAGGCTGACACTAGCAGCTGCAAGTCTGAAAGCTCTCTGTGTGTGTGCATGTGTTGTGCTCACAAATGTGAAGAAGACAAGCCACAACTGCAAAAGGTGAAGGAAGGAAAGGCTAATGACCAAATCCAGGGTCTGTTCAGCTCCAAGTCCTAGGAGCCTTCTTTAGAAGTTTCTAAAAAAATATTAGAAATCTCCTGGGGGTGAGTGGAACAGTTCTTGAAAATTCTTTCACTCCTGTACTTGTTTTTCAGTCTTCTGTTGCTGAAGCTCTCAAAACTGAGTTGAACTCTTTTAGCAATTGCCTTTAGAGGAGGAGAAATACAATTTTTTCTTAAACTGGTTTCCTACAATAGATAAGTAATCCTCTACCTTCTGAATAACAAGCATTTACTAAGAGTTAAAAGCTTATTGAGTTATCTTTTCTTTCCAGGAATGCACCATGAATAACGTTTCCTGCAAGAGAGTTTATGAAAAAGCATGAAGAAGCCACTGTCACACAGGACTAATGCTTAAAGCTGGAGTAAAACAACTTAACCAAAGAAGAAAAGCCCCACAGATCTGTTTTAAAGAGAACTGTACTTTTTTTCAGATATATCCCAAAGCAGTTGCACATATTTAGTCTAATTTGTTATGCCTATTCAATAAAATATTCTGCTTTCTACAGTGTGTGCTTATGCTGGAGTTTGTCAGAAAGGGGCTTGAGGGTGATGCAGTGTGGGAAGGAAAGCAGCATCTGACAGCCAGTCCCACACTCAGCCATGTCACCCATCTCCCTGCAGAGAGGGCACCAGAGCCAGTCCAGTGAGTGTCACTTGTGTCACAGGGGCAGATGGACACCTGAACTCAGAAACATTGTCTGGTGAGTGCTGTGTGTGGGCTACCCCCTGCAAGGGATCTGTGCACAGCCAGGGGAATAATAGGGCTGCTCTTCTCAGCTTCAAGCAGAGACGGTTGTTCCTGGGGCAGGGAGGAGGATCATCTGTGGTTGCCCAGTTTTGGCTTCCAAACATGAGCAGGGTACCAGGCACCTCCTCCGTGCACAAATGCAGGTGCTTTTAAACCTCGGGACTGTTTGAAGCAGCTTGATCTTCTCCTTTTCCACCTCAAGTGTGAAATCATAGCAGTTAGAGCTTCTACCTGTGATTGTTTTATCAGTGTGGCTGTTTTGAACATCTCATTTTGACCTAGATAGGCTAAAAGCCTTGGATTAAGAATCATAGCTTAAAAAATACTCAGGTTTACTAAAAGCCTGTACAAGTTTGCTGGTAGTACAACCTCCTTTACATGCATTTTCTACTAGCTTATTAGGCTTGATCAGTCTTGGAAACATGAGCCTTTTTAGATGCAAAGCCCTTTGGGACACCATATTCTTCAACTCTGCTTATTTTTGAACTGCTATCTTCTGCTGTCCATAGGCCTTGTCTCCGATTTCAAAACTTTGCATCTACAGAAGCCATGACTTCTACACCTGGGAGGGCTTCAATTAAGGAAAAAAAAATGATATTGAGATTTCTAGGGAAGACCTGGTCAATAAGTGTAAAAATGTGTGCCTTAACCACTAAATGGGAAAAAAAAAACATATCTCAAGCAGTTAAGTACTCTGAACCAAATTCCACATATTCCTGACATTCCCAAAGTCAGCTGTCAGAGGTGATGGTGCTGAGTCCCTACTGCTAGCAGCGGAGACCTTTCATTCACTTGAACTTTCCTCTGCATAACTCAGGTTGTTCCCAAGTTTTTGCACTATTTATACAACCCGATAGGGAATTGGAAGGACTTTTACATTGTGCGCGAGCTGAGGAGTCATTTAAAATTGATGCCAAAGACTATGAGTAAATTCTGCATAAAATGTTGAGATAACCATGAACAAACAACTCCTGTGTTTTAACCTTGGCTTCATTGTTTGTGAAATCTCACCAATTTAGAGAACAGAAGTTGCATAGGGGATGGAAGAACACATCAGAGTATATATATATCTTCCATATATACAGTTCTAAATCCACTTAGAACTTAACAAAACCAAAATTATTTATGAGACTTAGGGTGCAACTAGTGTTTAGCAGTAGAAAATCTACATGAGAGTGATGGCTGTAAGAAGCAGAAACATTGACTTAAATAAACTACATATAGACATTAAATATCAGCCTATATTATTCTATCATCCACAGCTTTGGAAATATTCTGTCAGAGGTAAAATTTCCAATATTTCAATATTCAGATAACAAATTTTATTTTCCAGAAATCCTACATTCTGAATGCAACCTGCAGTTACAATTGCAGCATTCACAGCCTAATATTTCAGCAAAGGGTAATCTCTTCTAAAATCGTCACCATTTATTTTGGTACCTGATGAATGACTTTGAACTTTGTGAATGAATCAAGACACTTAAAACTTCAATTTCTGGAAATTTCAATAAAGTGAAATTCTGTCTATAAACCTGAACAAGGACAGCACCATAAGGAAGTATCAGTGATGCTTTTCTCACAATATGAACATGTTTGTAATTTATTCTCTGAAGGACAAAATTTATTGTTGGAAAACGGCAGCAGTCTAGTGACTGCTTGAATAGATGGAGGTGATTCCTCTCTGTCAAGAAGAAGTGTGTGCTCTCAGACCCAGATGGAGGTGGGAGCACATGTTTCTAAGGGCTAAAGTCAGATCAGTGTCTTGTCCTTACCTGCAGAGCAGCACAGGCCTCCCTCTCTTCTGTCATGCTGAACTACTGTCCAAAAGTCAGTAACCACGCCAGAGCATTCCTTTCTGCCAAAGAAGGATCTTACTAAACCCCTCCAAACCCATGGGCAGCACACTGATCTCAGCAGGCACCTTGGATGCTGAGAGGAGGAGATCTCTGCCCCTCACCATTTTCACTCACTACTCCTTTACAGGTTTCTTGGATAACAAGAGGGAAAGGTGACTCACATCCACAGATTTTTGGCCGTTCAGCAGAAAGATGAGGAAAGGCTTATTCTGAGCATTGACCTATCAGTTGTTTTTCTCTTTTTTCTTTTAACTATTTATTCCCACTGGAAAGAACTTGAAGGACTTTTTTGTCCTGGCCAGTCAAGCCCCGTGTGTGCAGTGCAGTCTGGACTTGTTCCCCCAGCCCAGCTGTCCCAGTCTGGTCTTGTAGAATGCTCCAGCTGAGGGGACAAGAAGATATTTGTACCCTCCAATATAGCTATAGGGAAAAGGGAGGCTACTGGCCCCATGTTCAGGGTTGATCCTTCAGATTCATAGAGTCAATGCTAAAACATCCTTGGTGTCCTCACAGCAAGTCCCTCTTTGACCTCTGTTCTCTCCTTCTATTTCTGTTTTCTTCATTGCTCCCCTGGGAATCTAGACTCTTTTTGGCCTTGAATTTGCCTAGATTGTATTTCCTTTAAAGAAATTCACATAAATTTACTTTCTGTATTTCTTTAAATAGTATCATTATTTCTAAATAGTCTCTGAATTGTTAGTTCTCTATTTCTATCAAGTTTTACCTTTATATCTTGTTTTTCTTCACAATCTCCAAGTTCAATATTTAAATTCCTGTTTTACGTCAACCATAAGCAAAATACAGGAATCAAGGCTTTCCCTTATCATATGTACTCACAATTCTTGACACCTTTTTCCCCTTTAAACTTCAAGAAAAGATTGGTTTCCACAATTGTTTCTACTGGGATATAATTCCCTGCTCTTTTTCCTTCTAAACTGTAAATCCTTTAAATGAAAGTACTGATTTTTCTTACTGACAAAGAGATAGATGTTGGTAGCAATGTCAACATTGTTTGAGACTGCTTAAGACTGGGGTTTTGTCTGAATAAATAATTCTCTGTTACTTTTGTTCTTAAGGTTACTGGTACTGCACTGTAGCTGTTCTATTCTGACTAATATGCTCTTCTTGAATTTCTTTGGGCCTGATTTTGCAACATCCCAATCATCTTTTATTTCCCAAAGGCAGCAGCCTTATCTTGTTAAAGTGCCTTTATGTGGATAAGACAATTAAATAAAGGAACAAAGAATGCTTGAGGAGCAACGGTAGAATATTTGCATATTATTTCTTGAAAATAATGGATAGTTTCATTTAGAAGTAGATTTCTTATTTCCAGACATAGGATAAAAGAGTCAGCTATTCTTTATAAAAAACGTGATATTACGCATCTCTGCTTTGGAATAGTTTTGTGTGGACAACACCTTCAAAGACTGACATTTACTTATTTAATACAGATAGAGCATCTGTTTCCTACTGTGGGGGAGAAAGAGTTCTTTGCCTTGTTTATATTTTCAATCACTTCAGACTTTTGCTCCCCGCATGAATTGTCATTAGACCTGTGCAGCAAGGGAAGCTCTGTTCAGCTTCCCCTGCTGATATTATGATAGAAGGGTTTAAAAATATTTTGCATATGCCACCAAAATATATGACTGAAGACTTTCTTATTTCCCACAACCACCATATAAACCAAAGACTACAACAATTTCACTCCTCAAACTCTATTATGCACCTGTTCCAGTGTGTTCCCCTTCTTCCTTACGACAGCTTTCAAGTCAGGACTCAGACCTCACCCTCCTTGGCACACCACCATTTCCATTTCATTCTTTCAAATCTAAACACAAGAAATTTGGACCCACAACCTATAATCCCAGTGTCTCTGCCCTTAAAATGTAGATCTGAAAAGTCTTTATAGGTTATCATAACCCAGAAATTAGAGTCATACATAAAAGGCAAACAGGTAGCTGTTGTTCACTCAAGTTGGAAAAAAGCCCCTAATCTTTGCATGTACCAAACAATAATTTTGTCCAGGAAGATGGATTAGGGAGGGGAAGGACAGAATTACATCTAATGTGATCTTGCATGAAATAGTTTCAGATAGTTTGAGGTATCTTGAATTATAACGCTTTAAATTCCTGCCTTTCACAAAGACATGTGGTTTTATGGATTTGTTCCTTGTGTCTGTTTTCCACTAACCATTAGACAATAGCTCTAAAGGTGGACTTAAATAAAAAACAAAAGAGTTTTAAATGCTGAAAACTCTAATCTTTCAATCTTTCCATTTTGGCTTGGCAGAAAATGTTCTGGGGTATACACCAGGGTGAATATGAACCAGAAACATGCTTCAGCAGCAAAGGGTGAGTGGTGTCCTGGGCTGTGTTAGGAGTGTTGGAAGTTGAAGGAGGTTATCCTTCCCTTCTATTCAGCACTGAGCAGGCCACAGCAGGAATGCTGGGTCCCGTTCAGGGCTCCATAGTACAAGCTATACATGGACCCAAGGATGTCATGGCACCTCTTCATGGAAGCAGGGAAACCTGAGGAAATCTGACAATAGTAGGACACATTGGAATGCAATGCCTTATATGATTGTGCTGGCTTAAATCCTCCCATTACCTTATGGCAGATCAACTACCCATGTGCAGAAAGACAAAAAGAAAACAGAATATGTCCCCCTCTCAAGTCAGCAAAGCTACTTGCCTCTCACCAAGTGGCTTTGAACCAATAATGAGCACCTTAACTCAGTCTCTTTTCATGCCATCCACCTGGCAAGCACAAGAGCTGGTCTACACTGATGCACTGATCTTCTGAATATGCCTGGTTCTAAAATGGAGCCAGCAAATATTGTCTGCTTCTTCTTTTTGTGATCCTGTCTGGAATATGTGCAGGGAAGAACCCACAGCTTGGCATAATTTCTCTGATGCAAATACAGAAAACAGAACAGTATAACCCAGTTCTGCCTTTAAATTATAAAAAATACAGACCCTTTCCAGGATGGATCATGAAAGTAAAAAAAAAACAAACTACAAACCACTTTGTACATCATCTCCTTGACAGTTCCTTTACACGATCCGCATGGCTTTGATTTATGACTAGCACAGAGGTGATAATAGTGGTAACACTCTACAGCTTCCTGAGGAGGGGAAGGGGAGGGGAAGGTGCTGATCTCTTCTCCCTGCCATTGAGAGAAAGGGTGTGTGGGAATGGTTAAAAAATGTGTCAAGGGAGGTTCAGATTTGCCATTAGGAAGCACTTCTTTAGTGAGGAAATGGTCATACACTGAAACAGTATGACCATTTATACATTTATACATGCATACATATATACAGTATGACCATTTCATACACTGACCAGCATGGCCTAGGAAACAGGCTTCCTAGAGAGGTGGTCAAAGCCCCAGGCCTGTCAGCATTTAAGAGGCATTTGGGCAATGGCTTAACAACATGCTGTACCTTTGGGTCACCCCTGGATTGGTCAGGCAGTTGGATGAGATGGTTGTTACAGATTTCTGTTCTACGTGGTGATAGCAGGACAGTAACATTGGGAAGGCAGTCGGAGCTGGGTTCTGTAGGGAGGCAGTGGTCCTGTACTTGTCTCTGTGTGGCTGCCACCCCACTGCAGTGTGCCCTGACCACTCTGGGGTGCAGTGGCAATGTCCTGTCCCCATCCCCACATGCCCCTCGTGTCCTGGTGTACTCAGTGCAGGAAGCCAAGGCAGCGTCACCCGGAGCCCTGGCACTGGCACGGCTGCCTTGGACAAGGTGCGCATTGTCTCGCCCTGGTACCGCCGCCCCCATTGGCCACCCCCGACTGCCACGGGCACCAGCCCTCTTTAAAGGCAGACCACTACATCTCAGCTGGGCACACAGCCTCTGACTGCCACCAAGAGCTGCTGAGGCCTCTCTCTGCAGGACCAGCGCCTCACCAAGCCCGTACGATGTGTAACCGATTTGTGGGAACCTGGAAACTCATCTCCAGTGAAAATTTTGATGACTACATGAAAGAATTGGGTAAGAAATGCTCTGGGTTTGTTTTTTGCTTGGTTGGGGTTTTTTTGTTAGTAAGTTTCATTTGGGAAGGTTCTGCTCACGGATTATGCCTTCTTTCTGGCCAAAAAAAGCGCTTGATTACTCTTCTAACATAATTTAATTTCTTTTCTTTTGCATCTAAGTTGAAGAAGGTAAGTGATGAATTACTATTATAAATTTGCTTCCGTCTAACTGATATGAACTGATCTAATATGTTTTTTTCTCATGAGAGTAATCTATGGAGATACAGATTTTTTTGTTTGTTTCCTCTTGATTGCACTATTAAACTTATGACTTATGATAATTTACAATATATAATGGAGCTGATGTCTCATGACACTGTAGTTTCAGACATCTAAATACTATGAATGAATCTATCTGTTACTGAAGAATGCCAGGAATGTAACAAATTAAGTATTGTTTTTCATTTTAATGCTGCCTTCATTCCTGTATGCCAAGTGCACAGACAGTCAGCTACTGCATTGCTTTTGCTACATAAATGATTCACTGATTCCCTTTATTTGAAATGTTAGACTGAACAACAAAGAAATTGCAGTTAATTAATTAGCCAGGGTGAATGTGGGAGGAAGGTCCAGCTGCAGATATTTTTCTGAACATCTGAATGAAATTGCTTAGTATGGAATAATTAATGCAAATAGTTTTATACATGGCAGATAACTTTATACCCTTTTTTACAAATCTTTTCATCTGAGCATGGCATAGCATTAACAAAGGAACTAACTGCAGCTATCCTTTTTCTGCTTTTATGAAGCAGCAATACATCACCAGTGGCTTCATTCCTACTTGCCCCAAGCCTCACAGCCTGTAGACAATGAACTGGACTGGAAAGGACTAGGCAATACAAAAGGCTTTTGGTATGGGATTTTCCTGGAAGCCCTTTGCAGCTCTCCGCCCTTATACCTCAACATTTTTTATATTTCATACTTGTACTTTTCACCAAGATTTAAGTGCAAGGATCCTTAAGGGATGTTAATAACAATTTAGGAATTACCCAGTCTTCAGTATGTTTTAATGAAAAAAACACCAGCATATTGGCAATTTGATGTCCAGTTTCTTCCTTGCAGCTATTAACAAAGGTACAAATTCTCAGATTTGTCAAGGATTTTTTAAAAAGGATTTTTACATTTTTTTATGAAAACCAGACTCTTCCTCTGATTTTTTTCTACTTATTCTATATATATGAAACCAGAGCAGATTTGTAACCAGCCATATTTCGTCTTAGCTAAATGTGCATTTCTCTGTAATTGTGTATATCTTCTTGCTGAAGGCTCACTCTTATCAGCTGAAGCTGCCTCAGTCCCTGAAAGCTGAGGTTCCCATTCCTACCTCTGTCTCATCTAAAGAATTAGTGTTTCATCTAAATCAGGCATTGAAGTATTCAAGAAGTATTCACTTTTCCTTATTCTTCCACTGAAGAATCATGAGAGGATACTGAGTTTCCTGCTTCTAGAACGTAATGATTGTTTTGTTTCTGATTTCTAGGAGTGGGCTTAGCTAGCCGGAAACTAGGTGGCCTGGCAAGGCCTGATGTGATCATCAGTATGAAAGGGGACATAGTGACCATCAGAACTGAAAGCACCTTCAAAAACACAACCATCTCTTTCAAACTGGGCCAGCAGTTTGATGAAACAACAGCAGATGACCGGAAAGTCAAGGTAAGGGGGCTGCTGATCTCTGAGTGGTCTGAACATCCCCTAGAAGAACATCAGGGGAAATTTTACCTACTCTCTTAGTGCACCTTGAGTTTTCCAAACTATTAAAATAAAGCACTGAAGGAAAAAACGGTATAGTGCTGAATATAATGTTACTGAGCATGTCATTATCCCAGAGCACATATCTTGCTGAATGGAAAGTGAATTGCTACTATAATCTGCAAAGCTCAGCCAACAGTTTGAAACTCTTTTCTTGGAATTTGCAGAGTGTTGTAACCTTGGAGAAAGGGTCATTGGTGCAAGTGCAGAAGTGGAATGGCAAAGAGACCACGATAAAGAGAAGACTTGTTGATGGGAAGATGGTGGTGGTAAGTTCATGTTCCTTGTACACTGCTAAAGGTCAGAAGGATACAGCCTTCAGTACGTTTCTGTCTAAACAGACTATCAATTTTGGCTTACTCTTTAAATAATGAGACAAATTAAAGGAGAGAAAAAGGGAACAAAGCTTAGAAAACAGCTGGAAGGGAATAAATATTGCTCCATAGAGCAATCTGTCTTTAAAGTGAGTATACTGGCAGACCTGCTATAAATTGACAGCATACTTACTGCTCTCAACATTATTGCTCTTAAAAGGACGAAGGTTTAAAAATAACAGAAACCTGTGAAATGGAATAGTACTGCTGTCCCTGAAACAACTCTCTCCTTTTCCCTATCTTGGTCAAGCCAGGGAGATAAAACATTTTAGGGACCCTAGTTGAAAAGATTGCTATTGAAATTAAGATTTCACTTTGTTCATTAAAGTCTTTAAAAGTTGGAGTCAAATTTATTTTGGCAACTTGTTTGAAGTCAGCAGCCTTATACTTTTATATGTTAGCTTGTTCTTACTGTCTTTTGTTATAAGTTCTTATACATGGAATCATAGAATGGTTTGGGTTGAATGGAACCTTGGAGATCGTCTAGTTCCAACCCACTGTCACAAACAAGGACACTTTCCACTAGACCAGGTTACCCAAAGCCCCATCCAGTCTGGCCTTGAACATTTCCAGGGATGGGGCATCCACAACTTCCCTGGGAAACCTGTTCCAGTGCCTCACCATCCTCATGGTAAAGAATTTCTTTCTAATATCTAATCCAAACCTCCCCTCTCTCAGTTTAAAGCCATTCACCCTTGTCCGACCACTACACACCCCTGTAAAAAGTCCATCTCCAGCTCTCTTGAAACCTCCCTTTATGTAGGAAAGTTGATTTGGTTTTGCATCTCCTAATGCCTTCATTTCTCTGTAAGATTTTCTAATTATTAACCTCTTTGTGTAAAGCAGAGAGGCAGGGTGCCTGTTCTGTCGGCGTCCTGGTGTCTGCCCCTTGCCTCACACAGGGCTGTGGGGGACTCCTCATCTTTTGCAGACCAAGGAAGTATTTTTTTAACATCCTGTTGCCTTTGTCCCATGCATCCTGTGGCCGTGAGTCATCAGCAACCACTGAAGGCCACTGGGGTGAGAGGGTCAAGAGAAATATTTTGCGACTCAGAAGAGCAAAGTTTTTTATGCCAGAAGCCTGACCTTTGAAATACCCAGGCTACTTCTGCTTCTACTTTTATTTTCTAAAAAATCCTTACTACTTTGAAAATTTGAATGTGTTGGTGGGATATGATGTAAAAACTAGGTGGGGCTAATATTTCTGACAAGCCAGCAATAATACCAAGGAAAGTAAATTTGTTTGTGGAAGCTGAGCTTAATTCTACAATCTTTTTGTCATTAAATGTCATTAAACTTTTTATTGAAGTTTAAAGCTGTTAAAATAGAAATAACTCTATTTGCAGTATAAAAATAGCTTTGCTGTTTGCTCTAAAAGTTCTGCAAGTATGTAGAGATGTAAAACATGATATCTGGATTTTCATTGACTTCAGAGGTTACTGCAGCAGAGACAACTGCTGTGAGCAAAAGGTTTGTATTAATATTTTCCTTTATGCCTTAGGAATGTGCCATGAAAGGGGTTGTCTGCACTAGAGTTTATGAAAGAGTGTGAAGAAGTTCCCTCTCAGCACCGGACCAGAACTGGCTCTAAAACCTCGGCTTAGTTCAGTGACCAAAGCCTCATGCACTGTGCTTCCTTATTTTATTTCCTTTTATTGGGGAAATGACTACACCATAATTTGATATTTCAGAGCCATAGTGTAACTAATCCAAAATATTGTGATGATCCAATAAAAGCTCCTCAATACAGAAAATAGAGTGTTTGGTTTCACATTAATAATTTACATTTACTTTATTGACTGGTGCTATGTTTTCTGTTGATAGTGTCTGTACAAAAGGTCAGAGTATTTCTGAGTAAAATGGTGAAACACAAATAATCCATATCTGAGAGAGGGCTAACACTGCTTCTTTGATATGTGTAAAAAATATAATCTCCTGGACTCAATATTCTTTTCCTGCAAAAGACTTTACTGCTGAATAGCTCCTATAGGGAAAATTATCTTTAAATCTTTGACTTTCAGTATGATGTATCATTGTAGCCTTATAGTCTTAGCACATCATTTTGTACTCATCCAAAAAAGCTTATACTTCTTTTAGTACTGGGCATTTATATACTGGCATTTATTTGGAGGAAAACAGATACTGGAGGGAAAAAAAAATGGAATATATTCCATATTTGTCCGCCAAAAGAGCATAAAAACCTGTGAAACAAAGGGTGGAGTAGGTGTGAATGAACTCCAGAAGTCTAAAGGCTAAAAGGTTTCATTTTAAAAGTGCTCAGCAATCAAGCCTACTTCCAGCACAGTATTTAAGTGTACGCTTAATATTAAGAACACAGAGGAGTTGCATTGGGTAGAGTTTGCTATCAAGCATAACTGAGTAGCTAAAGTGTTCATTCTTTCCACTGCACTTACTCTGCTTTATCTAAGGAGAAAAACAGAAAAAGCAAACCTGAACTTCTGGAAATCTATTTAACCAAAAAGCACTGTGGCAGGTTTTTAATATTTGCCTCCATTGGCAGGTGGTCAGTATCACTGCCACATTCACTAACCACGTTATTTCATCCTGTGTCATTGCCTCCATGCCATCACACAGAGCTCCTGCCTCCTCTGTGGCGTTAAAGCAACTGTGAGAGGCTCATGTGCTTATTTTGGCTTGTTAGGAAGAGCAGAGCTGATATGAACATTTGCCTACTGGTTTTGCAGGCAAGAACACAAATTCTCAAGGTTAAGACAGATCCTGAATGTCAGAATCTAAATTGGTTTAGCCAAGCAGAGAGTGAAGAGATGGATATTATATGCTAATGAAAGATATAAAGGTCACCTTCCTTCTCTACCCACCACTGGAAAAGCCAGAATCTGGGCCCAGCCTTGGATACATTTTTAGGTAGATGCAGCCTAACTGCAGGCAGCTGCCAGAAGACAAACAGGATGATTCTTAGAAAATATGAGCTGTGAGAGAAAGCTGTGAGATTTATGGACAGCAGCTTTAAGGAAAAGTTTATCCTGGTCTCTAACCTAGATGAAGGGACAAATGCCCCATCTTTAACCTTACCATTAAAACTCACCTCTATGAGTGTCAGAGTTTCTGTGACTCCAAGTCCTCAGTGATTGCAACAAGGAATGGAGGCAGGATGATGCCTCTTGTATCATCATTTGCAAACAGAATGAAATCACATATTTTGAGTGAAGATGTTCTACCAGGCTCCCGTAAGAGCAGTCATACTGTGTGAGCTCTCATCATACACAGCCCACCATTCTCCTAGTCTCTTAACAGTGAGCCAAAGAGACATTTCTTACAGCTCAGAATCTGCCTGAAATGGACTTGTGAATCTGGATTTTTGCTCTGCAGTTTCTTTATTCCCTTGCCTTGCAGTACAGCACCATCCCAGTGAGGCTGCTGGAGCTGCTCACCCCAGCCTGGCTCTTGGAAGCTGGAACTTGTCCAGAGCCTTTTAAGCAGAGCTCACCTCCCACCCCTGAGCCACAGGCAAGGGAGAAGGTACTGCTGCAAACAAGCTCTGTATTTCCTTGGCTTTTCCTGATGCAACCTGTACATTCTTCTTAAGTTAAAAGCAAAATCTCCTCTCAAATAAAAAATTAGTTTTCAGCTTTTTATTTCCTCAGGCAAAGGAAATAAACATTTACTTCAGTACAAACTATAGTTTTTCCGGATCTGGAAACAGAAACAGAACAAAAACAAAGGACTGCACACTTACTCTTCATTTATTTATTTATTGTCATCTCTATTTCTGTGACATAACCTATCTCTCTCTTCCTCTTCTAAAGAAAATTTTAGTTGCATTTATTTTTCCAGAGATTTGGAATTAAAATAATGATAGCTTTGGGGTTTTAAGTTCCTAACTAAACAGATATGCTGTTTAGGAGCCTAGTATTTGGCACTTTCACTCTATACAAAGGTCACTTAAAAATGTCATGAGAGCTGGAGACTTTCCAAAACAGGATAAGTGCAGCAGCACTGATAGTGTTGAAGGCAAAAACAATGGGGCAGGTGGTACAAATCAGAATAGAAATGGAGCACTTTGGGCTACTGCTGTCCGTAATGCAGTCCTTGGTGTCTTCAGGAGAATTTAGGGGGGAATACAAATTTTTTTGTCTCAAGGTCTTCTTCATTTCTTACTGTAAATTAGTTTTTCTTCTTTCTTAAACTTTTTATACATTCCAGATACTTCTGGAATGAACACATAGGCTGAGGTACAAGGTCTGTGTCTTGAGCTGTACTTTCACATTGACAAACAAGTCCATTTGCTATTTTCCTAGCTTGTGTATGGACTTAGCCTACAAGTATTGGCACTCTGATGCTGGTGTATAAATAGCATTATTTAAAGCAATCAGCTTGATCTAGTACCCAGCCCAGGCGATGAAGTTCTGGCCAAGTTTAGAATATCACGCTCAGATTCCTCTCCCATTGGTCACTCTTTCTGTAAGTTTTTTAAGGCTCTGTCACACACCTCTGTTTTGCCTGCATCTCCTTCAGTATTCATCCCCCAGTTGCTGCAGATCTGGCAACATTCCCTGCCTCTGCCCTCTCTGACATCTGCTGGGGAAGGAGAAGCAAGCTGTCGTGGCAAGAGCCCCTCTCAGCCCCTGTGCTCCCATGGGGAGCACTGAAATCAAATGAAAACTGCATCTGGACTCCATGTGCCAAAGCCATTTTCTTGGACTGAGCAAAATTTGACAATTTGTGATAGAAAATATCTCCTGGTGATGTATAGCTAAACCCAGAAAACTGGACCCTGAATCCCAGTCTTTTCCACATGCAGTGGAGTAGAGCAGAGCATATAGGCTCTCCTGCAGCTTTGAACTTCCCTTGTCCACCTCCTCGAAGTTCATTTTGGGAGCAACTGTACTCCTGTAAAGTGAATTCACACACATCCAGGTGCCCAATGTACAAATTTGCTGTTGTTTTACACAGAAACCTGCTGGGACAGTTTGACTGGGCAGCGAACATGTGGCTGGGCACTTCTACAAATAGCAAATCTTTGGGGAGGGGTATTGGGCTGTGTTATTAAAGCAACTGTGCTTCATAAGAAGTCCTCACAACTTTCCACATTTTTTCCAAGAAACAACTTGTTATGCTGATAAACACTGTGTTGTTCATAAATTGCTCAACTGTGCCTTTTAAGACATTGCTACCTTGCCTAATTTTCATTTTAGATTAAAGACATTCTGTTGCTTTCTGGAATACAAAGGAGTGAAAGGTTAGCACTGAAGGGATAATCAGTCAGAAACAAATAGGCTGATACCATGAAAAAATTGCCTTCAGAAATCCTGGAATTTAGATGTAATCAAGGTCTTTGTTGGGGAGGCAATTAGAGCATATCCTCGCCATTTAAATGAAAAATGTTGTGGTTGGCTATTGGCCATCTGCTGCAAATGAGAAACACAAGAAAATGTTATTTGGACTAAAGGGCAGAACAACATTGGGAATAATACCGTGCCTGAGACACTACAGAGAGGGAAAGCTGTGTTAGATAGCGTTCATACAGTATTTTCAAAGGAAAGTGTGCTTTTTCTACCTTTTGAGAAACAAGTCAATAGTTAAATATATTTTCCAGAGATGTTATGAAAAAATTTAAAACTAAAATTAGAAGAAACTCAATCATTCAGGGATTCAGAAGGGTGGGGTGAATGCATTACAACTGGATTTGTTTCCAGTTTCTCAGTGAAGAATTAATGAAAATATTTAAAAATCTTTAAAAAAAAATCTGATCATAATAAATCATACAAAAATCATACTATTTTTGAGAAGATGAAGGAGGAAGAAAGAGTTTTCTATTTAATTCAAACTAAACACACTCACTGTCACACTCCCTTGTGGATAAGTCTTCCTACAAGAGGCACCTGTGTCAGCAGGGGGGTCAAAAACACTGCAAGGATTCATCTTTCTTTCAAGCTCAGAGATGTGGTGTCACAGCTAAAGCTGCATCAGGAGACACAGTGGAGCTGTGGGCCATGCCTGCTTCAAGTTTGACAGAGCTTAGGGTTGCTTTGGAAATCTGTAGACATAATTACAGGAAAGGGGAGATATGTAAAGTGTCTAGCTACGGTACAACACTTAAACATGCCAACGACAGCCTCATTTATCTCAGATCCTACTACGAATTTCCCAAGCTAAAAAATCTAAAATACATATATGTAAGTTTTGCTTGGAAGCTCTGCACATTTGATATGAAAAAATCTGCAAGACAGTGAAGGTGGGTCCCATAGTCTTCTTGTATAATCTCTTAGCAGAGGTTTGCAGCTTTCTATGGCATTGTGCCATCATCATGTATCTTGCACCATATTATGTTCAGAGTTTCATAGCCTATTGATTCCTATGGATCTGTATAGGCAAATGCATTTTAATTCTTTTACAAACCTCCTCTCCATATGGACAGTGGGAAAAGACTACAAAGCCGTTTGAGACTGTAAGATATAGCATTAAAGGCCCCTAATTACTTGGTCAACACAAATGTTTTAATTTAATTTAACAAGAGACAGAGCAGTCAGATTATGAAAGGTTAGGTGCATAAATATCTGTGCTTTCCAGATCTGAACTGAGCCCTCTGGCCAGGAGCACAGGAACCAAGGTTAAGACTCTCCCTGGTGCTTCCTTTTTCTGGGGATTTTGGTGTAATCAAGAAGCATCATAACAGTTTATCCTGGCTCTGTCTCCAGTTGGGCAGAGAGCATGTTGTGAAATACAGAGGCAGTCACTATGGTCTAAGTTAATGACTTGGAAAAGTAGTGTCAAGGAAGAAGATTTCTTTAAAGCATGGGGCCTATTTGAGTAAGGCATTTCAAACCTATCTCATTTTCCTCTCACAGGGTGACAAGTCTTGTGGATGGAAGAAGAACAGTAGTAGTCTCCTCTGCTGACTTCTGAAAGTTTTTAACAATATGACTGTCAACACTGGCTTATAAGGAGGACTGCAAGAAAATTGGAGGGGGACTTTTTGCAAGGGCGTGTAGTGATAGGACAAGGGGACATGGCCTTAAAATAAAAGACAACGTATTGAACATAAGGAAGAAATTGAACATAAGGAAGGTTTATATTGAACATAAGGAAGAAATTCTATACTGTGAGGGTGGTGAGGCACTGGAACAGGTTGCCCAGAGAAGGTGTGGATGTCCCATCCCTGGAAATGTTCAAGGCCATGACCAAATGTTCACTGGTCTAGTGAAAGGTGTCCATGCTTATGGCAGGGGGCTTGGAACTGGATGATCCTCAGGGCCCCTTCAAAGCCAAACCATTCTATGATTCTGTGTCCATAAATATGCTACAAATTAGACCAGATAAAGCTACTGCTACAGAGAACATACAAACTGATGCAAAAACCATACTTCACCAGCCAGTGGTTCAAAGTGGAAGGATGTATCTCATGGATTTGTGCTGGTCCAGTCCCGCTCAATTTTCTCAGTATATTACTACTTGTGGAGAGTACAGAGCTGAGAGAAAATTCAAGCAGGGCAGGGTTCAAATTCAAATTATCTCAACAAACCCAGGTAATAGCTTGAAAAGCCAGAGGGACATTTAAGAGGGGAAAAAATACACTAGGCAATATAAGCAAAAGCACAAATACCAGATGGAGAACAAGCAAGAACTAGAGCAAACACTGTGGCTTTGCAGCAGTTCACAGACTGAAAGTGAATGGTGAATGTGGCCTTAGCAAAAAATGCAAACATCCTATCGAGGTGCACAATCCAGAGGATAGCTAGCAAGCTGCAGTCATCCACATGCTCTGCTTGTCACTACTAAAGCTCCTGGGATGCATTCTCTGTTCTGGACAATGCTGTGCAAAATGAATGAATCAATGGAGACAATTCAGAGAAAAGCAATGAGGTCCAAAAAACGTTCTTTAAATGGAAATGTGAAATTACTAGGGAGAAGGGATTCAGGGAAGTGAGACTGGTCAAGGGCACAGAAGGCTTGTATTGACACACCAAACTCCTTGGATAGGCAAGATCTACACACACATATGGAACTACCTATCCATACACATGGATAGGTACAGAGACAGAGAGCCAAGCTCCTGTTCTTCACCTCTGAAACTGTCATGGAGTCAATGCAGCAGAGGCTAACTCACCTCTGCAGTACCTGCTGTGAGANCCAAACTCCTTGGATAGGCAAGATGTGTGATAAATGTAGATCTACACACACATGGAACTACCTATCCATACACATGGATAGGTACAGAGACAGAGAGCCAAGCTCCTGTTCTTCACCTCTGAAACTGTCATGGAGTCAATGCAGCAGAGGCTAACTCACCTCTGCAGTACCTGCTGTGAGAGGCATCATTCAGTGCACCTCTCCTTGGCTTCACAAGTACATGTTCTCACAGGGAAACAGAGCAGTATGTTTGAACAAGAACTACAGCAAAAGAGTAGAACACTCAAAGCAAAACCAACACTTCTGATTTTCTTCTACTACTTACATTTTCTAACTGATTTGGCATAAAAAATAGGACATTTGAAGTTGCTTGTACTTGAAACATATTGGCACTAAGTTACTCCTTTGTCCAGAGTATACAAGCAGCTGGATGTTAGAGAGTTTAAGAGGAAAGAAAGAAAAAAAAGAAGACAGAGAGAAAAAATCTGAAATAACCTAAAAAAACCCATAAATCTCTTATTGTTTCAGAGTTGATTAGGTGCTTGCAAAGTAGAAGACACTGCATCTCATGAAAAAATATGCTTGTCACCCTGACACAATTACAGATCATGTGGTGATTAACTCAGTTGGTCAGAGTGTGGTGCTGATAAAATCAAGGTTATGGATTCAATCCCTGAATTGGCCATTCACTCAAGAGTTGAACTTAGTGATCATTGTGGGCCCCTTCCAGTTCAGAATATTTTGTGATCTGTGAAGTGTCATCTTTCCAATGTTTTTCTAGGACTAGGAAAGAATTGCTATGTTGCTATATTGTTCTTTGACAAGCTTCAGTTTGTTCATAGGGGCCTGTGAAAAAAATTGAGGAATGTACTTTTTGGACCTAATTTTAACTGTACTCCAAACAGAGTTTTCTGCTGAAATGCATAAGCTCTGAATTCTGAGAATATACCTGTATGGTACCTATGAGCACTTTGGGGTAGAAGATGTTCGTTGGACTAAAGATATTCTCAAGCTCCTTGTCAGCTACAGCTCTTCAATCTAAAACCAGCATGGAAATCCCCCTGACAATTCCTGGTTATCCACACAGGGGCATCAGTATGATTTATATATTTGATGTATGGCTGTGGTCTCAGAATGAATATCTTAAAAAATAGTTAAAGTGATAAGGGAAATGGCCAAGGTTATTTCTTACTGCTCCGAAAAATTCGTTACCTGTACTGTTGTCAGCTACTGCTCTATATCTACCAGGCACCTTCTGGAGGCAGAGTTCATCGAGACAGACTGATGGGGACTATCCCCAGACACTGGCAGAATATATAATTCCTGAAAAATATCCAGAATGGAGGATAGCGATTAGCTCAGTCAAAAATAACTCTCTGCAAAAGGCCCAGCAGTCTTGAGGCTGGGCTGAGTGGATTGATATCCCTGATTATGATGTGCACTGCTCCAGTAGCAGTCACAGCCAGTTTGCTTTCTCCATTTGAGATTCTGCCCTGTGCACCTGCAATATTTCACCTCTTATGGACAAAGGTCTGGGATGTGCCCACACTAAGCCTGCAAGAGAAGTTTCTGCTGCCTGACTACATCCATTCCTACCCAGGAAGGCTAGAGAGGGAGAGATTTGGCAGGGTTCCCCCAGCAGCTTGCAGCATCCTGCTCTGGTGGAGACACCATCTTAGAATCTATTTTGCCACAAAAAAACCAAGCCACCAAACAAAGTAAATCCTCTACACAGAATTTAGATGAGAGGCCATAAACACAAGAGGATTAAAGCACATCTTTTCTCATTTTTGCCTGTAGCTCAAACTTGTTCCTCCTGGCAACCCACACTTCACACAGCACACTGTCCCCACATCTGCTTTTACCAGACACACAGTTCACACAGCTGTTCTCTGCCTTTTCTTCTAACTCCATATTTTCCATACCTGCTTGAGTGACTGGTTTAACTTAATGTCCCATTATGCACCTTCATCCTGGTCAGCAGGGAGGGAAACAGAACAGAACCTGTCCATGTTTGTCTGAGTGCTGAGTGTTTCAGTCTGTGCTGCCCAGGTGTACGAGTAGCATGTGTGTGGCCACGTGCACCTTTTGGCCAGTCTTGCTGCTGACTGTACCTGAAGCAGAGATCTGCATCAGCCTCACCTTTGTGGGGCCACTGAATTCAGTAAACCCAGACAGATACCCCTGTTCTGTGACTCTGTCATGTGTTCCTATATGTTGCCATCCCTCAGTCAAGCCCTAGTTTCACACTGAGTTTTAACATGTATACTACTTGATCTGGACCTAAGTGAATTGTTGAATTTAACACTCCTCTCCTCTTGAATCCTGGCCTCTGTTCTCCTTAATGCAGTGTAGACATTTTCTCCTAACTCACCATGGATATCAACATTTGAAATCCATCCCTACTACAATTTTTGGAGAATGTCAAACACCTTCAGGTAATACTTTAGCTGACCTATTTTAAATATCTTCTTTTGGAGATGAATAACAGCTTAGAAACATGGGGGTTTTTCACTGCCTGGTAAAGGATTTTTGTTATTGTCTGATACTTGATGCAACAGCTCACTGAGCTGAAGATTTGGTAGCTCTCACCACTATTTTGGCTGACAGGTTGTGGCTGAGCTTTTTTTGGTGTCAGAGCCCCAAGGATCATACAGCTGGAGAGAGGTGGTGGGCTGGTGATGCAATGGAAACCCTCAGACATCTCTGACTTTGTTCCAGTGACACACCACAAAATCCAGCTGGGTAAATCAATACATGTTTGCTAAACAGGATCGATTCTGTTAACATGACTGAAGATCATCTATTGAGATGGGCAAAGAAATGACCTGCATCCTTCCACTCACTTCCTCATCCTTCCACTGTGAAAGCATGGTCCTGATCATCTACAGGCATACATGGTTAAACGTGGTGCTGGATTTTTCCTCTGCATGCCTGTGCTGTCTTGCTTGCTGCTGCCTCGCTTCCTTCTCTTTCAATGGATTTGACAGCCTGTCCTGCTTCTTGGGCTAAGTGGTTGGGCAGTACTAATGGCTGCTTTCCAGCTGATTTCCTATCCTAACTCAAAAGTAGCTTAATTTTGTTTTCCATTGTAGTGTTGGGAAAATGTGTGGGAATCTGGGGAACTAGAAAGTCCTTCTTGACAAATCGAAATGTGCTGTTGTTTTGTCATAACCTAGTTTGGGTTCCCAGGAGACTCTCGTGCGTCTGACAAACACTCAAAATACTGGAAGCAAAACTAACTTTAAATCTTTGTTCCTCGTTTGTTTCTAAAAATACTGCAGTTTTTCTACTCACAAAGTAGCGAGAAAAAATAGAAACAAGATTCTCAAGTTTCATTTCAGACCTTTCATCAGGAAATTACTCAGGACTCTTTAGAGCAGTCCTTGAAATGAGTTTCTCTTCTCTTGGTAAGTCTGCGGAGAGAACTTTCAGCAGACAGGGAAAGGGTGAAACATGGAAATGATATTAGAGTTCAACAACAGCATGATGTTTATGTCCCAGAGAAATGGGGAACATCACCCCAGGGACTTGAGTTGAGCATCCACATTGTGATCACATGGTGGAACATTCAGATCCAAAGCCAGGCAATAGAAATGTGACCAGCGTCACTCCCAGGTGTGGTGCAAGGATGTACCACAGCCAAGAGGAAGGGAAGTCTTTTTTCAATAGCAGAAAATTCTCCAAGCACCATCTGGATTTGAATAGAAGTACTCGTTAAAGGAAATAACTTGTAAACGATGACACTACCCTTTGCAATTCACATGGCTTTCCACACACATCCTTCTCATAATACACAAACAAACACACACACAGAGCTGATGTACTCCTACCGTTTACAAACCCAGTATCTCAAACTGTGACAAAGAGAGGACATGGCTAAAAGACAGAAAACCTGAAGTATCTTCTTTAGAGTCGAAATGTGTGGTAGAAAGAGAGCATAAATCTGCTTTCCTTAGTTACCCCAAGTAATCCATTACTTTTCCTTAGTTAACCCAAGCAATCCATTAGTTTTCCTTACTTAGCCTAAGAAATCCATGAGCTTAAAATGCAGTAATTAGTGTGATTAACTCCTGTGCACTGATTGATGGGGAAGAGGTAACCCTGAAAACTTAGCAAAGCTGTATCACTACACATCTTTTGTCTTTCCTTCTGACACTTTTCTATGACATCTGCCTCATCTTTGGTCTTACAAAAAACCCAAGAACTGTCAAAATAGTGAGCTCAGTAAGAGTTTGTGGAAAAGTAAAAAGACTCCAAAATTTATATTTTTAATTCTTGTAGCCTACAATATTAATTGAAAATAACATCGGGTTTTCTTTTTCTTGTGTATTTGATATCTGTCCAGACTGTAAAAGTGTTCTTCATCCTTTTGGGAACTTCATCTACAATTTCTGTAGAAAAGATACTTTTTTTCCATCAAAATGTGTGATGTTCTTTCTCTAAAATATTCCTATTTTCTCTCTTAGGTGTGACTAGCCCCTATACTAATAAGACAAAAAATACAGGATGACAATTTAAACAAAAATTCCTGAAAAGGATACATGATCTGATGGAGTTAAGTGGTTGACAGGAATATGAAAGCAGAGCAATTTATTATCAATTCTTCTGACTAAATGTGGACATATGGAATCCAACTGCAACAATACGATGAAACCAGGACTAGCATGCTTTGTGCTAAACTTTACTGATAGAGAGGACAGTTTCTGTCCCAGGAACTGATGGTACAAGGAACCAGAGTATCATACTTGTCTCTAAGAAGGCAGATTTACTGCTCTGTGGCTCCTAAGAAGTAATAGAGAAAAAGTTGCTCGTTTTGGAATCACTGGTTGTAACTAAGAGAGATTCTGAAGTAAATACAAGCAATTTTCTCCATGGGCTAGAGAGTGCTCACAAAGGTGAGGCTGCACACTTGTCCATGCAAAACTGACTCCTTTCATCTTTTCAGAACTTATTTCTGTTAGGGTTTGTCCAACAGTGGGGTTCACTCCCTTGCTTGCACAGCCAAACTGCAACATCTAAGTGGGTGAATATCCAAAAATATAACAAGCAACCACTGGTAGCTGCTAATCACAGCATCTGGGAAGTGATGCTCATTTTTGAAAAAAGCACACTAGATCTGACATGTCCTCTCCCCCACCATCAGCACAATATTTGCTGTTCTGTCATCTTCTTGAGCAGATCTGATCCAACTTGTATCTCCACAGCAAGGCAAACTGCTTTTTACTGTGCCATTTTCCCAGCCAGGCTCACTGAGGACAATAGAGTCATATTCATAGAGGTGGAAACAAGAACAGGGTAATTTGATCACGACAAGTGAATGGTAGCTGTGGCAAACAGGTGAAAAGGATGGAGTGTCAAGATGCAGAGGGGAAAATTATTTCATATATCATTTTGTAGAGAACCTATAAGCACAGCACCTTGCACTGACTTGTTTGTTGTTTGAACACACAGAAAGCTCACTGCTTTTCTTTTCCACTTCAGATTGTCAGTTAGCATGACAATCTGTCCCTCAAAACACTTAAGGAATTAGTTCTTAGTCACATTAAAAAGCTGATATTGATTTCAAAGTGAAGGAGGAAAACCCTTTCAATGAAAAGAGTATTTTCTATTTTTCCACTATTAATCCAAACAAAAGGACGTGCTCTGGAGTCTGGCTCTGTAGGTAGTGGGCCAAAAAGCACCTCAGACAACACTGATCTTCAGCATGGTAATTGAGTGCACACAGTCACCTGTGGCAAACAATAGCAGGAAATCCAGCCCTCTGGCCACGGAAGACTCCAACATATAAAATCCAACACATGTATTATTTATTTCTACATTAGGCATGAAACCCAAGATGGATGAATGGTTGAAGAGTAACTCCACGCAATGTTTGTAGGCAGGAAATAAAAGCTATTTATAAATGCTTAATGAGAACACTTTTTTTTTTGTTCAACAATAAAGTTTCTGTATTGGTGAAATACACTATACTGTTTTTGTCCTGTGCAGGTTCTTCAATCAGATAAAGAAAAATAATAACAAAAATTATGGTCACATTTGTTAGAAAGTAGTAGTGATTAGATTGAAAACACTGAGAGGAAAAAAATCATCAATTGATCATTTAAAAATACTCTTAGTGAACAGGAAAAAGTAGAAAAGAATTCTTCTAAGGATCCCACTTATTTTCAGCACTGGTTTTACATTTTCCAACATACTTCACTTTATAGTTTCATGCCAGTCTCTCCTCTGTCCAGATAATGTACCCAAGGTTTTTTCCTCACTTGTGCACTGGCTTATTGGCTGCAGGCCATTCCTTGTCTCAGGTTTCCCTCTCACAGACTCTGAAGATGACAAGTTTGGGCATCTTGTGCTAAGGATTACAGGGATTTCACTTGGATAGGACTTGGTGTTTTATGTTGTATCTTTTTGTGAATTTTCCTACAGAGCTCTCAGGTAGTAGTTATAAGTATGATCCAACAGCTGGCATGGCTTCCTGTGTGAATAGCTTTGCCTGCAATTTTGTGCTGGTCTTTTTGAGAGTGTGGAATTTCTTATGTAGTAGCTTATACACATAAATATATAACAAAGCCCTGTGAACTTTGGAGAGAATAGAGTCAATAAGATGATTCCCTATTACCAAATTTTCCTGGAAAAAATTAAGATTTGAATTAAAATGGAGAGGGAACAAACTCCAGAGTAGGGCACCTTGAAGATAAAGTTCAGGGAAAGAATAATAGAAATCTACACTACTTGTAACTGAAAAGGTAAAAAGGCTTTGCTGAAAATAAAAACAACAGTTGTAAAACTCCATTTGCTGGGTGATGTCCAGCCTCTCATCCACCAGCACCCCAAGACCTTCTCAGCAGGGCTGCTCTTGATCTGTCCATCCACAGCCTGTGTTGATGCCGGGGGTTGCCCCAACCCAAGTGCAGCACCTCACACTTGGCATTGTTAAAATACTGTGTGCAATATTATCGCTAGACAGACACCATCAAAATGTATTTCTGAGGTCATGAAGGTAAAAATCTGTGACAAATCTTTGCTAACACTTGTAGAAAAAATTAAGACAATGTGTATGACACATCCAGTTGGTGGACATGGAGTTGCTATCACTAAAAGCAGGCAACACTAGTGGTAACTTGACAGAGGCCTAGCATAGCTCCACCTTATGCAACTACAAAATCTTTTCATCCTCTACACAAAAAACTGCATAGACTGTCTTCATTCATACCCCACATTTTTTTTAAAAAGCTTCATTTCCTAGTTTGCTTTTGATGATTTTCTGAAGTTATCATCTTACCGTTTTGCTGTGTCTATTGGAAATTTTATAAACTATTTTAAAAGACTTCTGAGACAACATGTTGTTGGAGGAAACTGGAATATTGTTCTCCAGACGGATGTTTTAACACAGCCAGCTGCCTTTTATGTAGTACAGAGTCAGAGGAGGTTAACAACAGACCTCATGCCACCTTAGGGGAAGGAAGATTTCTAGAAGTGCAGATCTAGCACATGTTGCATGCCATTGCACAGAAATCCCAACTCTCAGAAATGCTTAACTAGCCCTCATTATTTCATTGTCATCAGCTCCAAACATATGGAACCCAAAAAAACTGTCCAAACCCATGGTACTTCACAGCCCTTTCATTAGATCCAGACCTTACATTGTCAGCAACCACATTTTCAAGTTTTCTCTGCTAATAGATTACTGGTTATTTTGCTGTTGTTTTTCACAGGTTTTTTTGGAGTTTTTTTATGAAACTGAGGGTCTGAGATATTAATAACACTCTGGGGGAGGCAGTTTTAAGAACAGAGGAGCAAAGTAACAAACATGTTTAAATAAAGTTAAAAAAAGACGTGAAAAGAAAGTTGATTGACTCCATAAACACGAAAGCTAGACAAACTCTACTTTTACATACATATAAATAGAGTGTTACTTGACAGCATTGATGGACTTTATGAGTCTCATTGTACTGAAAGCTCTATTATAAAAAGAAGCCTGACATTTAATATTTTGTCTATTATTTCTAGCCAAGTCTTTTCCAGGCTTCTGAATCCGCAGTATGTACTGAAAGATCAACTATGCCTACCAGCATGACAAGTCTAGGAATTCTCCTTTCTTTGTTTCTCTATTTCTGTTTACTGTGTGTGCTTGTGCATTTTGAAACAGTATTCACTGAGAGTGTATTTGAAAGGTCTGCCAATATGTGATAGAGATTCATAAAGTATCGCTGAAACACAACAGTTTGGGAAAGGAAGAATTAAATCATAAAAATCAACAATAGCTTTTTGAGGCAGAACATTTTAAAAGCCATGGACAAGGTCAGCCCATGTGTTTTCTGAACATACCACACATTGCTTGTTGCCAAACTCTCCTGGGGCAATGAGACTGAACACCTTTGAGGTAGTTTACCATGAAAAGACAAGAATTTGCAAAGTTGGATGTCCAATAGGTGTGCCTATATCACTGTTCCTTTTAAGACCTGTCGGAGTGTCATGGGTTGCAGTACAAAATGTAACCAAAAAGTGTGTATTCCATCACCATCTGTTGGAACTGGGATGGGGGGGTGGTGTATTCTTCAGTCAATAGGACAGCTGATAAGAAACCAGCCAGAGCAGTTTCTTTAACTCTTCCAGGACCCATCCTCCCTCCAGGGAGAGATCTTCTGCTAACGGCCATTGAGTCTCACTGATAAAATAACATCATCCCATTGGGAGATGCTTCACCCAGGAGGAGGAGCCAAGCATTCCTACCTGGATAAAAACCTGGAACTTGGTACAACAAGCAGCCTTCTCCACTGGATTCTCAGAGGGAGACCAGGCCCATCTCTCTCCACTGGACCTTCAGTGGGGAACTACACCTTTTTACAGGATCACTGCTTCAACAGAGTCACATCTGCTACTCCAGAAGGACTGTGGCCACCATTTAATGGGAATGCTACCAACACTCTGACCCATATGTTGTATTCTGATTGTCAGTGGGTTTGGGGGTTTTTTTGTTTTATTTTAGTTCTCCTAATAAAGAGCTGTTATTCCTATTCCCATGTCTTTGCCTGAGAGCCCCTTAATTTCAAAATTATAATTGGAGGGAGGGGGTTTACGTTCTTCATTCCAAGGGAGGTTCTTGCCTTCCTTAGCAGACACCTGTCATTCAAACCAAGACACTGTGATAAAGACCTCCTCAGATCAGACCCAAGTGAGAAGTTACACAGACATACTGACCCTAAAAACAGTCTTTGGAGCTTACATTAACCTTGTCTGTTTTGCAAGCCATTGACACCTCCCTTCATCTCCACTACTACTACCCCTTCAAGTACTTGAGTCTGTGAACAGGAGCAATTTCACAAAGCATGTTAAAAACCTCAACGTGATTCACGTGCTAATGCAAACCAGCATGTTCAATATGCTGTCTTCATATAGTCATTATTTCAGAGCTGCTTGTCTAGGAAAACTTTCAACTGGTTTGCACTGTCCAGTTTAAAGTATACTGGAAGGATAGGTATCAGGTGGAACCAGAAAAAAACCAACTTTTTGGCAGAAAAAAAATCCCAGATTATAGAATTCATTTCCTATCCAGCAGTGAACAATGTCCCAGAAGATCAGAGAAAGCAGCTGCATGTATAAAGTGTTGGTTTTTTCACTTGTACAAGAAAGGAAAATAGTAAATCAGTGATTACAGAGTCATGTACTTTTCTTGGTATTTTAAATATGTATTAAATAATCATGTGAGTGCTTCAGATCCCAGGATTTAGGTCTATGTTAAAAAGTCACATGCACCCTAAGCCAGGGACTCTCTCAATTGTACTTATTCTTTTATTTTAAAGCTGTTTTTGGGAAGACACAGTTAACCAAACATAACTCACAAAGTTTTTGAAGCCAATAAACTGCATTACAGCATATTTCTATTGAATTTGTGTTGGTGGCTGATTAGAGACACTTATATTCATTTAGAATTAGTGCTTTCCAACATTAATGATATGACTTATTACCACACAAAGAACTCAGATTGTACTAAGAAATGGGAGAAATTTCCACATTCAGAGCAAGTTAATAGTTCAGCATCCCACAGTTACTACCTGTAGTCAGGCAGGCAGACACTTTAAGACCCTACATGACCCATTACATCAAAAACATTTGCTTTTCAGTCTCCACTCAGAAGGTACATGGGACCTGCAACAATATTTGCTGTCTTGAGATATACTGTTCATTTACACCCTGCCAGTTGCAGCGGGGGCAAACGAAAAGCCTGCTATGAGAAACAGGTAGTTTGATGGGGAAAGGAAGGAGTAGGATTTTATTTATATATTTTTGAAAGTTTCAAAGTACATGAGTAGCCTATGAACCAATGCTAATGTGTAGCTAAAATTCTTCCTCCATATCTTTATGTTAAATGATTTTCAAGGGCAAGAGGGCACTGAACTTGCTTCTTAAAAAAATGTGTAGATGAGCGTGAAGAAATGTGTAAATTGAGAAATAATATAAAGGAAAATGAAAAGGCCAGATTTTAGTGCTATGTTCCTCATGCATCTATCATCCTCAGTGACAACTCTGAGAAATGTTTTTCAGTTAAAAAAACACCTTCTGAGTCATCACTCACAGTGACTGCATGGCACTGCTATTCTTAGTTATCTGTGCGACAGCCTGGCCTAATTAGTGCAGAGTGGGACAAATTTCCCCATATTTGTTTGCTTTAAGCATAAGTCATCCCTGGCCCATTTTTGGGATGCATATGTCTAATGTGACACCTAATCCCTGTTACCACCCCTGGAAAGACATAGCAGATCATGCAAGAGCTGGCACTGTAGGAAGTCAGATGGGAAATAGAAAATGGCCCTCAGTTCCCCCTCCTTCTGAGAGCTGAAGATGAGAACAAATGATCTGTGCTGGATTCCAGCTGGCAGGCCAGAAGGGCAAACCTACAGCTTACTTTCTGTACCTTGAGTCATCTGGGCTGTATTAGGAGAGGAATGTATTGGTTATCCAGGGAGTGTTTTTAAATGTCCAAAAGAATGGTAAGAAGGAAGTAGTCTAGGGCAGTGGGATTTTTGAGCTGTAAGAACACACTGTGATCTGCTTTTAAAAGCACCACCACAGGTAGGGAGCTACAGGCACAGCACAGCCTCTGTGGCTGAGGTTGGGATGGGTGCTCTAGAGCCAGGTCTCACCAGGCAGACTTTGGAAAGCTAATTTCTTGGTTTGCCTGTCTCTGTCAAGACATCAGACTTTGCTCAGAGAAAATGGTAAGAAATATCCCCAGAACTGTGACATCAAAATGGCAATGAAAGAAAGGTGGTTAGAGAACCTCCTTGCCTGCAGGAGATGCTGGCCTGAGGCCAAGAAGTAACTTTCAAGAGGAATATTTTCACTCTCTCTCAGACATCACCTCTTCCAAAATGCAACATATTTGGCTTCTGGAGTGCTAAGTCTGAAATTCATGTATACAATCATCCTTTCAGTACGATTCCTCTTAGGAGTTGAAGTCTCCAGACAAAACAATCAAACAGTGACAACATGGGAAAAGTGAAATACCTGTTTTCTTTACCACAGTTGCCAACTCACTGGTAGGTAGGACACCTCCTTTTAAAATTAGAGAGCCCTGAGTCACCACTTTATGTTCATTCACAGGTCACAGTCACTTTTTCTCTAGCCCCTAGGAAACTGTGCTGCTGCGTGCTCATACGATCCTAAAAACGTCAGCCATGGAAGCTGTGATTTCCCAGGGACAATGGAACATCATTAAAGCTAGCAGACAGTGCACGCTGGGTAAATGCTAGCATCTAAATTTGCCTTTCTGAGAGACCTGTAAATCTGCTCCTCTATCCTCAAGTGAGGAAGTGAAACTACTGTGCAGTGAGGTAGGATACCCAGTAATTTATCATATCTACAATGTTGGCTATTAAATGCCTTTTTTTTTTTTTCAAACTTGGTTAAGAAACCTTCATGGACAGAAACTGATCTCTGTTTGGGATACACTTTTATGGTCTTCCATAAATACTAGCCAGAGGAAGTAAAAACAAATCTGATACTCATGGCAGCATACCTGTACAGGCTCATGTCACTTTTGAGTAGCAAAGCAAGAATTACTGCAATCACCAAAGATAACATATCTTTGTTAAGAAACTCCCAACATTTCAGGGTTTTTATTAAGTTGAGTTTAAGATATTTCAGTTTGTAAAAGTTGCCTCTCATTTCCCATCTGGAGTGTTGTGGAACAATTTCACATTTCAGAGCATAGGGAGCCCCTCTAAATCCCTGCATCTTCTCCCCAAGTCACTTGGAAGCACTTCACACAGGGATACCCCGCTCTGCACCTTTGCCTGGCCCAGACACAGCCCTGTGACAGTCCTTGCCTGAGCTGCCAGCGTGTCCCTGGGAGTAGCACCAGCCCATGCTCCCTGTGCCCAGCCCAAATGTTTCAGAAACCACAGTCAGCCCAGGCCTCTTCCACAGGGAATTGCAGGTCCCCGTGCCCAGCACAAACCCAGGGCACAACTGATTGTTATGAGGCCTCCCAGGGATGCTGCGGAAAGGCAAGGAAGCCTGAAGCAAGGACACTGGGATATTATGAGCCCACTTTCCTTTTCCAGGCTCTATTTTGCTCAGGGTGGGGTCCCAGCAGCAGCTCTGGGAAGCAAAGGAAGTCAGTGAGCCCACCGCCCACTCTCTCAGGACCGTTCTCTGGGCTGGATGTTAAAGTTGAACGTCTTCATAGAAACCCTCAGTAAGTGAGGCCAGGACTGAAAGCCATTTCCTGAGCAGTTTGACAGCCTGTTCTAGCAGGGCAGGGTCCTCCTCCTCCCTCCTTCCACAGGGATTTGGACCTGCTGATGTGAGCCTGGCGCCTTGCCCTGGGGAGGCTCCTGTCAGAGCCAAGCCTCTTTCTGCCCCAAGCCACACCAGGGGCATTCCACTCTTTAGGTGAATGTTCTCCATCATACCCCTCTGTGGTTAATTAGCAGCTGTTCAGGTACAGTGAAAACGCAAGAAATTTCAAGAAACGTAATTTATAAATAGATAACACCAAAAAGCCTGGTTAAAAGCCTATTGAAGGCCCTGGGAAGATTTCTGTTGTCCTCAGTGGGGTTTGGACCAGGGCCAAAGGCTGTTCAGCATTAGATAAAGAGAATTTTATGTCAGGACTATGATACTTAATTTGCGTAGTAGCCAGATTAATTGCACAATTTAATTTTCATTAATTATCCCAAATTGTCTTCCCTGATAGTTAATATTATATCTTACAGTCTTAAGCTCTGAAACAGTGAAGCATGTGCCTAACCTTGGAAATGCAATTAGTACCCTGGAATTGGTGACCATGTTCCTATTTTAGGGAACAGGAAGAGTTTGTAATGCTCTTGCCACTATGAATAATGGTTTTCACTGATACAGTATTAATTACAACATATAACCTCTCACTAACATGCACACTCATGGTAGCTGCCTATTTCGAGTGATGGTGTACACCTTTTGGTCTTACTGCTTGAAAGATAACAAGACTAAATATATTGAATTTGAGGACAAGCATGGGTGCAGGGGAAGGAAGGAGGAAGAGAGCATTAAAAGCAGTGTCTGCTGTTTTGTCAACAGTCATTAAAATATTATAAAGTTCCTATTGAGAACATTTTTATTCTCTGACATAAAACTTGTCTATTTAAAAGGGTATCTCTGTGGTTACTGACTGATGATACTACGTAGAGAACAGAGCTACAGGGACTGGGTAAAAGTGGGAAATTCTCTAACAAATGAGGGAACCAATTTTCTGGGCTACTGATACCCACTAGGCTAAGAATGTAATCCGTGGTATAATAATCTTTGGGCAGCTTCCAAACAATGCTGTGTTGTGGGAAGGAAGCTATAATGCAGTTGTGTCCCTGTCTTATATTGACTTCTAGGTCAAACAAAGCCTGGAGTGATTTGGAATTCACTTGCTGTGCCACTGCTTACTGCAGCTAGTTTGTGAAGGAAGCTATTGTGGATGAAAGAGAGAAACAAAAAGCATTTGATCCTTGCAGCCCTCATGAGACAGCTATGAATTTATGGCAATTTTTTTCTTTCCAGGCAGCAAAGGAACAGATTACTATCTTATTATAGATCAGCATTTTTACAAATGCTGAACAGCAAATGCTCCCTGGCATCACTTACTAGGGATGTGAAAAGGAATTATTCAAATTACTTAGAAATTGCCTGACAGCACTTTTGAGATAAAGATGCATTAAAATAAATCTGTGTCTAAGCATTGCTTACCTAGAGATAACAAGGGAATTGCTGCACTGGATCAGACTGAAAGTACTTTTAAGACCTGATGTCTAGCACTGGCTATCCATGGGTGATGAGAAGAGCACATGAGAGTAAGCAGGGCATGTACCAAGTGATCTTTCCCCCTCATGCATCCCCCCAGACTTCAGATACCCTCTAATGAGGCACTGCTGGAGCTCACATGAGCATTCTTATGTTGAAGAGTCTGGTTGCTGTTCTCCACAAAATAATTTATACATTTGACCTCCCCATCATTCTGGGACCTCAGTTTCCACCATATAAAAATTTGAGTCACTACATGAAAATCATAGTCATTTGCTTCTTTTTTGCTGCTTGCCTGTTAGCTGCCTGAAGTTCTGCAAGAGCTGAAGGGAGGAAAACAACCATTCACACTTTCTCTTCCCCAGACGACTTTGTAAGTCTGTATCACATCTCACCTTGATTATTTTTCCACAAGTTAAAGACAGACTTTAGCTTGAAAGATCAAATTATTAGTCAATCTTTCTATACCTCATTTTCTCCAGTTATGGAAAGAGGTTTCTGATGTCAAGCATATTTCTAAAATTTTATTGCCCCCTCCACCCCAATGTCCAGGAAAACTCAACTAACAGAATGGTTTGAGCTCTTCCTGATATTTTAGTAAACTTCCTGATATTGCAAAGTCAATGGAGACTACAGGATCCTCGACTGCACTGAACACAGCAGTGTTGTACAGCAAATGCTACTGTTAACTCAATTTTCATGCAAGAAACTTGATAGATATGCTAGGGAGAAATAAACACCTGACTGAAAAAAGAGCTCACGTTTTGCTGTTCACTAAAATAGTGGAAAAAGCTGCACAGAGATCACTCATTTACTTTTTTCAGCTTGTGTATCTGCAAAACAGAAAGCACAAATGGTCAGAAATGTCTGTGTTAGACATGAACATACCAGTCATGAGTAACAAAGGAATGAAAATGGCCTCTGAGCCTGAGTTCAGTGAGCTAATCACTGGGAATGTAATCCTGTCTTCTTGAATCAGAGGCAAAATTCATAGTTAAATTCCCAGGACAATTTATGAATCTTAATAGGTAAAACATCTTTAAAAGAGGGGTGTGGTTGTAGCTTTTTGAATGTCATCTTTCAAATTCCCTGTAGACTTTAGCAAAACTATTTTGATTTCTGAAATTCCACTTCTGCACAAGAACCTTCTCCAATATGCTACCAGACTGCCTAACCAGGCTGACTAAAACTTCTGCCTGTCCAGAACCAGATGTGAAACAAAATAATTTGCTTTTTAATAAGGGGCACAAGTCTCTGAGGGAAAAAAATAATTAAAAAGTATCTTGCTCTCACCTTGCAATGAACTTCTGTCTAATATGACTTGGTTGCTACATTTCTTTAAACTCATAAAAATACACCAAATGGCCCTGCCCCTGTACTTCAGTGAAATTTTAGCTGGCTGCAGTTATTAGAAAATTACATGATTACCTATTCAAGGCTGAAGCATGTCCAGCAATTAAGGAAATCCCTGCCCAAAGCAGTAGGATGTACTTGACTTGTGCCAGAAGACAGGACCATCAAACCTGCTTATGTTTCCCTCTGCTGAGGTCAGGATACCCAAGAAACAGTTCAGGTCACATCAGCCTTGGACCTCCTCATGTCTGAAAGCAGCCATTTCAGGATCTCTGCCTCATTTCAAATTCCCTTGTAAAATCTGGGGTTATTTTTACCTAATTTATTTATTCCTCAGATTGATATTTAGGCATATCACTCTAAATGTTTTGTTTAGGCATTAAATACGGGTCTGTATGTCCTTGCTCTGCAAATAAAAAATTATTGTGAGCAATTGTTTTGTAGAAGTCGTGTTCAGATACTTGAAGAAAAACAGCAGTCTAAGACTTGGGTCTTTATTCTTGGATGCAAGAAGGGTAAAGTAGGTATATGTAGAATGTTGCAAGAAGTGTATCACTGTCATGCAACCTTTTTCTGTTGCTGAAAGCAGCATCACTGCACTCGCAGGGGTGGCCTTTGCCAGCCATGGGAGGGCCGTGCAGGGCTGTGGCTGTCTGTGGCTGGCTGGAGGGAAGCATTGCCGAGGTGTGCACACCGTGCTCCCCGACACGCTGAGATTGCTCCCCAGAAACATCCACAGGGGCACTGCAGGCCTGCTGCTCCCGGGGCAGGCACCGGAGGTAAAGCTGACAGCAGGTCTGCTTTGAAGTTTCCTCCTGGCCACAGCATTTGAGGATTTAACCCTTAAGGAGTTTGGGGTTATAGTCATCAGGATGAGAATCCTAGATTGCTTCCAAGGATTCAATTAAATATGCCGCACAATAAGAGCCCATGCATAGGAGACCTTTTGGGCTTGGCACCATGCGTGGGACTAGAGTCTAATTAGGCCTTTATTGCTAACAACATCTGCTTATAACACTGTCTGCATTTCACAATGGCTGTTTTGCAAGCTCTCTCTGGGTTAACTAACACAGGGATGCCTACGCCACAAAATAGAGCTTGATGCAGAAATCATCAAAGCAGCACTGACCAAAAACTGAATTTATGCACGAGCATTCAAAAACCAGAGAGCTGTGATTCAGTTTTGCCCACTGATGTTAACAGGCCATGAAGTCTAGTAATCAAAAAAGCTTTTGGGTCAGGTTGAAGGCACCAGTACTGCAGCCAAGGAGACTAGTCTTCTCAAACTCGTGGTCAGATGAACTAATTAGTGTCTGAACTTTCACAGGGAATAACAACATTTGGACTTTAGGTCACTTGGCATTGCCTGGGTTCTGAGAGAAGATGGCTTGAAATCTTTCACAAGATTTAAAATTGAGACAGGAGAACACATAATCTCACAATACTCTCACAGTTGATCACCTCAGATAAGTTTTGTTTTCTCAATATCACAAAAATTAATTTACAGGCTTCTGTCACACATAGCAAAATATTCTTAAAGCCTTATTTGTGCAGTTCAAAATAATTTAACTTTACAGAAAGCAGCAGATATGGTAGTGTGTGCTTGACAGTCAGGTCCTGCTGGGTATAGGTTTACATTCAGCCCTGGGACTTTTGGCTTCTCACTGATATCTGAAAGACTGGTAGTATTTGTCAAATACAACCTGAACTTAAGTTGTTGCTATTGAAACTGAGTAAAAATAGAGACATACAGTCAGAGAAAAATAAAGTTTCATGATCCTTCAAAAAGAAACAGATGCCTATTTTCACTTATTTGTTTCTGAAATATTATTTCATGACAAAAGAATAAAGACAGCTTTCAAGCTGGTACAATAAGAAAAGGGTCAAATTAAGAGCTCTGTCTGAAGTGTGTCACCTGTGATTTTGTGGTAATGCCATTTTCTATGGCTTTCTAAAAGGCACCTACTAGATGAGTTTTTAATATCCATTATTCTCCACTGTATTTTAGCAAGACCTAAAATATTAGTTTAATATTTTATTTAACTTTGTTAATATTTTAATAATTTTTGCTTCATGTCATGAGATAGTTGTGATTTCTTGATGGAAGCAGTGAAAAGTCATTTTTCAGATACTGCCAATAAATGCTGCTACCCTTATTCGAGCCCCAAGTATTTATTAGAGCCTTGAGATCATCTACAACAAGTCAAACTTCATAAATACCAGAAATAAGGACTAAATATTTGTTAGGGGCATCCATTTATTTGGAAACATTGTCTGGTAACACTTTCTTAGTGTTTGTAAAGCTACAAATTGTGAATAGCCTTACTGGACACAGATTGGACTCTGAATTTTTTAATTTTTTTTTAAATGCATGGCACAAACCTTTTAACTCATCTTTACTTATGAAACACAAAAACGAAAAGGAGAGTGAGGCCATATAGTTAGTGTGTTTCAAAAAAAATGCAGACATTTCTATTAGGTCTTTGTTTGTAATTCATATATTAAAGCAGCATAGACTCATACAAATATTGTGACCACTTCCCGGAGACCAACTTATTCCTGGATTCTTTTAATCTATTGTATTCTTAATCTTCAAGCATCATAAAGATCATGAGGAATGTGCTTTACTTTCATGTGCTTATAATTTTCTCCATGTGAATACAAACATTGTAGTTACATGGGTATTTCACAGTGCAAAAAACTCTTTGTAGACTAATAAATAAGACAGAATGCTGACAATAGAAAATATGGGTGAGTTAGTTGAACCTAGATATTATAAACTGATCTATTATACAAGAATTGGCCAGTCTGTAAGCCTTACATGTGCTTTCCAAACAGTGAAGGCTATCCTAAATACTTAGAGAAGTTGGAGAGTTAAAAGTAAAAAGCATTAACTTCTCATTTATAATGATCTGCCTCATTTTGCAATAAAAATCCAATGCAACAAAACAGAATTTTTTTTTTTTCCTTTGGACTCTAGCCCTCTGAATTTTTAAACAACATTTCATGAAGGACTAGTTTTAACTACACTGGAATCCTTGCCAGTCAGAGATGGACACCTGGGTATCAAAGTGCAGCAGCTTTTAATTTGTACTGTAAGAGGTGACCACCTTCTGCTGTATGTGATGTATATGATCATAAACACCAGCCAAGGAACAAATTTATGGATGCAATAGATAGAGAAATGTGTGCTTGTTTTGGGAAAGAAAAGGTTAATATTTGTAGTGCTGTTGGAGTAGAAACTGGACCTTAGCAAGAGTCTTTTGTTTCAAAGGAAGTCCAACCCACAGTTTGGAAACTGAGTATAAGAATGACTCTTCTTGTCTAAACTGACAAAGGCCAAAGTCCTGTCTCAAATGCAAATTATGTATTGTAGCTGTTCTCTTAAGTTCTTAAGTTTTGGGTTTTGGGGGGATGGGGAGGGGTTAGAGTTTTTTGCTGTGCTCATCAGTCATTTTCTGGGCTTTAAAATTAGCCAGAGTCATACTTTTAAAGGTCTTGAAGAATTTAATTTTAAACCAGAAAGCTTAATTTATATTGTATTGATATTTTAACATATTATACTTTGTTCTGCTTTATAGTGTTCCTCTCTGGCATTTCTACAAATGGGTTTAACTACCACAAAGTTATTGAGCTCTTGTTACTGAGTTCCTTCCTCAATCAGTATTGTTGCTGAGTTGACTGTCACTGAGAAAACTTGCACCATGATTACTCTAAGAAGTATTTGGTGTAAGAAATCCAAAGAAACCCGAAATTTGTATTTAGAAATCCATTTTGGAGTTTAGCTATGTAATTAATCCAGTCTAACACCACTGACTCCATTTTGTAAAGCCTTAGAAAGACTGCTTCAGAATTTGTAAATTAGGGACACAAAATTTTCTTATATGTGACATATATTTTGCACAGACTGAGTAAAAGGTTATCTTTGAAGTACTTTTGAAAGCATCAAAAACAAGTGGGGCAGACAACCCAGACCAGGGTGAGTGCACAGTATCTGGATGAGCAGGCTCTTTGAGTATGTCTCTCACTAGCTATAAATCCATCTTCTAATTGATGACATCTGCCTCTGCTACACCATGGCAGAGCCAAATGAAGCAATGCAAGAAGAGGCAAATATGAGGAGTATAGGGGAAAGGAAATCAGCGATTGTATCTGTTGATTTTTGTCTAAATATGGAAATTCTTATACAATGGACCATGAAATGTAATTTCCTATGTCTTAGAGGACAAGCTGTACATTTTTTAAATAGTTCAAAAGGCTTACAAACTTGAGCTCAGGGTGTGGAAGTGGGAGGAGGGGTCCAGAGGAGCTGTAGAGGGAAAAAAATGGAGTACAGGATATCCCTCTCACATGCCTTTGTAAGAATCCCTGAGTTTGAGATTTCTGTATGTCAGTACCAGACAGTCTGCTCACTTGACAGGACTGGGCCCACTGCAGATTGACAGCAGGGATGTCTTTGTGCAAGGACAACTGAGAGGTCTCTTGCCAGCTTCCACATGCAAGAGAAGACATACAGTACCAGAGCTGAAGCATTTCCTTGTGCCATCCTGCATCGTGTGCTGCAAAAAAGGAGGAAGCATTAACATCACAATAATGCTCTACCCTTTGTTGTACTTTTTCTTCTCTGCTTGAGACTCCAGATGTGCCTCGGTCTGCCCCATCACAACCTTGCCCCTGCCTCACAGACAGTGATCTCTGTTTCTCACTGAGGGCCACAGCCCTGATCATTTTTTGTTTTTTTTTTTTCTTCACCAGGACTGAATATAGCTAGTTCTGCTTCACTTCTTTTGATACCTCATTTCCAAATACGTTTATCAAGTGAATTCAGAAAGCTGCTGAGCTCTGCTTCATGATTGCAAAACCTTGAAGAAACCACCGGTCAGTTTTAGGTCTTTGCTAGGTCAAAGAAGAAACAAAGATGATTTCCAAAGAACTAGGACACCCTTTCTCCCAGTACTTGAAGAGTTGTGCTTCTTTCTTGTCTGGTAATACTTGCTGAGTATGTGGTAATAGACTTGTACAGGAATTCTTGCCTAATGTCGTTGGGACATTACAGTGCTGAGAAAATCAATGCAAATTTACAGCTATAAACAAAGAGTTGACATTAGCAAGCATATGGATTCTTTCAGAAAATAGTCTTAGGAGATTTGACTGTGTCACATGCATCCCAGTGCTCAGCTTTGGAGATGTGTTTGTCTCAAACAACTTTTTTGAGTAAAACTGAGATCCCTGAATGAGACACAAACTGAGAGAACAGACTTTTTATGCAGTCACAGCCCTTCCCAGATTAGTGATCAAAGCTGACAGCTTGAATGATCAACAGGAGTGATGTTCTGTTTCCTTCCAGAGCTCAGGCTCATACAGCCTCGTTCATCAGTAAGAGGGCTGAAACAAACAACAGAAAATTATATTTATGGGTGGAACACAATGATTTTTGGTTGAACTGAAGAAGGAATTCTGAGCCTGAAATGTCACCTAATTTTTTTACCTTTATCAGCTAGTTTAATAAAGAACAAAGCTTTCCCTGCAAATTCTGCTTCTTTATGCCCACACAGTATGATAGGTATGGAAACATTCTCACCATTCAGTGGACCTGTTCTTGTGAAATAATTATTTTAGACAGGGGACCAGCAGGCAGCAAAAATATTTCCTATTCATTATGGTAGGTCAAGCTGCCTGTTTTGATTTTAAATTTAGACAAATTTTCAAAGCTGTCTGCAAGGGTAGAAAGCTGGGAAACAGAAGATGATCAAGTATAATTTTAATTTTTAATAAGCTAATTTTCTTTATTTTTTGATAAGGCAGGATTGTGGAAATACAGATGTAGATAGATAAAACACAAGCTAAGGTGTCTTTTCCTATGACCAGTTGCCCTCAGGAACAAGAACTCACCTGGATTTAAACAGACCATTTCTGTGCCCTCAGCAGCCTTGTGTTGATTTGCAAAAGGTGCAAATCTAACACTTCATAGAGAGGAAAAGGAAATAATGAGTGAGATTTCCCTACTGGCAGCCTTGTCCACGTTAGTGTAACTTCGAGGTTACAGCACAAGCACTCTGAAGGTGGCTGGGAAGTTTTCTCAGGCAGGAGAAAGTTCTGAGTAACACTGATGCACAGTGAGATTAGTATACTTGAATTTGACAGCAGTGATGCAGCATACCTGCAGGTAAGGAGAAAAGGATATCAAAACAGAAACGCTGGAATGTGGGGAAGGGTCAATTTATGCATAAGGACTTCCACCACAGACACCCCTGGAGTTTTTTGGAGTGGCTTCACAGCACCCAGCAGTCTAAAGGGAAGAACTGAACAAGTGCCTGATGATGCACCCTTTATGCACTAGATAATCTGGAGCCAGAGTGACAGTGGTGTCACCAGTTATTCTGGTAATGGCCTGCTCTGTTTCTTTGAGGCAGAATGAAACCACTTTCACTCTTGGCTTACAGTGATATTGTAGAAAAGTAGGAATATTTTAGACAAGGAGGAATAGTAATGAGCACTTAGCCCATCTCTTCGAAGACATTCTTCCATGTTATGTTCTTAAAAATCTCTGAGAAGAAGGTGTTCACACTTCTAAGTTGCCATCTCAGTGAGAACAACAGGATCGTGCAATTTTATAGCTAGAAGAGGAAATATTTTTCATGAGAAATTTATTTGGCACAAACATTTTAGAGCTATAACCTCATCCTGAAATGTGGAACAAGAGAAGTAAATTGTTGGAAACAGTTCAGTTTCTGGAGGGATGGTAGGCCTTGGAAAAAAGCATGAAAAAGAAAAGCAATGAAGCAAAAAGATGAAGCAATTTTACCTGAAAGCAAATGCAATCCTCAGAAAGAAAACTTTCTTTTCACAATACTGCTTTTTGTTTGTTAATAAAATTTTTTGAGCTACTCATTGGCAACACTCTCTCATTATCTACAGATGAACAACTCATGGATGCAGTACAAGACAGCTGCATTTGGACATTGAATGACTCCTGGAGGTAGGTAAAATATTATTGTAAGAGTATTTCTGCAGACTGATTGAATTCCTGAGACTATATTGAATTCCTGTTCACTAGAGAAAACAATTGGCCAGCTTGGGAAATAGATATACGTAGGTTGCAAGAGAACCGTAGAACCAATTGTCACATTCTCCAAAAAGGCATAAAAGAAGGAGAAAACTCATGGGTGGAAGTTAAGAAGCAAACCAGGACATGAGGCAGGGAGTGGAGGAACTACTGAGTAGCTGAGGTGAACTCAAAGGAGAGTTGCCTGTGGGACTTTTTTATCTTGGTAATGATGGGAGAGCTGACTGTGACATGCCTGAAGCGCTGATTCACAGGTATCACCTTTGAAAAGTAAGAGTGATGGTCAGCAGGAATGTTGCAGAAAATCCAGCTTGATGTGTCCTGCCCAGCAGGAAGTATGGGGCCAGATTCTTCTAGCTGAGAACAAAACCACCTGAAAAAATCCTTTACTGGTGAAAATGACAGGGTCTTCAGTTCTTACTGAAATCTTTGAACTTCTGTGCAAGAAAAAAATTCTGGATGTTAAATATAGAAGACAAATTATTTCTTTTGAGATATTGTACAAGATCAAGAGCAAACCTAAAAAACAGTATGTCTGTTGTTACCTAGGAAATTAATAGCACCACATTGTAATTCATTATGAAGACAAAGAATGATACATTCTGGCCACCATGGTGTACTATAGCATTTCCTTCTGAACAAAGTTTCATCTGTCTTGTTTGTGTCCAACAGCAGCAATGCCTTCAGCACGGTGTTGTCTAAGGCCCCAAAACTATTCCATTCAGCTGACACTTCTACCAGCAAACTGGGATATTTCCTTCTCAGTGATACATTGATGTAAACCTTCTCCTGTGCCTTAAAAATGTGACATCTAAATCATCTCACCTCAATGAACAGATTAGAAGGCAACAAGGCAGACATGCTTAGAAAGGTCTAATATGTACTAATAAGAGAGGAAGTCATCAGGAAATTGATAGTCCCTCGAGCTAATGAATATGTCCCAACAAAAATGGGTCTATTACGTTCACTATTCTTTCATGGGAGCATTTTTAGAACATTTATTCTGAGCAGTTCAGCAATATTTAGAAAAACATGCAATGTACTTGTTCATTTTTCTCCCAGGCTTTCACTTAACAATGGGCGGCATGAAGGTTTTCCTGAGTTCAACATTTGCTTTCCAGATCTGCACGATTCTGATGGCTTGGAAATGTGACATAATCTTAATGATTTCCCCTTATTCTCCATTAGGCCATTCCACTGCTCAGGAGTATTGTGCTGCATTGATAGTCACCTTGAGAAGACTTTAGGGAAAGCCTGGTGGGTGTGGTGGTATGAAACGTGGAAAGACGCAATGCTCCTCAAAATGAGAACATACCAAGGATTAAATACTCCTATCTTGCAGCAAGAGAGTGGTAAGAATCTTGGTAGGTGTCCTGGCATAGGGACCAGGACTGAGTGGACATGCCTGGGAAATACATCAGGAATCGATCACTTTTTGGTTCCTGAACACCAATGTGAATATATGAACCATGACATCTCTTTCAAACAAACAAACAAACAAAGGAAAGCCAGTCCATTCTTTATCAGACAGGCAAAGAGTGATGTACATTCACAGCAAAAAATGAAACATAAAAAAATACTCCAACAAAAAAATCACACATAGAACAAAACAAAAAAAAATCTAGAAATATATATGTTGAATAAATGATAGGCCTCATACCCTTATTGATAAAATGAAGTTCAGTTTTATTTGATAAAGGGTCATCTAAGCATGGTTACTTAGGAGCAGCACAATTTAGTTACCCTTTTTTAGGATATGTGTCTCCTGTCAAAGGGTTGCCCAAGACTGAGCTGTCTGCTTCAAGTTCTTGGCTTCTGCTTGGTTCCACTTTGGTTTGATCCTCAGGCTGGATTTAAACTACTTTTCATCAGTGAGGCATTTTGACAGGCCATTTAGGTACCACTGCTCAGTGCCCCATACAGAGGTCACATCCTGTTGGAGCTCAGTTTACCTTTGTTCTTTTCCCAGTGGAATTATTTTTCCCTAACTTTGTTAGTCCTGGTGGAAATTGTCTAGCTATAACGTCATCATTTGTGCACTCACTACACCAGACAGAGAAACCCAAATATCACTAGGGGGAAACTGACCTCATTTGTAAATGCTTGCTTAGGGTTGCTGGGATCCTTGAGGAATCCTCAGTGGCTGTGTTGGGCCCTTATGTGTCTGTAGTGAAATGAAATACATTTCCACCTTGAACATAATTTTGTTCCACCCACCTGCATCACAGTTGCTGTATAAAGCTGCTTATTAAAGACCTTTTAAAACATCCAGTCTTCTTTGCTGATGAAACAAAACACAAAAGGTCATCTGATATTTGTTTTTAAAAGGCCAAGGGTCACAAGAGATAGGATAAAATACAGTCATCAACTTATAGCAAGATTCACATGCCCAGCCTACTGTTTCCAAGTGCATTGCAAAAGTCTAGCATTTTCATAATCAAGTCACAGATGACTAAAATCAATTACAAAGGTTAATGCCTATGACAACTCTTGTTGATAGTGGATCTCAATTCCTAATATTTTCTCTGCTGTTACAGTAATAATATGTAATTATAAATTAAATCCTATTATTATTAAAATCTATTTTCATATTTCTTACCAAATACAGCAATGCTAAACTCAAAAATGATGACCACTTTTTGTTAACAAAATACAGCAACTATTTCTGACTCCATCCCTTTTCCTGCAATAAAAACCTTGCCATACTGTAACAGCATTTTGCAAAGCAGAAAAACTTCACAGTTATTATTGTGTTTAAGTAGGGACCTCCTCCTTGATGTCAGCCTTTCAGAGGTGCATCCATCTACCCTTTGGCTCATGATGAGCAGTGAAGAAATTTGTCTTTGGTGCAAGCCTATGAGGATTTGCCAGATAATGGGTCAAGGCAAAAGCAGGAGGACCATAACATAGCTGGAACTATCTTACATAAACAAAATTAACTTCTGAGTTATACCATGTTTGTTGTCTTATAAGAGAGAAAGTTTTGCCTGGTCAGTATTTGGGCAACAATCTCTCTACTCCACAGGGAATACCCAAGGAGAAGGTAGTTGCTCTGATTACAGGCTTCATATGACAGGCAAAATTTCAGCAAATTAATTCCTTTAATAATTTTACCATAAATTGAGGCTATTTACTTACATGATAGCTTTATAGGAAGATCATGCTGTTCATAACTGTATCTCCATAGAACTTAATTTTTTTTTAAAGCTGATGGCTCAATGGCTCCAAATGATTGCACAAGTGTGGCTACAGACAGTGCATTCCTGAAGCAGCTTCACTGCTCCAAGAAGCAACAGAAGTGCTGAGAGAGATGATTGCCTTCTGCTTTCCCATCAGGAGTGGTGGGGCACTGCCCCAGCCTGCCTGAGACTCATTAACCACATAGCCAGAGTCAAAGCTCAGCATTGCTCCCAGCACAACCAGAGTGACAGATAAGGTTTGTGGTCGTGGTAAAGAATGTTTTAGACTGTTTCTCCTGTAAGATTACAGCAGCTCATAATCTTTAAAGTATAGATATGAGCAGACATGGAGCTCCCAGGGCATGTCTCTGCCAATTGATTAAAGGATTAACACATGGTGGGGCTCAGTTTTCTGTTGAGGTCAAAGAAATTGGTCTCTGAAGAAGAACCTCTAGAAGCAAAAGATACAAATTGACAAGAAAAAAATATATTAATCTAAATTGATATGACACGATATAAGCAGGAAAATGGCTTTTATGTTTAAGAAAGGCCATTATTATAATATCTTCATTTTCTAGGCTCTATTCTGCTACTTGAGAGTCCTTTGTCCTTGTACATTGAAAGCATGCTTAGCTATAGAAGAGGATCAAAGAGGCAGGTCTGACCTGTTAAGAGGCAGAGGAAGCTGGCTGGCACCTTTTGCTCTTTCTTTGCTTCAGTGCCATACTCAGTGCTCTGTTCAGATGAAGTTGCCAAAGTAGTTTTTCATGCGGGATATCCAAAAGGACAGCTCTTTCTGGAGGGGTTATAGCTCTTTGAAATCAAGCAAGGCAACTAAAAACATTATAATAAATGTGCACTTATTGATTTCCTTTCCTGAGACAAACACAACTTTTTTGATTTTTTTTTCTAAAAAGGAACATGGCACATCTCCTTCAGAAACAATTCTACATTCCCTTATAAGTAATTTTTTTAAACTGCTAGTGGTAGTCTTTCTTGCCAAAAAGGAGACAGTCCACAGTCCTCCCTCCCCAAATGTTCCCTCAGGAACGCTTTGTACTTTCCCTTAACTGTTCACTACGTCCACTGGAGTCCAGCTGCAAAAAATGGCTCAACTTTACATCTGGATTTCCAATCAGTCACAAATTCATGGCTGTTTTCCCAGACAGAGAGCAATTAAATGAAACCTGTGAAACCCATTACCAAAACCTCTGGAAACATCAGTTCACCCAAACAAAACTGTTCTCAGTGTTTCTCAGCCTAAGCTTTCAGGATTAAAATGAGATTTCATAAACACCTAGGGAGAAATCACTCCCAAGTTCATCTGCTGATTCTTTCCCTCTCCCATCTACTTCACTAGTATTATGTCACATTTGTTAAATTTTGCTTAGTACACTAAAAGCAAAATCTTACTTCCATTATATGGCAGAGTATGCAGTATGCTAGTGGATTTGTCCTGATCTGCAGGAAAAGCCACATTTGAGTACATTCTTCTGAATGTATTGAAAAGAAGAAACTTCTCTAAAAATAGAAAGTGGCATCTGCATAATGCCATGTTCCAGTTCTGTGCCTAAAACCATCTCTGGAGAGCTACTGTTAAGGTTTTGAAATCCTAAGTAATCTCAGAAACACTGTTGATCAACCAGCTGCAAAAGAAAATGGTTCACCAAATGTTTCCAAGACAAGACTTTGTTCTTTTCCTTGTTCTGTAACCTGGGCTGACAGTATCTTTTTTTTGCATTAGGTCTGTCCACCTTGTAAGCCTACAGCTACAACTGGTTTTAGGTAAAGGGGCTGAGACAGAGTTGCAACTTCTTAAACACCATCAGTTTCATCACAAGAGTCAGACACACCTTTGGCAAGTTCTGCTCAAAGACTTCTTTTTACAGGGCTTGCAATAGCAGTTTTCTTAAATTCCTAATTTTCTCAAGCCAAAAAGCAGCTAATTTCTGATCTAACGTGCATGACATACACTGTCTATCATTCCTGCTGTAACTTTGCCTCTGTCTTCAATGTGGATGCCAGATCAAAGGGGTCTCAGAGCCCTGACCTGGAGGACCATGACTGTAAGAATGATCAACTCCCAGCTGACCTTGAAATTATGTGAGACCTGCTGCTCCAGCTGGATCCCTAAAAATCTATTGGGCCTGTTTGGATTCATCCAAGAATCCTTTAAGAGCTGGATAATGTCATCAAAAAATCTCTCTCAAGAATTTTTGTGCTGTCTCAGGAATCCAGAGAGTTCCTAGTTGACTAAGCTTACAGGAGGCAGATTCTAAGGAAGGGCAAAAAGGAGAACCCTGAAACCTACAGGCCTCTCAGCTGCACTTTGGTGCTTTTATGAGGAGAGACCTCACTGCCATCTACAATTTCCTTGTGAGGGGAAAAGGAGGGGCACTGATCTCTTCTCTCTGGTGACCAGTGACAGTGACAAGGGAATGGCCTGAAGTTGTGTCAGAGGAGGTTTAAGTTGGATATTAGAAAAAGTTTTTTCACCCAGAGGGTGGCTGGGCACTGGCACAGGCTCCCCAGGGAAGTGGTCACAGCCCCAGCCTGGCAGAGTTCAAGAAGTGTTTGGACAGTGCTGTCAGGCACAGGGTGAGACTCTTGGGGATGTTCTGTGCAGGGCCAGGAGGTGGACTCAATGATCCTTGTGAGTCCTTGCCAGCTCGGGATATTCTGTGATTCGGTGATTCAACACCAAGCCTATTAAGTTCTGCTGTAATTGAAGTGGTGGTACGAGTGAATAAAGAACTCTATAAAAAGTTACTTTCTATTTATAGCACTGAAACCAGCTTCCTGGGAATGTGACCTTAACTAATATTCCCTATACCACTTCCCCACCGATAAAATAGTGACAGTGATGAAAATCTGTCACTAGAGAGCAGAAGAAGAATTACTCAAAACAATAGCAAGTATTGCTACATAATTATATAGATAACTTGCAGAAAGATATCAGAATTTCCAACTATGTAGCATGGCTTGATTCTTTTCTTTCAGACCAAGAGTTGTAGAAAAGGAAGACAGTCATAGTGAGATTGATTGTGATAGCAATCACAAAGGCAAGGATAAGGACTGGGATAAATTTGTTGATACTAAAAATTTACCATGAAGTGAAAAACATGCATCAGTTAAGCCCTAGAGTATCATGAAACTTCTCCACCTATATTGTTCCTATGAGTATTTAAGTCCTAAAATGGGTATAATACTAATTTACTTAGTACAGAATTGTCAAACCTCAAACCAATCAACTACATCTGGCTTGACAAGCTGGTTAATCTGGACCAGCTCTTCCTGCTCTTTCCCAAAGCTCCCACAATGATGGGAGGGGACTGCTCCATAGTGCCAAACCAGCTGGTCTGTGCAAACCAGCCAGCCTTGGCCACCAGCCTTCCACTATGAGGACCCACAGTCCTCCCCATTGTAAGGTGAATTCTGGGAATTGGCTAAATTTGTTGTTCAGAAAATGTCAGCATGCTCCTAGATCTTTTCCTAGGGTTTCCCAGAGTTGGCCAAAAAGTCAGACAAACCAAGAAATGTTCACAGGTTTTAAGAGTTATATTGCATAAATTCAAGTCTTCAGGACATTGCAACAAGAGGAAGAGATGAGGTGAATGACTGTGTGCTTGTGCGGCTGACTGTATGAAGATCAGGTGCTAGGGACTTAGTCTATAATCTGTTTTATTATTGTGGTTTTCATTGCATTTATTTTTAATTAAAAGCAGCGTTACCTATTAGGAGTAATAAGACACAATTTCGGCACTTAGTCCAGAAATGGTACAAATTATACCACTAACATATGCAAACCAATACAAGAAAATTTGCAGGTCTCTGAATGCAGAGAGGAGGCAAAGGAGTTTAAGCATATAAAAATAGGGTGGATGTAACCACCACTTAAAGCATGTTCTAACCATTCAAGCAGCTAAAAAAATAATATATTTGTATTAACATTTTTTTGTTTCAATGGTATTTGCTCACCTCAATATAAATTTTCCACTGATGTGGGAGAAATATGCAGAAAATGAGCAGTTGCAGTCTTTGTGGTTTTAAGGAATTATCTAAGATTGTAATGCTGTGTGATGACATCTCCCCATGTAGGCAGCACTGGAATATGTAGCTAGGGTCAGCTTTTGTACCCATCCAGTCCCTTCTCAGCTATTCTATTGGTTCACAAAGCATCTTTCATGCCCCTGTTGAAGACTGCATTCTGTACATTGGTGATATTGTGACTACACTTCTCTATTCCCAATCCAGCCCTGTCATCACCTCTTTTGCTACCTCACATAGTCAAAGGTCTAAGCTGTTGCAGCACATAGTAAAATCAGTAAAAGGGTAACCAAAAAAAAGAAGTGTTCAATAACTCATTATTAGTCTGAACAGCTGCTTGGGGTTCTGGAGAAATGAAATTTCTAAGAGGGTTGAATTTTCACACACATTTGTTTATGTAAGTCATACTAACTAGGCATGTCCCTGTCCTGTGAGACAGAAGGAGGGAATGAAAAGAATGATGAGTCAGTGGGGAGGTATTATGTTTTTTCTAAGAGAGTACCATTGAGAATTCTTGACTATTATGCCTTTTGAAGTGCTGAGATCCCCAGATGCACATTCTTCCTTCATAGATTACATTCCCCTTGGAGCAATGAGGATACAGCAGCTGTCTTCTTTCCATCAGCATGTACTGTACCAGACTTGCTAGATGGAGAATTTTGCTCTCTGGTGCAGGATACCCTTTCACTGCTGTGAAAGGATCAATCATGCTGACATGGATACTCCCATTCAGGGCAGTAAAGGGCACAGAACTGAGGATTACAGCTTTGTTCACTCTACTGTAACAGTAGTTGGTTTCAATCCCTTGTGGTCTCATGGATAAAAATTATGGCTACTTCTCCCTTGCCTATTTATCCTATAATCCACCAAGCAGATGTGCTAAGCAATTCAGAGAAAACTGCTTTGCAAAATATAAAAGCTGTGTCATGCTACAATCCTCCTTGACGAGTACAGCATTTGTACAGTCTCCAACACTTTAATTTCTAAAGCCTTTAGTCTCTCCAGAACATTCATTTCTCACATTAGGTGCCTTAATGTAGTACATATTTAGAACAAGGACATACCCATCTCAATTTTCCCCATCTTCCCATGTTCATATTGTATGTGAATGTCAGGCAAAACCACATGCCTATCATTCTCGGGGCATCCTAGGGAATGTTCCCCCAAATGGAGACAGTTGCATCCTTTGTGAAAATGTGAAAACAGCAGCAGAGTGAGTAGGTGTCAGGAGAGCTTTCTCAGCCAAAACCTTTCCCAAGTTTCCTGCTGAGGCAGGGAGGTTCTGCAGCACTTCCAGCACAGCCAGTATCACACCACGCTCTGCTGACTCAGGGCTGGGGCTCTTCTCCAGCAGCCTCTCACCTGGCTGATGCAATCACACTGTGCTTTCAAATCACTTCAACCACTGCCTTTCACCCGGGACATGCATGCAACAGACAGCGTGCACTAGGAAGGCCTTGGGTAATTTTATTTCAGATTGTGAAATGCTGGCTACTGTGCAATGATAAATCCACTTTAAGCCTCATTATCTCACTTCTTTAAGAAGTGAAAGCGTGACTGCAAGCATATCTGAGCCATACTTCCAAAATGAAGACTGTTTTGAATACAGCTAAATTATATCCATAGAAGATCACACACACACACACACACACACACACACACACACCAAGTATATTGTCTGCTGACCTGTTTCTAAATGTGGTTAGAGTCTCATATCATAGGCCTAGAAATATCCATTTATACTAAGCAAATTTTAAAGAAATTTTGAAAGCAGTAACTTCATTACAATATTGTCATCAGAAATATGGTCACAATGCAAGGTGAAATCTTTAGTTACTGTGTTCTCAAAAATCAAGTAACAAATAGATCAAGATCAAGCAAGAAGTAGACTTAGTAGTAAAAAAAGTTACAAACTTTTCAGTGTCATCAAAATGCCTTGAGATCTGGCATTCCTTTTTCCTTTTGGGCCCTCTGATCTCTTCTGTTACCTCTTCTATATCTCCCTGCTTGGTTTTGCTGCTTATGGAGAATATGAGTCAGAGAACACAGACCTTGAAGGTTTGGGTTTTTTTAAAACAATAGTTTAAAACATTAACAATTCCAATGTTTCATTAGGAAGATTAAAGCAAATTTAATATAACACCTTCCTGGCAAAGAGCTGAAGTATCAGATGCAAAGTGAAGCATCACTGTTTTTAACTTCAAAGTTGCATCCTGTTCTGATGTCAAATATTTTCCACTCATGGTACCTGCTGGATTCCTAGTTGCTATATTCAGCTATTTTGTGGGACAGCTCTTTGGGTCCCTTCCTTCTGAGGGCTTCAGTCTGTGCTTGATTCTAGGCAATTCACTCTAATATCACTCTTGCAGGACTGTACTTTTTCTAGGTGTCATTTCAGTGTGTCATATACATTCCTATTTAAATTATGGATTTTTCACAGTTCAAAATGCTTCCTGTTCAGCTTCACCAAAGTAGCAGTAGATGAAAGCAGTGGAATTTGCCCTAGACATTCATTTTGAGGGCACAAAGATAGAAGGCATAGAGTGGGTCTGAAGAAAAAACCCCAGTGGACACTTCAAGCCAAGATAGATATTGCCATCTCAATTCTCCTCTACAGGGATCACTGAAATGAACAGGATGTTTAATGAATGAGGTTGCCAGAATTACAGCCACCACAGTGCCTCAGTACAAGCTACTGTGCAAAGACTTGTTTCATACAATCAATCTAGGGCAGACTATAGAACACCATACTATTATTTCAAGTTTACTATTGTTCCAGCTGCACATAGCTCTCCTTCCACAATTACAGTATCTACAATGCTTACAAAGGATATTCTCTACAGCTTCCAGAGAGCTGTTCAGATGTTGTACGGTGAGTCCCTCCTGAAAACAGTAAGTTTAGCCCCATCCCAATGGGCAAAAAGATGGGACAGTGGATCTGCCAGAGGACAGAAGGAAGCTTACTGATGGGAGAGGAAAAAATAAGAGAGGAAGCTTTAGTCAGAGTGCTAGTCTGGCCCCAGTAGGCATCAGTTCCTTATTCTGGTGAGGGATTTGGCCTTTGGCCCACATTTGTGGGGCCTTTGTAAGTGACAGAGTTCAATTAGTCAGTCTAAAAATATCTATATAAAAAGTAATTTTTTGGCATCCCATTCTGATACTAAATGCCCCTACAGCAGGAACAGTATCACCAATGACCTGGTGACCCATGTGTTGAGGGACAGCCACCTGCCCTGCCAGCTCCCCAGCTCACTGTGCACTCAGTGCCACACTGCCAAAGCCTCATGGGCTTGCAAGAAGAGATTTTCAGAGACTTATAACTACTGAAATCAAGTCCAGTTTTCGCTGGCATAGTATAAGACATTCCACTTCAATGGAGCTTATGTTTGACCTACTTCATGCTTTTTTGTTTCTTCGGTCCAGTTTTGCTAAAAAGAAAAAAAAAATGTGCAAACATTGGGCAGTTATTTTCTCATTCTTCCCATAAAACTCAGTCAACACAAAAGAAATACTTGCATGAGTAATTCTTTTCTTTGCTAGTTGAAAGTCCAAATTCAAGGCAATTGAAATGAGAAAGGTGAATGTTTTTGAGGTTTTTTTTGCTTTGCTCCCCTCATGAAAAAAGAAGTATGGAATGGAAATGTGTTAGCAACCACAGGAGTTAGTGGTGCTCCAGTTAAATTCCAGTAAAAGCTAGGCAGACTTGTTTGTGTGCACACGTGTAAAACTAAACTTAAAGTGAATATGCTTTTCCCTTTTAGATAAATTTTTTGCCTTCCAGTAACATCTATTATTACCAAAGAAAAACTGATTATGGAAGAAGTTAATATATTTTGCTGGTAGATTTCTCTCTGATCCATGGTGAGCACACTACATATACATCCTGTTTTCCTCTTTCCAAAAAAATAAAAAAAAATCAATTCTTGAAAAACAAAAAAACAGTGTTACTTTATCCACAAGAACATGCATGTAGAATGCATGAGATGTTTATTGACCTGCCTGCTGAAAGACACACAATTCTCCAAGCTGTCAGTTCATGCATCAGCTCTAACATCCCTTCCAAGTACATGTATAATTCATGTGCAAACTACTCACCAGCAAGGCTGTTTTAGAAATCAGCTATCTTAGATAGTATGCCAATGCCTAAAGCTATGTCTCCAGCCCATTTGGATATGAATGAAAGGGATGAGAAACAAAATGTCTGATTAACATTAAACTACTGAAATAAGAGATTGAGAAAAAGAAAGCATTTCTATTAGTGGAGATAAAAATCTACTACTTTGTCACCTAAAATTAACATCTGACTTGCCATCAGCAATCCATTTACTGGTATTACATTTAACCAATTTGATTCAGGAAAAAATAAAAGGTTTTTTTAAAGTTAAAAATACTTATTCTTTATATCATCTAATTATATAATTGCAACTTTTCATTTGGAAATTATATCTTGACATAAGATTGAGATAATTGTGTAATGGGTATCTAGCTGTGCTCTGGATGTATAAATGCCTTCATGTTCAGCAGATATCTACCTGGCACAGTTTGTAGAGCCTGTGCTGCTGCTTAGCTGGACAGTGAATAAGGGTCTGCTTTATGGTGAGATGGAACACCAGGCTCCACTGCCTGGGTTGTCTTGAGGCTCATTTCAGCTGCCTAAAACAGACATCCAGTGCCACCACAGGTGCCTTGGGTACCTCCCTGACCTCCAGCTGCCTCCAGCAGTCCCCAGGATTCAGCAATTTCTCTGAAATTTTCCAAAATTTTTATTCATCCTTGTAAAAATTGAGTAAGCCATAAGCCAAATGATCTACTCAATATCCTAGGGAAAATTTCCTTCAAGAGTATCTAAATGCTCCAACCATACAAAGCAGTATAAAGTCCCACACCAACAATCTTTCCAGAACTTAACCATAAATTTAGAATGCATTTTAAATACATTTCAATGATCCATTTTCACTCGCTGAAAACTGACAAGCTTTTCCTCAAAATTATTACAAAGTATGTAACTTTTTAAGCTACTGCCTATGATATCATCCATTCCCCTGCCATAATATGAATGCCGTTTTTATTTTCTACCTTGATATCCAGTCTTATAGCAAGGGATGCTTTTGAAACGTTGCAAAAGCCACATAGCTCAGTTTACAATCACATCCATTTAAACCTGTCATTGATTTTAATAGGCACCAAACAGCTTTCAGCCTGTTTTGTAGTCCTGAGGTGTGTCTGATCAGTTGTCCTCATTTTCACCATCAGGGAGTTTACAGGCAGTTGCAGATGGCTAACTACACAGAAACATGCTCCTTATCAAGGCAGAGTTTCTTCTTACGTAAGAGTTAACCAAAAGATTAAATTAAAAGATTTTGTTAAAAAGTATGGCTGAATAGGCCAGGTGCTAAACTGTAACAGCTTGCTTGGAGAGACATTTCCGTATTTTGGCTGGAGAACAAATAATGATACAGAATAAATACTCTTGGAAATAAGTTGTGTAATTGCAAGTGGTTTTTCTCTTTGTTTTGGTTTCTTTAGGAAAAAGACGTATTTTCAAACAAACATGTGCATTATTCAGAACACGACTCCAAGAAGCATTCATGGCCTTGCTGGAGGGAGAAGGCAATGCTGGCTTCTCCAGTACTCAGGGCACAGGAGGCAGAGTGGATGCCCTGGATCCCTGGAGCTCATGTCTTTGGACACAGGAGTGAGTGCACAGGCCTTGATCCAGTGTAGCTGCCTGGAACCGGAGCAGTGGGTGACACCAGGTCTCCTGCCACCTCCACCCAGCAGGAGCCAGGGCTTGTCCCTCTCCCACACCACGTGTGCCAGCCCATGGCCGTGCCAGCAGTCAGCCAGGACAGCCAGGCAGTGCCAGGCCCACAGAGCACTCCCGCCATGGACCATTGGTCAGCTGTGGCCAGAGACACCTCAGACACCCACTGGCACAGAGCCACCACTGTCTGGAAATCAGCTAAAATGCAGAGTGTTTGCTGGGGCTGCTGGGCCAAGGGAGGAGGTTTCCAGAGCTCCCATGGCTGTTCAGTGGGGCTTGTGCAATGGCAGCTATTGCTCCAGTCTCTGGAGACCACCCAGCAGTGGGTGAGGGGCTCTTGACCCACCTGCTGTTGCTTATTTCCACACCAACATGCCATCAAGAGAAAACAGGAGCCTGAAAACACCTAAGCAGGAATTTTGGATGTCTCCATCCAAAATGGTCCAGCACAGTCCCTCTGTGCTGGTGCTGGCTCAGGCCCAGCTGCTTTCCCACGGGTTCCTCAAGGGCCGAGGTCCAGCATCCATATCCAGCAGCTACACTAAGCCCTGCTGATCTCTGCTCTGGGTGCAGCCCCCTCCATCCACAGGGCTGGTGATTCCCCATGCCCAGGCACAGCCATGTCCCCAAGTGCCAGCTTGTAGGAATAGTCAGTTCCCTTCCATTCATGTAGGCTTCATGCCTTTCCCTTCTCAGCTGGGAAATGCCTGCATGGCATTGCAGCAAGGAGGGACATGGTAGAAATGGTGCCTCCTGTTTAACAGCTTTTCCACAGAAGGTTTCCACAGAAAACTACATGAATCTGTCATGCATGGACTTGAGCACCAGTACACGTCCCACAGGTCAAACTGCTTCACAGCATTCTCTCAAGAAAGAGCTTGTTCCCACAAAGGGTCTCCATTGCATCTCCTAAATGTGGCACGTTGGCAATAAAGAACCTGCTTCCCTTTTGCTTCCTTGGATGCCATGGCTACACACACATAACTAGGTACTCATCACTGCAGTTAGGGATATTTAAGTAGAATTTACTTTCAACAACAGGACAACAAGGTTTAAAAAATTTGATTGAAAGAAATACTTGTTTTTCACTGTATGGGCAGGAGAAAAGGGAGCTAAATTAAAATAGCCTTTTTCAAGGACAACTCTCAGTTTGAATGAGTTCAACAAAAGTGCATCTCCAGAGAGACAAAATGTTCCTTTCCAGATAGTTCCTTTCTAGCCTTCTTTTTTTTTTTTTTTTTAATAAAGATTGAGATTCTGGCATTACCATAAATTCTGACCAAAAACACCCCCAAACAAATCAAATGAATAAGCCCAGGTGGCTTTACTTTTGTTGCAATCATAGGATATACTTCACAGACTTGCTTGTAGAAAGCAAGTGGAAAATTAATACTATTTATATTTCTCAGAGATCTGGTTGAAATAGCAGCCTCATTCAAGTTTTACCTGCCTGTACCATAAAATGCAATGTTAATGAAAACATCTGAAGGATTGATTTCTGAGGCTTAGAAGCATTTTTGTGAAGGAGGTAAACCTCATTTTCATATCATCAAATTCTTCATTTTCTAACTTTCACAGGCCAATTAAAAATGAAGTGTTGTTTGAATTAAAAATATCAAATACATTTTACACAGAGGAATGAGTGTCATGGGAAAAGAAAATGACCATTACAATTTTCTCTAATAAGAAATGAGAAATACCTATTCCTGGATATAGCCATTTCAAAAAATAAAAAGCAACAAAGAATACTTAATGGATAAGCTGAGCAATATTATCTCCATCTTCAAAGAGGGCAAGGTGGAGGATCTGAGAAAACACTGACCAGTCAGCCTCACTGCCATCCCTCGAAAGGAGATGGAATAGGATATTCTAGAGGTCATCAAAAAGTATAGAAATCAAAAGAAGGTCACCAGGAATAGTCAGCATTAGTTCACCAAGGGGAAATTATGCTTGACCAATCTGATGGCCTTCTACAATGACCTGGCAGGATGGATAGACAAGGGGGGAGCAGTGGATGTTGTCTACTTCAGCTTGAGCAAAGCTTTTGACACTGTCTCCCATAACATCCTTCTAGGCAAGCTCAGGGAATTGGGTCGGATGAATGGACAGTGAGGTGGATCAAGAACTGGCTGAATGGCAGAGCTCAGAGCATCATGATCAGCAAAGCAGAATCCACTTGGAGGTCTGCAGTCAGTGGTGTTCCTCAGGGATCAATACCAGGTCCAGCCTTATTGAATCCATTTAGCAACGACCTGGATGAAGGTATGGAATGTACCCTCAGCAGGTTTGCTGATGACATGAAACTGGGGGATGGCTGATGCACCTGAAGGCTGTGCTGACATTCAGTAGGACCAGGACAGGCTGGAGAATTGGGCAGAAAGAAACTTAAAGAGGTTCAGCAAGGGCAGAGTTGGGACTGCACCAGGAGAGGAATAACCCCAAGTACCAGCACAGGCTGGGGGCTGACCTGCCAGAGAGCAGCTCTGTGGAGAAGGGCCTGAGAGTCTTGGATGACAAATTAACCATCAGCTGGCAGTGTATTCTTGTAGCCAGGAGGGCCAGTGGTATCCTGGGGTGCCTCAGGAAGAGTGTGGCCAGCAGGTCAAGGGAGGTGGTCCTTCCCCTCTGCTCAGCCCTAGCAAGGTCACATCTGGAGTGCTGTGGCCACTTCTGGGCTCCTCGGGACAAGAAAGACAAAGGAGCTACTGGAGAGGGTCTGGCAGAGGCCACAAGGGTGATGAGGGGTCTGGAGCTTCTCTCTTATGAGGAGTGAATGTGAGAGCTGGGCCTGCTTAGTCTGGAGAAGACTTACAGGAATCTCATCATTACATATAAATACCTCAAAGGTGGGTGTCAAGGGGATGGTGTCAGACTGTTTTCAGTGATGTCCAGCAAAAGGTCAAGGAGAAATGGCTATAAATTAAAGCAAAATAAATTTCACCTCCTTTCACTTTACATTGAGGGTAGCAGAGCACTGGAACAAGCTGCCCCAAGAGGTCTTGGAGTCTCCCTCTCTGGAGACATTCAAAACCCAGAAACCCACCCAGACACATCCTTGTGTCACCTGCTCTAGGCAACCCTGCCTTGGCAGGGCATTTGGACTGGATCTCTAGAGGTCACTTCAAATCCTAACAGTTTTGTCATTCTGTGAAATTACTTCTAGTCTTACAGCCTCAGTTTAGTGGTACAAATCAGGCACAGGCCAGTTGTGAGGAAAGGTTATAGATATATCATAGCAGCTCTTCTTTCGTCCCTGAGATGGCATTCTTAGTTTCAACTTCTTTTTATATTAGGAATGAGACAAAAAAAAAAAAAAAATCATCACTATGTTTGGTACTGATTCAGAAAAATGGCAATAACCTGAAGGCTTCAGGTATGGAGAGCAAATTTGAGAAGTTTTCCTTTGCAGCTCACAGCCAAATGGCAGTGGCTGGTAAGGCAAACAGACAGTTTTACTCACTCTCTGTACATAGAGGATCCACTGCTGGGACTGCATCATTTTTCCATATCATCTTTAAGAGAAATTTTGTCTTTGCTATGGAAGTCAATGTGTTAAAGAATACTTTCTGACTGGAAGAAATCTCTCCTGCCCGATTTTTGCAGAATTTGTGAAGGAAGATGAAAGTCATTAGGAACAAGAGAAGCATTCAGCAAGGCAAAAATTGGAGTTTGAAGAAACCTACTGAAAATTTTACATGTGACACACCTACATTATAAATGACATTTTTCCTTCACAGAAGAGCACACAATTCAGTAATTCAGCCCCCTCCAGCATACGGCATTAGAAGCCAGCACTGCTTGTCCATTCATCCAAAAGTGCACATTCTCAGAAACTGGGAACTGCGTAGTTTCTAGTGGGCTGTCTGGATGATAATAGGAAGCTGTTTCCTTCTGAGCCCACTTAATGGCAATTAGTACAGCTTTGGGAAGGGTGATAATCATTTATTTATACTGTTCTCCAGTGGAAAAAGAGCTTTTAACAGTATTTACCAGAGAGCAATAGCTGCAATAAGTAGGTTACCCAGGGACAGATGCACCTGTTGCACAGACCCTGACTAGAAAATGCCATTGAGTTTTGTTTTGGCTAGAATAACATTGGGCAGACTACACCTGACAATCCCTAGCAGCATATTGTTGCAGTAGACCTCTCATTAGGTGTAGAAATGAGGCAAGACACAGACATATAACAACGTGAAAAGAGTCCTGGTTTATTCTTCTTTACAGCTCAGCCATCCTGACTGATTACAGCAAGCTCCTACTGTAGGGTCCAGTTACAGACTCTGCTGGTTATCTCCTGCTGGACTATGTCTGCAAGTATTAGTTTGAATGTAAGTTTTCACCAGTTCAACTATGACTGCAGGCTCCAACTCCGTCAGACCCTGACTGAGCTCACAGCAGATCTTTTGCCAGCAGTAACTCTCCTCCTTGTTTCATTCTTCTTTGTGTCTCTCTGGATCTTTCCTTCTTCCACAGTACTCCTCTACCTCCTCAAGACTCTCTTCCTCAAAAAGCTCCCCTGACTATCCAATCCACCCCTTTTAACACACTTATCTTTATCAGTCACTGCTGTGACCCATTAAGGGCAAGGCTGTTCCTCTTCTTTGGTAATTAGCACAACTGTGGGCAAGGTCGCCTGTAATTCTTTCTTTCACACCGCAGCATATCACTTTCACAATAATTATCACCAACTACCAAATTTTTACTCCTCTTTGGCTAAAATGTTCTCTGCAGGAAATAGTGAGAGGCTCTTGCTTCTGAGTCTGGCCCTTGCCTAGCCAAGGCAACCAAAGATGTTTCTTATACAGCATTCTATCTGCTGCCCAGCATAAAAACAAATCAGTCTGGGTGTATTTAAATGGAGTCACCACCTTGGACTTTTCAAGACCCAGCTAAAACAAACCTATGGTTGACTTGACACCAGTAATGTGGTACCACTTGACACTGGTAGTACTACTTCAAGCAGCAGGTTGGACTAAATGACCTCCAGAAGGGCACCCAGTGCTGATATGAAGCTATGAGGTGGGTATAAAAGCCTTAGATATTTAGAACATGATAATTTTGTATTTGAATTGCAATTGCTCTGCAACTGAACCAAGAACCTTGTTAACCAAGAACCTTGTTAGAACCTTAATAAAGTTGGTGCAAGTCCAACAGTGTTTTCAGGACTTCTGATCATACACAATGTTGCACATCACACTTTTGTAGCTTACCTAAGCATTCCATGAATTGCAGAGGTCTTTTGATTTCAAAATAGAAAAATGAAACATCAACAAGTTAATATGGTTCCTCCCATGCAAGGAGGATGTAATTAACTTCAGTCACTGGCTGACCTGAAAACAAAGGGCCATGGCATCACAGGAGCTTCTGGCAGTGGGTAGAGACTGGAGGAGGAACTTCCAGAACCTTGTAAACAGCACAGAAGAGAGTAAAATAAGTTCAAAATATAAGTTAAGTAGCCTCCCTTATTCCACTGGATGAAAATGCTTTGAAGTCTGTAAGCATTGTAATTCCCCCATTATGTTTTGATTATTGAGGTATATCATTTGAAGTGCTAGCATCAGCCTGATCAGGACTGAAAGGGAAAAATGGTAAAGTCAAGATCCTTTCACATTGGGTACTTTCAGGGAAGGTTTGGTTCGGGCCTTGTTCCCTGAGGCTGTTTTGTCAGCAGTATCTGGAGGCAGTACCAAGCAAGGGAAACTTCCAGGCAAGCTGAAGGGAAAAATTGTACATATAAAAACTCCCTTGTTTTTCATATCTAAATCTGAGGACAAAAAAGCAGATCATGTCTGTTTCTGTGCATGCCACATTAATGTTGCAGTTAGTATAGGGGAAAAGAGTATCATTTAAGGTGGGGCTAATGAAAGGGGAGCAGAGTTGTGTATTTTTAGATAAAATTACTGTGAAGAAATGATTAGCATAGTTTTTTAAACAGATTACTAAGTTTCCCTCCTTCTTACAGCATTTTCCCTCAACTACTTCTATGGTTCTATTTTTTTAATGTTGAGTATTCCAGTACATGCCTATGAGGTGGAGAAGTATTATCATTATAGCTCTCAGATGAGAAAGAAATGCCCAGAGGATAAAAGCACGTGTTAAAAGACACATAAGCACATGGCTTTGAATGTCTATGTGTAAGTAATTCTATTTACTGAGAGCAATACAGAAGATTAGTGTCAGTGTCTTCTAGTCTTGCTCACTAATCACTTTATAGCATTCTTCTCATTTACTGCTCAGCAAATGGACATAATTACATGACCCTCAATAGTTAAAAGCACTTGCTCGTTTGCCTGTACACTGAGTTGTTCTATTTATAGCCATTTTTGTGCAATTTACTTGCAGTAGGAAACATGCTAGCAATACATTGAGAAATCAGAATCTAACCTTGTCTTGGCTCTCTTTCATTGTGTGAGTCTGCTCTAAAAGCCAGTGGGAAATCTGTGCACAAACTTTGCATTGTATCATTCCCCAAGGCAAAGGCCAAGAGTGCTCCAGATTGTAACTCTTCTGAATTTAGGGCACAGACTAAATATTTCTCAAATTGCACAGAATTTGAGTGACCTATCATTCATAGTCTCTTTATACCAGTTTATATCACCTATTTCCAGCAGCCTCAAGCATTTGCCTGTGCAACATTTCCCTGACTGGCCTCTGTTACTAAAACATCTTTTAGTTTTCCACCTACAGTATAATTTAATCATCCTTTATTGCAAATACTGGGTTTTTTTTCAAATCAAGTCTTAAAAAAAAAAAAATCTCACTTAACAACTGTTTTCAGAGGAACTATTTCATTTCAAAGCTAATGAAATGAAGCTTTATGTATATACTTTATGTATATACTCATCAATCAGAAATTCTTTGAGTCTCTTTAGGTTATGTTTCCAAGTACCTGAGCATACTATCATTTTTCTGAGCTATTTTTTTTTTTTTATTTCATTCTTACTTATATTCCAAAACAGATTTCACTTCTTACATTTTCCCCACACACAGTGGCAAGAGCCACCACCGTGCCATGTCAAGTTCTCATAAGTACAGACATGCTTCCAAAAACTGTTCCTGGAGGTGCCAGCTGAACCCAAATTTGGCCCNACTTGAGCATACTATCATTTTTCTGAGCTATTTTTTTTTTTTATTTCATTCTTACTTATATTCCAAAACAGATTTCACTTCTTACATTTTCCCCACACACAGTGGCAAGAGCCACCACAACCGTGCCATGTCAAGTTCTCATAAGTACAGACATGCTTCCAAAAACTGTTCCTGGAGGTGCCAGCTGAACCTAAATTTGGCCCTGCTGTCTTATCAACATCTGATACAACCCTCAGTGTTATATCTTGTCTAGATCCTGCATTACCTTCACAGTCTGCCTCTGATACATGGGCATAATATCTCTCGTGTGATGTTTCAGCCTCACTACTCCCTTAGGCCTGAAGAGACTCTGGGAGGTCAACATCCCATCCCCTACTCAGAACAGGGGCAGCTCTGTCTTCACACCACATAGGTGAGATCTTAGAGTTCTCTGAGCAATTGCTTACACTGCATGGCTGTTCTCAGAGGGGAAACATTTTTCTTTTTATCCGGTCAGACACTGCCCTATTTCAGATTATGATAATTGCATTTCATTATCCCACCATGCAAGTTAGTATTGAGATTGACTCCCTTTTCTAGGTAATCTCCTCAAAAATATTGCAAGGGCACACTTAGGTGCTCCCTAAGCCTTCTCTTCTCCAGTCTAAACATGCTTCAGTGGGTTATGAAGTGCTAGTTGTGGGATTCAACTCACTTTTAAAACTCATCCTCTAAACCTGGATATCTCAGATAGGTTCTTGTCTTCACCTCACCAGTGAAGAAAGAAAGAGATATGTTCTTGGGAGAATATCCTCTTACAGAACACATGTGCAAGGGAGGTAGGATGAACTTGTCTGCAAATGCTGGAGGTTTCCTGCTAAAAAGACAGAGACTAATTACTTAGCTAAAAGCAGAGGACTATCCAAATGGTAAGCTTCAGGAGTGATGGACCTTGCCGGTAGGCACACCAACTCTCTTCTCGTCTTTGACTGCTATGTTTGTGTGGCACTGGCCAGGAAATGGCACCTTAGAAGAAGAGAGTGATGACTGATTCCAGCATTTTGCCAAGTGGTTTGATTTTCACATACAAAAAGTTCCATGTGAATGGAAAGGGCGCTGGTCCAGGATGAAACCGCAGGAGAATGAATCACTGGGCAGAAATCATAATCCTTTTAAGTGGCACACCCCAGTGGTAGCAAAATGTAACATTCTTCTTTTTTTCAATTATTTTTTCAATCTTTTTTCAATTGTTTCTGGTTGGCAAATAGAGGAATCATCCCTAGAAAGGCCAGGCCCCATAAGTGCAGATAGACATAGATTTCTGCCAGGGAAATGCCTGTTCTTCACAGAGCACTGGGCAACAAAAGTCTTGCCTTGTTACAAAGGTACCTTAAAACCTATATAAAACCAGCAGAAAGCTGGCACCTCCCTAATCTTATCTATGTCATTGCAACTATTACAGTTCAGGACACACCTTCATTTAAATACAAGTAAAGTTCAAAATCTTTCTGAATCAATCTGATTACTTATTTAAGTGTTGTAAGAAAATGATTCAACACTGCAATTAAGTCTTGCCATAATTGATTGTATTTGTTTACATGGTAGGTTATTAACAAAATATTATCTGGAACTGAACTCTACCATTAAGTACAGTCTAGATTATTGCAGCAATATACCAAACATAAGGTCATAAAGGTGCATCAGGTGGCTACTTAATTACAGTTTGTAATATTCAGCATTCATTCTAAATAGTGCATTTAGAACCAAATTAGCTGTCTTGAATGAATGATTAATTTGACCAATAGTGAACTGCATGGCATTACTAGTAAGCATTATGCAGCTTTAGTAAGAAATAACTCACACCTACATGATGATGACAATTTTTATCTTTGAAATACTACTTTAGAAAAGGAGTGAATGATCTTTACTTCTTTCAGGGTGATGCATTCTATTTCAGAAGCTGTGGAGTACTTTTCAGTGCCTAAATTCACCATCTGCTATAGCCCAAAGCCATTATGCTCTCATCTTGCCATCTTAAAACAACAGTATAATAGGCCACTCCAGATTTATAATACTGTTTAGATGTCATGCAGTAATACTATATTTGATGAAGCCCCTAACTGCATGTAATATTTTAAATTACTGCATATAAAACTGTTCTAATTTTGAGGAAAACATTTTTTAAAATATGGAAAAAGGAGGAAAGATGTATTTCTGAATCTGCTCAGAACAGATCCATGGAGGCATTAAAACCTTCCATCAAGCCTGTTTCCCACACATCTCCCCTTATGCTATCTAACCAGTTAAAAATGCTAGAATAAATTAGTCCAGTGATGTGGCAGATAGCAGGATACAGAGCCATTGGCATGCAGTTTACAGAGAATTTTTGAAATCGAGGAAAAGGTCTTACAGGAATTGGAGAGGAAAGAAACACAGGTAATCCAACCCCTACTGCAGTGTCTTCGGAATCCTGCTGCAAGATATAGGGTGATCTTGAAGATTATAGCACCAGAAGCAGGATTGTCATTAGACCAATATTCATACATACTCCTTTTGACAAGTAGTTCTCATTATTTGTGCTCATCTCCTTCTACTCCTGTGCCTTGCTGCACCTCCAGACCTAACTGGTGTAAGAAGTTGTCACTGGGAAGCTGCAAAGGCTTGTGACTTCCTCAGCTGAACTGAGGCCCTAGATGGAAAGATTTGGGTTTCCCTCCATTTACATACAAAGTATTCTCTTGTGCTGCTTGTTCAGTGCACAGTAAAATGGTGCACTGCTCCAAAAGCAGCAAAAGGACAGGTAGTACATGTCACAGTGGATGTGCTGCATGCTGGGGGAGTGCTAGAGTCTTGCTTTTAGGTAGAAAAGTACACTTGGAAATGAAAACACCTATAATTTAAATGAATGAATGAATGAAAAGATAAATAAATGAAATATGGGTTTACAGGGTTAAGGCTTCGTGACATTTGAAACAACTGAAACAGCCTCTTCAGAACAGGTCAGTGTCCTGGGGTCCCACAGAGTCAGCTAATTGTGTACTGTGGTTTCCACTGGCAAGCTTGAGAGTCTATCCTCTCAGCTAGTGTGAAATTCAAACTGCTAGGCAAGAGTGATTGGTTGGTTTATAAACAGACAGGCTGGAAGTAGGGGTGGAGGGGGAAGAAAAGAAAGATATGTCTCATTCTTGGCATGCTAAACTCAGTTTTAGTTTGAAAATCATCTGAATATAACCAAGGGATTATTCTGTTTCCTAACCAGAGCCATTTTTCAGGGTGGAGCTCTTTCTTTCTTCTACTTCTACACACCCTGTTTCACCAGCATATTTTCTTTTGTCTTAACCATAAGCTTTTTTCAGGGCGGAGCTCTTTCTTTCTTTTTCTACTTCTGTACACCCCATTTCACCAGCATATTTCCTTATGTTAGAGACAGTCTGCTGATCTTTCAGATCATGTCCAATTTTTAATTTTTTTCTGGTTGCCTGAATTAAGGCCCATCCACAACAGGTACAGCTACCTTGAATACTAAATTGTTTGCTGTGAAACAACACGGATCTGCTCTGTAAGCACCAGCTTGAAGTATCTGACTTTTTTATTACATCCAGCAGCTCCCACATACACATCAGGTCTATACCAAAATTTTTGGACCCCTTGATTGGGGAAATATCAAGATGTCTGGAGTAATATTTTAGAGGATTTTATAGTTTAGTTGCGAGTACTTGTGACACCTAGTGGTCCTGGCAGAAAAATGCAAATATTCTAGAGGAAGAGGAAGTAGGGGGTGGGTCAGTCAAAGGAAGAAGGGATTCAATATCCCTACTGGAAGATAGTTACTACAGTAATCTAAGAAAACACACAGCTGAATTCTCTCCCTGAGGATGCGGCACACCTGTCTGAGGCAACCACCCTTTGCAACCCATCATGTAAACAACGGGAAAATTCAACTATATGAAACACTTCTGAGGTGGGGTGGCATAAGGTGATTATAGATGTTTGGGTAAGGTGGTGAGGCAATTACCCAAGTCCTTTTCATGAAACAGGAGGTGAGCACAGGAGCTGTGGGTAATGGCATCAACCTGGAATCAAAAGAACACATGAGGTAGAGCAAAACTCTTGATTCTTCAACACCGTGAAGAAAATGAAGGAAAGGGTTGTAGCCAGTTCATTTCTGTCTCTTTACAAAATCATCTTTAAAATGTGACACTGAGGAATGTTCCATCATCTAAGATACACTGTATATTCAGCAGGAAAATGTGGATGTTTTCCAAGGCATGGACTCAGAACTTAGAAGGACCGTGAAGAAGTCTATGTCAATTCCTTAACAAAACCCCTTGAATTTATGAGCTTTGCAGAAAGATCGGCTCAAGAGCACCCACCCACCTGATGCACAGAAGTCCATTGGGTGTCATGGTCAGATGCAGGGACACCACAGCATAAACTGTGCTGGCTAACTGAGGGCTGGCACCTAGAGAGACATAATCTGCTTGCTGTTATGGGCAAAAGCTCTTCATCAGCTACCCAAGCTTCTGACCCAAGTGGACAAAATCTCAAGAACCTCCTGTGCTGGAGATTCCAGGAAGAAAACTGCTTTTGATGGTAGAGACAACAACATCCAATGGCTTTTAGGAGTCTCCAAAAGAAATCAAAACAATGAAGTCTAACATAACACAAAAATCTTCAGAGACAGGTATTCACAGTTAATTAATGACAGTGCCTATTTCTGTGCCACTGTCTATTAACACAAAATACCCATCCAAAGATCTTTAACAGGGATAACAAAACCCAAAAACAATTGACTTTACAACTGAACCATTTTTGCACAGCTAGACAACAGATCTACTAAGACACAGCTTGTAAGCATGCAGATCCAGCCGTATACAGTTTGTGTATTCTTAGTGTGACTCATGGCTTGGAGCACATCCTGTGACTCACGTGACTCCTGTGAGGTTTGTGGGGTGAGGTCTAGGTCCTGTAACTCCTGCTGTATCATGGCTTCTGCTGCTGGAGTGTGCCATGTGTGTCTCTGGAAGACAGCAAAGGGTGTTCACAGTGGGCTTGGCCGTTTACTCCTCAGACTGCCCGCTGGCATTTCCAGGTCAGGTCTGCCCTTCGTCACGGCCGTGGCAGGAGCAAAGTACCTCAGCTTGGTCCTCCAATTGAGGTTTGGTGACACGAGTCTGACTCCACAGTGTGCCATGGTTGTTATAGCTCCAATCAGGTGCTATTGCTAGGTTTGTCTATAAAGGAATAAAACAAACCACAGTAGCTGCATTATTTGTCTAGAAGGAGTACCTGGACAAAAGATCCTACATCAGTCCCCAGACTGTTCTCAGACTTTGCAAGTGATAATTTTGCATGGATTGCTTAGTTGTAGGTGCTTGTCTAAGAGATCTTTGTTAGGTGTCCCTTTGTAGATCGCACTAAGGGAAATAAATGTATTTTCCTCGAGTGCTGGTGTAAAGGCAGGAAGAAAAGCAATCTCACCTAGTAATCAAGGTGTAAGCTGCATGCCATCAGAGGTAGAAGAAAATTCTTCTCATATGGAAAAAGTAATACATCAGATGGTGAAACTGAAACTCTTCAAGACTTTCCAAAGGACCATCTGTTTCTTCATCCCAACCTAAACAGCATAACTGCAGTTAAAAATGGAAACTAGATTGATTCATTCCACTCAGCACCACACTCCCATTTTCCCACGTGAATCTTGAGCCTTGCAGGGGAGCCAAGAGATTATGACCCCCTGGGTCAGCAGAGAAGCAGAGTCACTGTGCAGGGCACAGCACTACCAGTGACAGGGGCAGCCTCAGCATGCTGCTGTGGTCCATCCCAAGTCTCAATGGGCTCGGCATTACGTCAACCCAGAGTAAACAGAACCTGGAGAAACAATCAGTCTGATAGTAGGACCTTATCAGTCCCTACTCATTGTCAACAATGCAAAGAGCAGAACACCAGACAGGGTTGTCCTGAGTGCACAGGCAGAGCCTGTAAGAAAGAAGCAAAACTATGGAGCGAAAAATCTTGGGGAGGAGTTGCCAAGAAAGCATTTGTCTAATTGTGAAGAAAGATAATAAGAAAAATACCTTAATCGGTATGTTGGCACCCACATTAACTGATGAAATAGTGGGCAGGGTTGAACTTTGCAACGTGGGGGACCTATCTCTTTCCTTAGTAATATTTAAATAATATTACCACAGAAGAATATGGGATCTCCATCTGCGAAATGTTTTAGGAATAGATGGACTGTTACTTCTCAGGGACAACATAGACATCATTGATTCAGCTTTGTGGTAGAAGAAGGAATTAAATGATTTGTGAAAGATCTTTCCTTCTGCTTTTTATTATTTTTTCTATAATACTCTTCTTTAAAATATAAGTAAGTGGAATAGTAATGAGGAAAAGTGGGAAGGAAGGTAGGAAGGAAAGGAAGGAAGGAGAGAGAGAGTGAGAAAGAAAGAAAGAAAGATCAAACAATTGCAAAGCATATAAGAAATTAGGAGACTGTTTACTTCAGAGTCATTCCATAAAAAATAAAATTATGTATTTGGCTTCAGTAGAATAAAACTTCATTTGCACAGTTATACTTGATCTTAGCATCTGAGTCCTTTCAGCTTTAAATTTCTTTCAATATTTAGAATAAATGTAGTATACAGCAGCAGAACATTAAATACTCATAAAGAATCCTTTGGAAATTCTTCTTTTACCAAAGTGGGTACTAAGCCACTAAAGAACTATAGAAATGGAAAGTTGAATTAATTTCACTAAATCCATCTTGTTACAGAACCGAAATAAGCAAAAGCCTTTTAAACCTCCTGATAAAAATAAGCAAAATCAGTAAGTAATGTTCAAACTTACCTTTTGATGAGTCCTTTCACCATGTAAAATGCTAGACCTAGCCTCACCAAAGGATAAAAAGGGGACAGAAGATATGCCATGGTTCAGTTCTTCACAATTTTTTTTCTTTTGCATAAATAAAACTTTTGAACAGTACATGTTATTTTACTTTTGGGGGTCAGTGAATCTGCATCTGAACGAGAACTCTGTGGTTGGCCAAATCAGACACTGGTCATTAGAAAAACCAGTAACTTCTAAGGCACACCAGAATTCTCAAGAAACAGTTTTATTTGATAGAAAGGCAAAGTTATAAAAATAGAGGTTATGCTGCTCTGCCCTACAAGGAGGATACCTGTAAAATGCACCTCTGAAGTGCACATCACATGAGAAAACTTGCACTGGTTATTCTTGGCTTCAATATTAGGAGTAATTGTGTTAGTAAAATCATGCTTTTATTCATGCAACCTATTATTCTCAAATAACATCTGAAATTACATCAAATTACGTCCAAGCTTATATTTCAAAGAACAATTGGAGTCATAAGAGATATATCTCATATAGTGTAATTTTGCTGGCAATGAAACCGAAACACTAAATAAATCTGGCTTTTCCAAATCCATTGGATTCACTGTAATAACGTAGCATAATGTTTTCCTTTTTCTCCTTGAGGTACCTACATGCAACTTACCATGCAAGGAAAGTTGCTCTGCTTTTTAAACATCTGACATTTTGTTATGTCAAGTTGATCTCAAGACTTGCAAGGATAACAGCCCATTGTATAAGGTAGCCAAAAATTAATTACAGCCTTCTTTTCTGTGATGTGAAGTAACTGTACAGGCATGATATTCTACATGTTTTATTGGTGTTTTCTTCAAAAGATGTCCCAACAAGCATTAAATTAAAGAAAAAAAATAGATCAAAGTTAACAGAGAAATGTTAACTGAATATTCTGATGCAACTGCATAGTCTTCCTACTAAAATCTGTTGATACTATTGAAGGCAAGTAAGAGAAATATTTTCTCTATAATAAGATAATTAAATAAGAATAACACCAAGAGAATAAAATATGTTTTGTTTTCCACATGCTACTCTTTGTTCCAAAAATAAGACAGTGAGAGCATAATAAAACTATACCAGCAGCAGTGATCTCTCCTTTCTGCTGTAAATATTAGGCTCATCAAAATAAATAAGTGAATATATGAATTTATCAAACTTTATGTGCCACTCAATTTGTGTTTCCAGTGAACTCTATTCCCATTATAAGTATTACAAACATCAAGAAGAAAATTTTTATAATTTAAAGAATCAGTAATGTTTCTTAAAATTAATTATTCATTCTTTATTTCTGACATTAGTTTTCAATTGCTAAAACCTAGTCCAATCATGCTGTAGTAGTGTAGGGCTTTCCTTTGATATCAAAGGCTTTTGCTTCACAAGATGCTGTCAGTGCCCCTATAATAAATGCACTTAGCCCTTGATTTTAGCAGGAATACGTCCCAGAAACCCAAGTCAGTATGATTCAGCCTCAAAGCAGAAGGTAACTCCCTGGTAAAATCTATAGAAGAAACTATGCAAGAGTGCAAAGCATCTCCTGAAATTTAAAGACATGAGTACAACACGATCAGAGAAATCTCACAAAACAGAGGGAAAAAAAATTATCTCCAAGAAAATAGTGAATTACAGTGGAACAAAGACAGAGCTGACCAAAAGGATTATCAGCTGGGGGAAAGGGAAATTCCAGTAGATGTCTGGACAACCTCTCACATAGGCAGTGTTTCTAATCACAAGGAAGGATATCTAGCCATATCCAAACAGGTCACCATCTACATGAATTAGAGCTATGGCTGACGACCTGAGTTTTCACAGCTTTATCTAAGATGTTTTAAACACTAATCAAGTTTTGGTACACTTTATTTTCCAAGAATGGATAATTTTTCAGGTTTGTGTTTTCCGTAACAGAAAAATCTCAGAGGAGACCTTTCTTCACAAACTTCTTATCTTGGTCATATTATATCAAAGTGTATTTAATTTAAATTGTTCCTTCATTCTCCCCTGCAGACCTATGACTGTGTCTTAAACATTGATCACAGGGTAAGGATATAATTGAGTAACTTCCCAAAGTAATGTATATTTGACAGATATGACTAGCTGGGAGCAGATCTAAAACATGAGTGAAAATCTCAGAATCCTGCAAATTAAGATAACAACATTGCAGAAATCCAAAATTAAGCTATACATTTTTGCATTCCAGCTTGAAACTTGAGTTCCAGTTCGATCCGGATATGATGAAATTTGTCCAGGTTTGTGGAGCTTTAGCTGACAGATTAATAAATGAAACAGATCTTTTCATATGAAGTTGTTTACTTCATTTGATTATCACAAATTACATTCAGAAATTAGTAGCACTGTCACTGCTTAAAAAAATAAATTCAGCAGAGATTGGCTTTTTGGGTAGACACATCTCTATCTACTTTCTTAGGTCAGGACTATATCAATTAAATACTGCAGAAAATTCTGCTTAAAACCACTTCAGCGCAAGCATAAGAACAAGGAGCCTGTGGAAACAATTAAATCTCTGGCTAATATTGCTTAGACATTTACTGCTTTAAAATCAGATTTATCAAGATGGCTGCCATGCATAACATTGCCTGTAGTTGGAGTGGAAAGTTGTGCACTCAGTTTTCATCATTCTCTTGGCACTGAAAAACAGAGTGAAGAAAACAAGCTTAAAAAAAATTAAAACGGGGAGACCAGACAAGTTACACGTACTAATTCTTGTCTTTCTTAATCCCTGTTCCAGTGTACCTCAACAGCTGGATGTTCAGAATCTGAATCTAAGTGACCTGGTAATCCTTTTTCAAAATAGCAAAAAAATAATAATCTTTATGAAGAAAGTGAGCATACAGAAGGATAATGCTCAGGCTCAGATGAGCATGGACTTTGTTGTGCTAACAACAAGGGGAAAGAGAAGTGAGGATGTTAAGGCACTGAGGCATCTGTGATTTCTGTTCTATTCAATTGGCTTCATTTCCTCTGTCACAGTTTCAGAAAAGCAGCCAACAGTTAAGCTAGTCCTTTACAGAAGGACCATATTCCATGAACTGGGCAATAAGGATACAATTATTCAAACAATACCCTCAGCAGAGAAATGCACCTTGCATTTTCGTTCTGCATCTCGCCAACAGAAAAATATAAATTTCAAAGAATGGAAACGTCTCATTTTCTTTATTTATTTATAGGCAATCTGGACAAAGCAAGGCGGTTTGGGTGGATGAGATGAGACAATAGAAAGCACTCAGGCAAATCCCAGTATCAAATACTGCTTTACACAGTTTAAGAGATAGTATTAATATTTTCCCTTAATTATACTACACAATAAAATAGGAGTAATTCCTCCTGGTACACTCTACTACTCTACTCTACTGGAGAATTAAATTGCCATAACAAGGCCTGGCCATAATTTCCAGAGTGAAGAGTCAGTCCAAGTTGCCTTCAGCTCAATTTACCTTGTACTCAAGGAACCTCTGCACTCTAGGAGCTCCCAGAAAGTCCCTGTCATGGACTCTCTGATCTCAGTTCAAGGTTTCCCTTGAGGTCAAGCCATGGGAGCTGTCCTATTCTGTATGCTTTTGAGTTTGCTGATCACCAGACAGGACTTTATCACAGGGCCCCAGAAGACCATGCCACAGACATTCAAGCCACAGAACAAGAATGCCCCTGGGATATGCTGCAGCAACTCACTGCCTTCCCAGCTTTAAAACTGCACTCAGTCCCTCAGTTTTCTCTTGGACACTGCAGTGCACAATGAGTTCAGCCTTAGCTAACACCTTTTCTGAAGGCAGACTCAATGATTTCAAGCAGGAATTCTGAAGGGAACCGGATGCTCTGCCTGGGGGAGCAAGAAGTCCAGTCCTAGATAAGTGGTGTGCATGGTCCTCAGAGGGGGATATTTGTCTTCTGGTATTTAATTTCAGAGTCCACATCTGTGATTAAAGACAAACGTTATTTATTTTAAAGTGTCAACAATACTATTTGGGATTCAGCAAATTTTTGTGGGACGTTATCTGAAATTGGTTCTAGGCTGCATATGTTGCAGAACCTTTACTTTTCTTCTGAAACTATAATGAACTTCACATATAAATATCTTTAAATATAATTAAGATTACCTCGTAGAGGGAATTGATTTTGAAAACATTTTTGCTGGAAAGGAAACCAAATTCACTCTTGGGAGCAGGGTCTCTCATAGAGTTTCCTTTTCCTCTGAAATAATAGTATGAAGTAAAACCATTCTGGGAAGTGTCAACAAAAACTTAATTTGGTGTACAAGGGCTGAAAAGCCAAAGCTAGGAGAACCATGGGACAAAAATGTGTTTACACAGATGCTGGATTTTCTCCAAAACCTAAGAAAATAGTGCTAAATCCTCTCAGGGCTGAACAATAGGACTGAAAGTAGGCATCAAAGAATGATTAATATATGTTAACTTGCTCCCACCACTCTCACACTGAGGTTTTTTTCCCCATGATCACAAATAATCAACATACTGCAAAGGTTTCTAAACCATTCATTGTGTCAGCTCATAGGCAGGGAAGGAATCACCAACAAAGGTCTGAGTGGAACTGGTCTGCATTACTGCTTTTATTTTCGTTACACCATTTTATGTAGAATATAAACAATATGGCAGTTCCTTCATATAAATTAGTTTTAAGCAGGAATTTTTAATAAAAATCTGAAGATATCTGAGACTGATATCGGAGACTGATCCTCTGATAATCAGCTCAGGCACAGACTGACACTCCAGGCTGAGCTGAAATGGGGTTTCTGGGCAGAGACCCAGGCCACTCATAGCACCCCGAGAAACATTTAAAGAGCACTTACTTTCAGCACCTGACCTTAATAAGAGTTACTTTGAATGGGCTGCTTTATGAAGCAACAGAATTCATAGGACATAATATTATGTAGAAGTATATAAAGTGGTTTATATAATACTAGATTTTAAGTCTTAACCTGAAAAAGACAAAAATAAGAGGGCCTATTCAATTATTAATTTGCTTTTCAGATGTTTGAGTCTCAGTTAATATAGCCCAAGTGGCCAATGGCAGAGAAAAACTGTCTTCCTACATTTGATCTTCACACCTGAAGAAATAAGCACTCTTTTTTCTGGACAGCTGACAGCTATCAGTGGAACCATATCCTCAGAAAACTGAGATGTTTCCTACCATTGACTTTGTTTTTTTAAAAAACTTTGATCTGGAGGGCATGTGTGAGGTAGGAAGGGGAGAGGAAGAGGAAAAGCCAGTATTAATTGCAGAGACTGCAGGCAGAGTAGGATAACAACTTTGAAATAAATCATAAAACCAAACCATAACAGGAAAATCCTTAATAGTCTGAGCATTATACAGACCCAGTACGTTCTCCAAAAAGCACAGTGCCATTTCATTAGTGTTCCTGGAAAGCTCAAACAAGAGACTTCCCTATTGTGGTGGAATATCAGATCTAAATTTACTAAACAACTCCATTTTCTACTTCTTTATCCCACTTCACTACCAAAAAAAACTCCATCTACTCACCCACTCACTGACAAACAAACAAACACATAAACAGCAGCCTCTTGCTTGTAAACAGCAGAACTACACCAATTTGAGAAGACAGTGAGATTTAAAGATACAAATTGGACACATTAAAGTTTGTGACTTTAAATGAATGTTTTTTGGACATGAAAACTGCTCCTCTTTGAGCAAGTTCTACTTGCAGCTTCATTTGCTAAACATGATTCTTTCATCCCTCCAAAATATTTCAAAAAACATGCACTAAAATGTCACAACAAAACTTGCCTCCTTATTTATTTCTTTAGTATTATAAAGCAGTCCTGGCTGGAGAATGCACAATTTCTTTTTTTTTTTCAGTTCTACTCAGAAGCCTTATTTTCTGCCTTATGTGGTACAGTGAACTACAGTTATTCAAATGTCAGGACAATTGGTTATTTTGCACTGAGGAGAATATTGTGCATATAAACTCATGGAGAGTGAAGCGTTTTTCTAGTATAATAAATAATAGGAGGAAACTGGAAACTAAATATATTTTCAAGTCTTGAGCATTATAAATCTTGGCTTGCAATACTACAAAACAATTGTCATTTTAAGTGTATGGTCTAATCTAACACAAACAGGTTGTATATATGGTAGCTCTGGGTCACAGTACACTTACCCAGAAGTTACTGGCAACTGAGGCGGGAGCTAACATGGAAATAAAGCAAATAAATGTGTGAGACTAAGTAGTTCTGGAGAATTAGCTCTAAAGAATTCCAGTTTCCTCTTGATCTACCTCTTACCATTGGTCAGCTTCTGTGCTTAAGATAACTTCCTAGGTGTGCCAAGAGAGCTTGTTATCCTTTTCTTCCACTTAATGTCAAAGTGTCACTTCCATGTGCAGTCTTTCCATCACTGACGTACTTTAATGGCCCATCTCCTTCATCAGGCCACCTATTTTCATGACATTTGTGGGAGAATAGTTATCTTTGGCACCTCTAGCCTCTGCTTCACATGTGGCTGAATTTGGAGAGCACAGATATGCAGACTTTATAAGCCTTGTTTCCAAAGGAAATCACTCTAACAAGATACTCTTCTGCCTTCTGTTTTCCAAGAAGTGATCTCATTGTAATCAAAACGGATGTCCTATAAAAGACATTGGACTGTTTGTCCACTCAAATGAAAGATAAACAATTAACACTACCCGAGATCAGGAGCAAACAAGCAGGGTTAAGTGACAGACCAGTGACCCCATAAAAAGCTTAATGTGCAGTCGAAAGCAGTGACACTGTCTCTTTAGGAAGGGAGGCAGGATTTCCATATCATGCCTGATGCTGTTTAGTGTATTTCTGATCTGAAATTTTGTGGGGCCCTTATCAGATCAGTTTGTTTTCCATATTACTTGTATGGGTAGATTCCTTCTATTTCTAATGTCTGTATAAGAATACACCCTCTATCTCTAGGGTTTATATTAAAATGAGGAAAAATACTACTAGAAAATAATGTGAAAAATGACAACTCAAAAAGAAGCCATGGAAAGAAATTGCAAGAGGCAAGAAATGTTTTCAGATGACAGAGGTAGCAGATGACATCATAAATAGTCATAAAATTATGAAAAAGATAAATGGTCCAAAATTATGCAAAAAGTCACTTTCCATGATTAGCAGAATGAACACAAAATAAGTTTTTTCTATTTGAGCAAGCTCAGTAATATGATATCTGCACTAAGCAGCTAAAATCTCAGAAGTAAAAATCGATTCTTCAGTGATGGATGCAGCAAACAGGATCTGTGCAATTGCATGATCCCTCAGGCTCCTGAATTCATTGAAACCCTCCTGTCACCAAATGGTTTCACTTTTAGGACATGCTTGTCTGGTATCACAGAAATTCACCTGAACCTTTTTAATTTTTGTCCCACTTGACATCTCTTTGACAGAATAGTGCATTACAGGCTCTGTTTCCCAACCATTGTAAAAGTAATACTCAAGACACTGATATTTCTGATTATTTATTATGGCACTTCAAAGCATATAAACTCCATTGCTAGGTGTTTCAAACAAGTTTAAAAAAAAAATAAAATGAGGCTTTAGGTTTTAGGCAGTATTTCAGCAGATTTTGGTTAAGAATTTTTAGAATGTTACTAGACATGGAATAAGAGTTTTGCTAGGAAAAGTCTTCTTAAAATAAGATTTCCTTTCAAAAAAATGTGTATGTGCATGCTTAGATTTATCATGTTCATGGGCTTATTGGTATATATATATATAGATTAAGAAAATTGAGTTTAAAACACAAAAAACCCCAAACTAACCCTAAAAATTAATTCCTCTACTTAAACACCAATTTAGCTTATCTCATATTTATACTCACCCAATTCTATTTACTTTGTAACATGAAGTTAGAAAAAAACATTCAAAGTTTGGGCTGTGGAGTTTTTCCAATATCAAATTTTACTATCTTAGAAACCAGGGATGTTTGTGATATATTATATTAGCTTGTCTTCTGCTGAAGGCAGATTGTAGTAGGGCCTAAAACCAAATAGTTTTTTTATGAAACATCACTTAAAATTCCACTATAGTAACAACATTTCCACTTCATATATTCAACAATTTTATTTAATAGCCTAAGTTCAGAATAGTTACATCATAGTTACATCACGGCCTTTTAAAAGAATTGCACTCAGCTACTCAGTCCATTGAAATACTAGAAAACAGGGAAAAGGAAAATATGGAGTGAAAAGGAGCTCTGTCCACTGAACTGAGTTGTTTGCAGCAAGTTCCTGCTGAACCTGAAGATGTCCTCATGCTTTCTGGTAGACTCTAACACACTTGACACCATTCATGTCACATTCCTAGAAGATAAAGGGATGGATTTATTAATTTACCTCTCAGTGCAGACAAAAGGAAAAAAAAAGACACGTTAAGAGTTGTGTTTCAGGCTACCAACCAGCAGCACTTGGGGGTCACAAAGAGGGACTGCACTCACCACCACCAATTGTCCATCCACCAGCTTCCTTGTGATGGTGGTCTTCTTGCCATCCCATTCCTGCTCTTGAATCAGTGACCCATCATCTTTTAAGCTGACAAGGGTCTGAAAGAAGAACCTAACCATCAATATTGTCCTCATGACATTTGGACAGCGCTAAGGCTTTTCAATACCTTATTCCAAATGAAAGATTCCCAGCCCAGCTCACTCAATAATAATTTTATCATTGACAACTACAAAGCCCGTAATTATCTTAAACATTTTATCAATCCTCTTCTTACAGTAACTGACTCACTGCTCTGACACACTTCTGCATCAGGCAGACCTTTGACAGAATCCACAGTTTCAACTAACAGGAGCAGAAGATGTTCTCTGTTCATCTCTTTGTTACATGGGCTTTGAGCTTTTGTGTAGCATTTATCTGATCTTGCAGTTATAGACGAACTGAAAGTGTGTGGCTGGAGGGAGGGGGGTGATAAACAGAGAGCCCTCACCCGAGGAAATGAGATGTATCCTTGGTGTTTTACCTCCTTTGGGATAAATATTCTCTGCACTAGGTGCAAGGAGAAACTCTTTGCCTTCTACAACTGGAGTTTAGTGACTGCAATTCACAGGGTTGTCCTGCTGTCTGTGATCCCACCCCACACTGAACCAGGCTCTCTTGTTATGCAAATATGAGACAGAGCAGGAAGGTTAACCCTAGGGCTGAATTGCCTCCGATTAAACATCAATGGCATTTTTTTCCACAGGCCTCAAATGAAGTGGCATTTGGCTTTAACAGGGATTTAGAGGTCTGTTAGTTTTAGTAAAAAAATGCTTCTGCTACAAAATGAAAACAGCAAAATACACAAGACTATTGATTTCAGCATTCTCCCTCTTTGGAATTTGCTTAATCCATGTTAAAAATAATATATCAATGAGACTTACAGAGACAACGGCTCATGAAATAAAGCATTAGTGTGGATGTCAACACTAATTTTAAAATAGCCTCTACCTCTGTAAAGCACCAAAAGAATTGCCTTTTTCAAACAGAAAGTCTAGTATACTGACCTGAGTTTTCCTGCCATCTAATGTATTTTCCTCAAATTTTTCACCGAGCTTGAAGGCGAACTGTGAAGTTTTGAAGGTGCTTTCTGTTTTTATGGTGACTGTGTCCCCATCCTTAATAATGTAAACATCTGGTTTGGCCATGCTTCCCATTTTTCTCATAGCCATACCCACACCTGCAAGGGGAGAGGCACAGAGTGTCACAAAGTCAGTTAAACCCTGAGGCTTAGCGCCACACAAGAATTCAAATACCTAATTCCCATTTAATTAGGCACTTAAGTACACTTGAGAATCAAAGCTCAAGAGCCACAAAGAAAGAGGATGTTTTAAATTTTCTACAGACAAGGAAGGAAAAAAGCTTATTTGCAGAGTTACTCTAATGTTTCCTCAGAGAGCTAAAGTTAAATTTATTTTGCCCTCTAGAGGATTTGCAGATATCCCAAAACTCAGCACTGATTTTTTTTTTTTCAAACAGAAATAAATAGCAAACAGGGAAAAAAATACAAAAGCTTCAACTAAAAAAAAAAATATTCTCTTCAAATTCTGAACACTTTAAAAATTCTACAAATTATTTTTGATTGACAGATTAATCAATTTTATTCAAACTTACTCAAGAAATACCCTTCCATTAATTTGTGCACCATTGCAAACATGCCATTTTAAATTAAATTTCATATTTTTCATCCTATTTACAGATTATGGAGTAGTAAATTAGAAAATCATTATCATAAAAAATAGTGCTTACACACACAAGAGACAAAACACAGAGAAATGGAGAAATGAGCAAAATGAGCAATTTGCAAATGGCTGAAAATTCATGAGACAGCAGTCATCAAAACTCTTCAGATTCACACTGCTTCAGCACCTGCATGCACTCTTTGGGGGGTTTGCTTGAACCTTTTTGATCTGAAGGATGAAAATACAAACAAGAGGGCAGCAAGCAACAAACATGAAAACTGGTAAGTGCATATCTGAACCATGAATTGATATGCAACCAAATGGGGCAGAAAGTGCCACCAAGTCAGTGACTGCCTGCGTTCTGCAAGTGGTGTAGTTAAAAAATGTTGTCATGTATCAGCACAGCACTCTCCTGGTGTGTGGAGGTAAGGGTTGAGTCCTTGCAAGGGAAATAAAATACTTTCCAGACACTGCTTCTCCAGACTCAAATGAGATTCCAGGATTGAGCCTTAAGCTTGAGTTCACAGAGAAAAAAGAGTTACCCTCCACGCAGCTTTTCTGATCAGAACTGGAATTATTGCCCCTGTAACCTCCACACACATTCTGTTGCTGTAGTCCAGGCCAGAGTAATCAGGGAATTATTTGATCAATTACAGCTTGGGATCCAACTAAACAGAGATGAGCTGCATGTCTTCCATATGGCAAGAAGTGAAATTCCAACTTCTTTGTTCTCAAATGTTCTTTTACACAGGATGAGCAGAACCTGCATGGTCTCATTTATGGTGCATCAATAGGATCAAAGGCAGAGAGTTCCACAAGTAGCCAGCAAGGGTGAAATCCAGTAAATGACTGACTCTCAAAGTGTAATTTAATTGCCTGAATTGTAAATATGAAATGGAAAAGTGACTGGTTTATGATTTCAACCTAAACCTAAACCCAAACAACAATCTGTTGCTGCCTACACATGGGAGGTGCTCTGCAGTTGCAGCACCTAATTTCTACTTTGAAGTTGCAATTTGGCACACGCCTAGGTCTGGCCATTGGACATAAGCACCGAGGCATCCTAATCCATGGCTCAACCAGGCTGAGCTTAAAATTCTTGAATTTCCTCCAAAGTCTCCCAAAGACTTCAGTCCAAAAGGCTTTCTCACATCATACCTATCACATACTGACAGGCCTCCCAAAATGTAGTTACAGGCACCACTGTCTGCAGAGCGTAAATGCAGGGATGCTTTTTGTATTTTACATGAAGAAAGCAAGACCTAAATTCCTTCTTCTCCTCCCTCTAAAGATAAGGCTACATCTTTTGCCTCCTGAGAAAATATAATGGCTTGAATCTGTGAATAAATTGCAGAAAATAATAGCTCCTGGACCATATAGACATGGCCAGGTATCTATCACCTGTCAGCCAGGATGCTTACAGGAAAATGGTAAATCGGAGCTTGCAGATGAGGCTCCTGGTCTGTTAGGTGTGTTCTTCATCCGGTAACTTCATGTTACAAAATGTAGGGCAGCCTGGACGCAGCGATAACAAGCCAGGACAATCCCCCTGAGATAAGGGTGCTACTACCCGCAGAAGAAAACAGGCAAATAGCCTCCGGCAGGGCAGCCGGTTACCCACAGGCAGCTGATCCAGTTTGGCTTTCTCGGGAGGAGACACCCAAGGTGACTCCACGGGAGGCAGCCCCGGCTCAGCCGGTCTGTGTGCGGCCGCCCCAGGCGGGGGGAACCAGCGCGGCCCCGGCACGGCGCTGCCGTGCGGCGTCCGCCGCCCTCCAGGCCGGGGCAGCGCCCAGCGCCCCGCAGCCCCCGCCCGGGCAGGGAGGGACGAACCGGCCTAATCGCAGCCGGGCTGCCGCCACCGGCCGCTAATCCCGGCGGCTGCGGCGGGGAGCGCGCAGCACTGCGCGGCGGGAAGGTGCCCGCTGCTGCCGGCACCTGCCTCACAGCAATTACGATGCAAAAAGGGTCGCTGACATCTTTAGGACGCGGAGCCAGAGGTGGCAGCTCTCCCGCGAGGAAAGGTCTGCTGCCGGCCAGCGCTGCCTTCCCGGAGCCGAGAGGGAGCGGAGCCCCCGGCGCTGCATCCCGGAGAATCCCGGCATGGCCCCCGCAGCCGCCGCCCACCCGTGGCTGGCGGCCGGGCTGCGTCCCACCCTCGGGCCCGGCTCCGGGACCGCGTTCTCCGCGGACCTTGGACAGAGCCTCGCCGGCCGGCAGCAACAACACATCCCCGGGGCGGCATCCCGGCATCCATCCCTCCCTCTCGGGGGCGGGGAGCTGCCGGCTTCTTACCCAGCTCCTTCATGTACTCCTCGAAGCCCTCGCTGGAGACGAGGCACCATTTACCCAAAAACGCGTCGATGGCCATGGCGGCGGCGCTGGAGCTCTCGGCGTCCCGGTAGAAACGTGAAGGCAGAAGAACGAGCTGCAGCGAGGCCGCGGCCGCCTTTATAGCCGGACCGGCAACATGTGCTGCCGGGAAGAGCCAATGGGGCTCCCGCCGCGCCCCGGCCCCTTCCCCGCCGAGCCCCCGCCCGGCGAGTCCCGCCCGCGGCGGCGGCAAGAGCGGGCACGCCGCGACACTGCCCGCCCTCCGCCCGCACACACACTCACACGCACGCAGACAGACAGACAGACACAGGCAGACACGCGCACTCACGCACAGACACACTCACACACACACACGCACATACCCAGGCAGACCACATTCACACAGAAAACGCACACTCGCACCCGCACACTCACACTCACAGTCCTACTCATACACTCGCAACCCCTCTTTGCACCCCAGCACGGGAACGCCCGGGAACGGTGGGACACTGCCAGAGCCATCCCGCCGAGGGATGTGCTCAATGCTCCATCCGGTGTGGTGGAAGTCCAGCATGGAGTGCCGGTACCCATGCGCTCCTAGCTAGGCTCCGAATGCTAAATCATACTGTTTATTACATGTCATGTTTTTTTGAGGGCTAATTCGAAAAATCATCATATGGCACAGAAAGCTATGAGGCATCAGCATCCCAAAGCAGTTTATTGGGTTTCATTGCCAGCCTTCCCAACAACTCCCCAACTCCCACTGGTGCATCACACATTATTGAACTACAGCGATCCATAATTACTGTGACCCGGGAACAGACCTTCTACATGCACACAGTGGTCAGGTTAGCAAACAAAATCAATCAAAATACAGAATTAATGTGGGTGCTTGCAGTACTCAGGAAAAATCAAAGCCTGAATGCAACCTCATGCCTTGGCATTGGAAAAAGGGAGATATGATATCTTGATTTTAGTCCATATTGAACTACAATTCCTACTTCTTAAAGGAAAATACTGCAGCTGCCACTACCATACTATGACGCCACTGTAGAAGTGGCATCATAAAATTTGCTTTGTCAACAGGCCCTGTGAGGTTTTGACCAATCTTTTGTCAAATTCTGCCAGGTGAGTGGAGAGATTTATTGTCATATTCTGCAAGGAAGCTGCTATTTTTAAGTCACCAAAAAAAAATCCTGATTCCAAGGTACCCCCAAAATTTGTTTCCAACATCAGGGTTATGCCAATCTCTGCCTCTTTTGGCCTGGTATCACACTGGATGAAACCCACAGCTACTTTCTCCTGTCTGGAAAAAGGGAAATGTGAAGACACATCTGGTATCTCAAGGTTTTTTATGGAATAACAGTTACTACACTTCTCTGCTAGTACTTTCATGAAGGAGTTTGAGATGAAGGTATCAAAACCAGAGAAGACAGCAAGGCAGGTCCTGTGCTGGTTCCGGCATTTCACAATATGAGAAGGTGCCATAAAACCAAATGTTTTGGAGCAAGGAGGACTTTTACACTTTGCTGTCATACAACTTCACAAAGCAGCTAGAAGTTTCAAGACTTTGTAGAAAGTCAGATTTGTCATACACAAAATTAACAGATAATTTTTGAACTGATTTTTTTAAAAAAACCTCTAACTATCCTTCCCTACAGAACTGTCTTTAATTACTTTCTGCTTTTCTGACTATATGCTTGCTTTTAATATGCAAACAACATTATAGCGTCTGCTCATAAGACAGCAAGTCACATTGCTTCTTTTTTGTGTTATTAAGAAGGCACATTGAAACACAAGACTTTCAACATTCTTCTTTTTTTGGTTTTTTTATTTAATTTTTTGTGTGTGTGTCTTGTGTAAGAGATTTCAGAGTAAATGTTAAATTAGGGTGATGTTTACTGACTAATTCATAAAAATTGAATCAACATGCTGCCCATCCTGCAGTTCTCTGGTTGCTTACAGAGAGGATAAATGAAAAGCCACTAGATTAGGGATCAAACAGAATCATCCTTCAGGAATTAGGAAGCCTTCAGTCTTGTAAAGCGGGGACAATTTCTAGAAATAGAAATCTTGGCTTTACTCCACATACACTAGCAAATAATTTTGGATCCACATTTCTGCAGTGCTGCCTGCAGATGGCTTGTGATATGCAAATGGTAGTCAGGTATTAAGTGCTGATAATGCAGTAGAAGATGTAAAATCCACTATTTCCATCTAGTGGTGAGACACTATTCCTGGATCTGAATTACCTGAAGATCCAGTTACCTACCTGTGCCCAACATTGCTACCGTTTTGAATCCTCCCACAAGTCATTTGGTCTGATTTATTCACCTTACAGATTTTTCAGGTCTAGGCATGTAAATTCATAGAAGAAAAGAGACTCTTATCTCTCTTTTCTGAAATGCAGATTGTTAGTATACAGTGAAGAAATCTCACTCAATTCCTACAAAATTCTAATGTTTTGCAAGTTAATCAATCCAGTGATATGCATTACTGGCTGTGATATCATCAATGCCACATCTCAAAACTTCTTTGAAAAAGAATAGTGCTGAATCTGTCTGTGTAGCAAATAAAGTAACTATAGAGGGCAAAGATGTATCCTTCTGGGTAAGGTACAAGTAGCCTGGGCTACAAAATATACATTGTTTCTTATCTTGACAGTACAGTATATATTTACCACATATGGCTCCTACTTCGGGAGATAAACTAAAATGTTCAAATATCCTGAGATGCTTGAGCCACAGGGATTCATCCTTGTAAATCTCAATTCCTGCCTGGTTTGAGGCTGACATCACAATCAGACCTTTTGTGTTTCTGTAGTCTCCTCTTGAGATATACGAAAAGAGAAGCAGCAAATACATGCAAAGCTGTGGATGGTGTTGAATTCCTATGCCACATATTACTGTTATTACTGCAGACAGAATAAATTCTCTGACGTTCTGCTCATTTCCACATTGAACTATATATTGTCCAAGGAAAGGAGAATCAAATTTACAGTGAGAAGTGTAAATTTTTCTGAGGAAATGAGCTGCACGGCAAGCACGTAGCCACATTTAGGAGCAACCACCACCTTGGCAGCTTGAGCCTAACCAGGGTGAATGTTTTTCTGAGGTAGTCAAACCCTTGCGCCTTGTAGCAGGGGAGGATATTACAGTTCTGCATTACCAAGCACAAGGCAAAGGAGTGCACAGAGACCTTCGTTCTACTCCTTTGGGTAGGTGTGCTTCATGCAGTGATGCTTCACCTGACGTGGGAGTGGGGAAGCTGTGGCCAGCAGTGTTTGAGGTTTCCCTTCACGTAGCCATAGATTCACCTCCTGCATGCAAGCTAAGCCATATTTTGTCTTTTGGAGTCACAATACCTGCTGCCTGGGCAGGGCAGAGCACCACCTCCTTGTCTGCAACATATCACTAAGCAGGTTCCATAAGAGGTGTAACTTTTTCCCTAGACCTTTACTCATTAAACTGCCCATATATTTAACTTGGGAAGAACCCAATCTGATAGGACTACGCTCAGCCTCGCTTTCCTTCTAGTATACAGACATATTGTGTATATAGACCACCTTTTCTAAGTGGTAGGCCTCTTTTAGATAAGATTACCTCTTGAGAAAGCCTTAAAAAATTGTCAGGAAAATTGGACATCACTGCCCAAATTTTACTCTTTGGCCTATCCCTAGCTGTGGAAAAAAGTTAAAAGCAGTCCATGAATAATTAAGTTACTCACCCCAAGGCACGGATGGGAAAACTTGCAATAGGTAGCACAGTTTTGTTTCTGTTTCCTTGTTGTACAAATGTGGTTTTCCCTTCCCAGACATGTCATCACTGGGCAAGCATGATGAAACACGTGCTAGAGTTGCCTAGCTGGCCTAAGGAAGCTTTGCCACTCAGGAGATGTTTGCTTGGGCAATACTACACCACGGCTTATGAGGCAAGAACACATGAACCTGCAAGTTTCCTTTGTATGTCAATATGCACAAGATCTCCTGGCACATCAGCATTTTATTACCTCTGAGCTAGAAGAGCTGGGCATAGCTTGTGCTTTATCAATGAGCTCTGGGCAACACATCTGTTTTTGAGTCAAAACACAGCCATGCACTGCTCTCCAGCATGGAGCATGGGTCCAAAGAATCCTTGCTGTGGATCTGGTGACTGCTGCACCTGCCCTGGGTAGCCAGCCAGCTGTCGGGGTGCATGGGCTCACGTGTGCCAGCGCTCCTCATGCCACAGAGCATTACCATAATGCAATTAGCGCGCCCGCAGCCCGGGCCCGGCTCCTGTACGTTGTCAGCAGCACGTTCAAAGCCAGGTTAAAGGGAAATGCTTCTAGGGCAAAGTTTACTGTGGCAATGGTGTCACTGCTCACCCTTTGTAGCCTGCCTCAGTGATGAGAGAGAAAGCTCCAGAAACATGCAGTGACTTGGAACAGGACTCCAGGACTCATTGTCCTCATTCCAGACAAAAAATAATAGGATGCCAGATCAAGCCCAGGTCACAGTGACTGCAGATATGTGAACTTGTACCTAACTTTGGAAGCTTTGAAAAGTCCTTTTTATTTAGCAGCAGTACCTATCCTGAACAGCAAACATCCACATACAAGAATAAAAATATTTTTATTTATCTTCATAATTTTATACTCAGCATAGTCATTACAATGGTAAAAAAGAGATTGGGCTGATTACAAATCTTCCATAGCTAAAGTTTTAGCATGGAAAAAGCCTTTGATCCACATAAAACAAAAGTACATTAGCAGGGAATACCTGCTCACAGAAGAGTTTTTCAGAAAGCAAATACTTCGGCATGGCTTTTAGAAACATGAGATGTACCAAAAAATCATCCCAAATTATGTCTCTGTAAATGAAGACAAAACCTCAGCTCTGTCCTTTCTGTGTGGTCTGGAACAATAAGGACATAAGGGCAAGGACAAGGAAAATTTATTACAAGGAAAATCTATTCCAAAATTATTTGGAATAGATAATGACAAATATTTCTACCAAAGACGAATAACTGGATTATGAAATTTGGAATCAATAAAGTACAGATGTGCCCACTGGATTTTAAAAGGGTATATAATGCTTTAGCTTTAGTCTTTGATTTTTTTATCGTAAGTAGAGTTCCATTACTGAGCATATCAATCAACCAACCACTGTGAAGGGAACCTCAGGAAAAAAACCAAGGTTTCATTTATAGTTATAACCATACTTTTCATTCTTAGGATGTCACAAAGGAGAGCACCATAGTACAGAAATTTGAAGGGCAGAGCCTGACACTCATACTCTACAGAGAAAGGGTCTTCTCATTGTGATGTGGACACCAACACCTTTCCCAGGAAAGCTGGAGAGGGGCTGCAATTGCTCTTCTTCTGTTGACCAAAATCACGTAGCAGGGTGCTGGGAGTATATGTAGGCTGTCTACCTGACCAGGGCTCCCAAAGGACTTCACCCTGGCGTGACAAGGGCTTGTAAAACACCTGGGGCACTGTTGATGGGGCTTCCTTTTCACCAAACAGCACAAGCCTTCTCACACCTGCACACTGCTGGAAATGAGAGGCTCTCTGGGCTGCTGCTTCCAGTTCTGACTCACCTTTCAAGACCTCCTTTTTCACGGACTGTAGAACATTGGCAAAAAACCCTTTGGAGGCTAAAGCTAGTTTTTACTATTGCCCCGTTCCCACTGCCAATATACTGTTTGCCAAGAGGGTTGACTACATGTCTTGTGTTCAAAAGCCTTCTAAGAAAATTCTTGCCTCTGGCATCTCAGGCTACCATGCAGGACAAGCAGGTATTTTGCAGCTTGCTCTTCTAGACTTAAAAAGTCTCACAGTATTTGAGTTTACATCCCTGACATCTCAAGACTTGGTACTACATATGTAACAACCAGACCAGAGAAAATCTGTAAGGATGTAGGAAATTACACTGCAGTGCTCTAATTTTTTTCCTATGCTTCTGCCAAGTTTTTGATACTGACTCTGCCACCTTTTCTTTTATATGTAGTTTCACTTGATGCCAACCTAGCTATTTGAAGGAAAGAAGAAATCATGATTCTTAAATTTCTCATTCCCAGTATATACTGTGAAATTCATTTGAGCAGAGGATTTTGAGGTCAAGTTCTATAAATTTTCATCTATAAAAAGACATTTTAAAAACTCAATGAAATTATTTATAATTTCTTTTATTCATGGAAGTGACTTGAATAAATTAGATGCTCCAAAAGTGAAAAGACAATTATGTGCATCCATGCAAGACCTTTGTTAGATAGGACAAACTTGTTGGCTTTGCATGCCAACCACGTTATTTTTACACTAAGGCTGGTCTTTGACTCCTTGTTGAAAAAGGGTGGAGGATTCAAAAGAAACAGAGGAGTAGTGCCTGAGTAAGGAAGGAATCTGCTGCTTTGCCTCCTACCTGTCCTCTGAACTTCCTGGGGATTGTCAGTCTGAATTGTGAAAATCTGTCCACTAAGGATGCCTTTCCTAGGCTTTGCTCCTATTGACCAAGTACTCCCTTCACAAAGTGTCTGCTGGTCCACTTTTCCAGCTATTTTGCCTTAAAAGAAATATTCATTCATATGGAAACAAGTCCAACTCACCTCTTCCAGTGAAGCACAATACAAAGATCTCCTTTGATGTGCTATTAACCTCTGCTATTAACACTGCCAGTACATAGAAGACTGCTTTAAGTCAGGCAGAATCTCTAGGCTTGCCTTAACTCTGCTTTCAAGTACCACTTTGGAACTCCAGAAGTTATGATCAGAACAGGTCAGCAGCTCCTTTGCCTTCACACCCCTAACATCTGTCCCTGGGCACATCCTTAGTTTTGTAAAATCCTGAGAAGACCAGCTCAATGTAAGACCATATTTTGTTGAGTTAATCAGAAGCAAAGTACCTCTGCCTGTTCATGCTGTTCCATCTCAACATTTATCAGCTTACAGAGCAAGGCTGAGCAGGAAGCAGAGAACATGGAGTGGTCTACCAGCAGCAGAGTACTGTGGCTGCTTGAAGCCACTGCATGCTCTTGGCAAACACTACCAAGGGCTCAGAAGAGTGACTCAGGTCTTCCAAGGGGAAAAGCGGAACCTGGATGAGATCAAACAGTACCAGAAAGGAAAAAGACTATTAGGCCAGGAGATGGAGAAGGCAGAGAAGTGCACCTGGAAGAGGCATCACTGATAGGCAACATGTTGGTCTCAACGTAACTCCAAGCCACTCAATGGAAAGGCAAGGCCTGCATCCAGGGAACCAGTTGAACATGGAGTGGCTGAGGTGGGCAATGAGCCAGCAGCTTTAAAACTGCAAGGAATGTATACACGTGTAGGAGACAGATTCGAAAGCAAGAATCTTGAGAACTGTAAAAGACAGTCCCAGGATATTCCACATTTGAGGGGTTTTTCTGGTTTCCTTATATCGTATGAACTCCTTGGTCAGGTCATTTAAAATTCAAACAAGCAAAGGTGAAGAACTTGAAAAGTTCACTAACACTGCTGCTCCTAGTTGAAATCTTTAATAAAAATATCATTATCTTTTTCTAAAAACAATGCTGCAAATACTTAAAAAGAGAGTACCTCAGCCAGGTTGTTTTATGTGAATGTCGTATTCATCCATTTCAAGACTATTTTCCCTATGCAATAAGAATGTCTAAGCAAATAGGTATTTGTACAATGAAAAGATCTAAGCTTACTCTAATAATTGCTCCATCTCCAGGCATTAGAGATTTAGCCATTTTTATGTTATCACCTGCTATCAGACACCCTACGAGGCCATGGTATTTGCATTTAGGCAATCCTAGTTTTTTAGGGTCTGTTCCAGTTCTTTTTCTAATTGGGCAAGCACTCACACTTTTGGTGGGATACAATAATCAAGATTAGTGGGCTAAAGAATAACATGCACAGTCAATGCTCACCCAGACACGCTTTGTTGTGCCTGAGTGACCTTAATACCCTGTACATCCCCAGTGCTGGCCTGTGCATGTCAGGAAGCTGTCAGAGCTTTGTTTCGGGCAATCAGCAGCAGGAGCTGGGAGGGCAGGAGCAGCTTGCAGCAAAGCTATCTAAATGCTCAGGGAAGAAAGTCATTACAGATAATCTTTAATGTACTTGAAAAATAAATTCATACCTTTATCTCTACGATACAGGGAGAGCAATTTTCTACATATTAGCATAATAATCATCAGAGGAGTGTCTTCTTGCCCATCTTGCTTGTTTGTATCTCTCCAGTATCTTGTAGTCTCGAGGATGCACATTTTTAGCTTGATTTTTCTGTCCTGTAGGTTTTGCTTTACACGTTGCATATTAAAAACCCAGTCATTACTTCTTTTTCTTACATAAAACATACCAGAGCTTTATCACTGCAAACTGCAGCTCCCAGCACCCACAGCAAAAGCAGCACCAGCCTACACCTCATCCCCATAATTGTTGGTGATCTCTGAATGGCAATGTTGCAGGCCTTTGGCCTAACCTAAACAGGAAGGTTAAGCATGTGTGGATTAAAATGAAAGCACTTAGCAAAATGTGTGTTTTTACAGAGCAGGATGCCTATCCATGCTAGTAAAGCAAAAAAATAAACTACCTTTCTTTGACAACATAAGGGATTCATTTTGGTGATAAAAAACTAGCTAGGATCTTTATTTTTCTCCCTTTTCTATTCATAAATATAAGCCCCAATCTTGGGCCAAAATAAATACTATAGAAATTTAATTATTATTATTTAATCATTAGTTAACTCCTGTTTAACCCTTTAAGCACTTGTAGATGGCTAATTATTTAAGGTGGATGTTGGCACTTCAAATTAAAACACAAGTTTCGTACACTGATGTACAGACTGGCAAAGAAAGAAAGAAAAAAAAAGCAAAAATCATTGATATGTTACACTGAGAGGGCTTTTGAGCATATGAATACATGATTACCCAGGGGAACAATAATTGTGCTTAGGTCTTTCACTTGAACAATTCTCACTCATCCTGCAAAGCTTTTTCAGATAAAGTCATGGAATATGATGTTATTGTAAACTGTGGGGGAAAAAACAAACAAAACAATAAAACAACCTGTCCTTTGAACACTCTGATTTCAATTTGATCCTATTCTACAGTACTCCTCCATCTTGACAGGATTTAAAGTCCTCTCCATGTCAGGTGTTCTCATAACCCCACTGCTGTAGGGGAGCTCCGTAGCAGGTTTAGCAGCTCAGCACTCCAAATCCACTCTGAAGAGCTGGTGGCCTAATAAAAAACAGGGTTCCAGTGCAGAGAAGGTATTTATCCTACACAAAGTTATTCACATCTCTTTTTCCCATGTCCAAATTTCTTTGAATCATCTTATCTCACACTGTTCTGTTTGCTGCAAACAGGTGGGAAACACCCCATGTCTTTAGCTGAGCTCTCATCCTCCAACATAAGACATCACCTTGACCTGAACATTCTAATGAAGAACTTGCTAAGAATTACCTTAACAGTGCTATTTAAAACCATCTTGCTTTCAGAATGGACAGTGTCCATTTAATAATCTTGGCAAATGTAAGGTAAAACTGGTTTCAGATTTGTGTCCTAAATCTGCTGCCAACTTTGGAAATACATGTACTAGTTTTAGAGAAATCAGGGATCTGATTTAACAAGGCAGAAGTAAAGCCTCTCAAGAGTACCATACCTGCAATTCTCAAAACTGGAACTATATTTTTGTTATGAAGAAAATATGCACATGAAATGTGTGCAGCTGACACCTTCACCTGCACAACCTGAGGAGAGATTCCAAACCCACAGAGCTTTGCAATACAGGTGAGACACCTAAGCATTTACTTTAATGAACAATAGGACTGGGCATGGGACTATAAACACCAAATAAAGCTCTCCCTTTGATCTTTATAAAATAGTTAATGAAATACCCCAAAAGAGAGCGACAAAACCACTACAAAACTGAACTTCAAAGACAGCCCTTTTCTCCAATTATCACAAAAACTAACTTGAGCTAAACTTAGTTACTTTTATACAGGATGAGTAACTCTACTGTGTGTTGACAGTCCCATAACCTTGTTACTTTAATAGCTGAGCTAAATTTACGTCAAGCAAATTTCCCACTTCCTTCCAAAAAAGAGGAAGAAAGTGGTAGGGACTTAGCAACAGATATATTATAAACATAGTAGTACAAAAACCACTCTACATTTGCAGTCTGCTGTCCCTCAGCTGAGTCAATGATGGATACTTGTAGAAGTTTTCTTCAAATTTTTAATAAATTTGCTAGCTTTCAAATAATAATAATAACCCCTCTAAAAATGTCTTGCCTTACACATACAGAAATTTTGTAGGAAATAATGTCCAAAGATATCTGGCTTCATTGCAGTATTAATTTAATAGCTAATGTGCATTATTCACATTGATGTGCAAATACATGTGATATTAGTCCAACATGCAGCTGCTCAGAAAGATGCACTCATGCATCTTATGCCATTCTGACACACTAATGTTAGATCTGTTGATCTATTATGTTCTCCTTCAAGTGAAGGCAGGCAACATTTAAAGTCTTTTGGCCATCTCTCAGATTTTGTTGCATAGCAAAAAGCCTTCTGTGCAGCCTGCTGTTTCTAACACATGTAGATGCAAACACAGTTGCTCTTCCATTCTTCAGGGATTCTTCTTCTTGTTTTTCTCTTCTTCCTTAAGGTCTTTTGCATTACATCTGGACGCCAATGCTGTTAGCATTTCCCCTGTTGTCAAGTGGGCTCCCTTCATTATCAGTCGATCTCCATCAGCTATAAATGAAGAAAACCTTAAGAAGTCACAAAGTGACAACTACCCTGGTGTGCAGTTGTTTTGTACATATAAATCCAAATTCACAGTTCACCTTGCCTAATTAGAAAGTACTCCAGGTACCAAGGAACCTGACTACCCACCACCGCCAAACAAATGTATCAAACTGCACACAAGATGCATTCAATTTTCACTCCTGAATAGCATTATTGAAAAATCTGAAGCATTTGTCTGGGCATGCCTATAGTAAAAACACATTTGATAAGAATGGCTCATATTATGCCCCTGAATTCATCTCACAAAAGGCAAAGCAGGCATTGGAAGGCACAATTTCCACACATGGCTAAGCATTTTTGTAGCCTGTTGTCTGTGGTCCATTTTAATGTACTTCTTCAGCCAAAACAAGGAATTGGTTCACAGAATCCTGTGGTTATCATGTAAAAAAATAGGAAGCAGTAGGATTTCTAGAATTCTGAAAGACTTTATTTTAAAACAGGCAGGGAACAGTAGAAGTTGAATATTACTCAAGTTAATTATTTTGCAAGATATACTGATACAATGAAATACCAGGCCTAGGATCCACATTCCAGCCTCGTCTTTGCCAACTACAAGGACTACAAACACTTCATTGGAGAAAAATCAGCTCTTAGAAAATGAAGAGTTTAGAGGTGTTTTGGCATTAATGAGATAAACCAGCTTGAGTTTACACTGTGAAAAAACACAGAGCTTTACTGCTTTAGTCTTAATACAACAGCACATTGATGGGAAAGACAGAGGCATGGGGGAGAAAGAGACAAGGATTGTTAAAATTGAAATAGGTAGACTTTCCTAAGCAAATCAAAGACCATTCAGCACTTCTGACATCTCCACCAACTCACTAAAAATAGGGAAGTTTAAAGATAAGAGAGTAGCAGGAATCAATATTAATGAAAACTTTAATGGGCTACATGACATATTGGTCCATTACAGCACAGCAGGAAAGAAGATGCAGCCAGAGAAAAGGACAAAAGCAGATTAGAGCCATCTGTTCATAGCCTAGAATCTGGGACGCTTCCAGAACTGATGAAATTTCCACCACCAATTCCCTGCCCACTCACTACACCCTCAAAGGAAACCAGGAAATTTGTTGTACGTAGTTGACCTCATTCTGCAGGTCCATCTGCACATGCATAGCCTCACCCATTTGAGCACTTCCTTCAAATTACTCAGTTGCACAAGCAACTAAAGGTTTTCAACCCTCTGTTCTCAAGACTGAGATGCCTCCACCACAGGTAACATAAAAAAATTACATAAACAGATTATTATATAAAAACAGAGCTACCTTTACTTTCCTGGAATTGCACCTGGCTGCAAGGTCATATAAGTACATAACTACAAAAGTGCACTCAGTTCCAATGCTGTCAGTTGTTGGATCTAAGATCCCTTAGATCTAACAACAGTAGAGACATGTATACTCATTTATCTAGACATCAGGCTGTTAGTGACACCCTTTTTCTTTTTTTCTTCCCAGCTGCACATCTAGTTATGGACCAGAGCCAAAAAAAATTACAGTTTAAAAAAAAAAAAGTAGAATACAGTAACATCGTAACAACAGGGTTTTGGGTTTTTTTTGTTGGCTTAAAACCAAGCTCCTTACCAAACATAACATCTACAACTGGTTCAGATCCATCGTGTCTCACATCTGCAGTCACTTCACAGTTTGTATTAGTAGCTTGGATTTTTTTATGGTAAATACATTGCAGAAATTTTCTGAAAAATACATTAAAAAATATTAAGAATGTTGTAGACAGAAATTAGAGTAAGCAGATTTCTAACATAATTTGCATATCTCAATATTGCTGGGCAACAAAGTACAAACAAAACAGGATTTGTACTTAAGTTCAGACAGGTACTTCTAATGAGAGAATCACTTAAAAATCCAAGTGGATATTCTGTATATACTAACATGTAAAAAGCAAACCAAGGAACTTTGTAAAACTTCAGCGTATACACTTTCTGTGTTTCTCTCAGCTAGATCAGTAACGATAATAAAAAAATAATCAGCCAAGGCATTTTCCATTTTCTTTATACATCGTTTGCTTGCCAATGTTTTCTTGTTTGGGTTTGAGACAGCATTTATTTATACGACATCTTTGGTCTCCTGTAGATTTCTGAAATGCATGACAGCTACTTTAAGCTACTATTCTGGCAGTTTAAAGATATTCTAAATTAAGCTCTGTTACTAAATTCATTTTAAAAGTAGGTGTGCCATTGCAAAATGGCATTTTGGGATTGTTTGGTGCAGAACCTCCATCACCGGAGAAGCACAATCCCTTTAATTTCTCCGACAATTACTGACCGGGACAGGCCCCCTTGCCCGTGACCAGCACCTGGAGCGGTTGTGCACCCTCTCTACAGGATCAGCCATGCGGGCCAACCCACGGAGCGCTGGGGCAAGGCTCAGAGCACCGCCCGTAGGAAGGGCCGATGGCGGGGCCCAGGCCCTCGGGGCGGCGGCACGGAATGACCCCGAGCGCCGAAGGCCTGCAGGGAGCCGCGCGGAGCCCGCGCAAAACCCGCCAGGCCGCGGGAAGGGCGCACGGAGGGCGCTGCGGCGCCTGCAGACAGGGAGCCCGGGCAGAGCGGGCCGGGGCCAGGGCCAGGACCGCCCCCGCAGCCCCCTCACCTGGTGCTCTCCACGTTGGGCTCGAAGGGGCAGAACCGGACCACGATACTCTTCACCGGCCGCAGCGCCAGGCTCACCTTGGACGCCATCTTGTCGCCGCTCCCTACTACAGCTCCCAGCAGCCTCCGCGCAGGGGCGCCCGGCGGCGGCGGCCGCGCCGGCCCGCCCCGCGGACACCTGGGAACTGTAGTGCGTGCCGCGGCCCTGGGGGCGGGAGGCCCGCGGGCGCGCTCCCTTAGCGGGGGCGGCTGCCGGCCCCAGGAGCCTCAGTCAATGACCCCAGGCGCTCGGGGCCTGGCTCCTTCCTGCTGTGGAGGGAGAGGGGCCAGCCGGCCTGCCTGTGTCAGAGAATCTTACACTGGAGTGGGTTGGAAGGAAGCTTAAATTTCACGAAGTTGCAACCGCCCTCTCTGTGCTGGGGCACCTTTCACGAGACGGGCTTGCTCAAAGCTCAATTCGGAACACCTCCAAGGACGAAGCACCCGCAATTTCTCTGGAAAACCTCTTCCAGTGCTTCACCACCCTCATAGCAAAGAATTTCTTCCTAATAATCTAATCTAAACTTACTCTCCGCCAGTTTGAAGCCATTCCCCCTTGTCCTGTCACTACATGCTCTTGTAAATAGTCCCTCTTATGCTTTCTTGTAGGCTCCCTTTGGAAATGGAAGGTGTTCCCCCGAGACTTACCTCCTCCAGGCTGAACAGCCATGACTCTCTCAGCCTTCCTTGTAGGGAGGGTGCTCCATCCCTCTGACCATATTCATGGTCCTCCTCTGGACCTGCTCCAACAGGTCAATGTCCTTCGTGTACTGAGGACTCCAGAGCTGCATGCATCACTCCAGGTGGGTTTTTACGAGAGTGGGGTAGAGGGGGAAGATAAGGATCTGTGAGAAGCTGCCAATACAACTAAATTAGAGGCAATATTTTGCAATACATCAAGGAGGAGAGAGATTTACAAGAGGCACTGCTGCTGGAAGTGAACACATTTGGTTTTCCGTTCGTGACTGGTGATGTCCAGAAGCTGCTTCCCAGCCCTTGGTTTAAGGCTGGGGAAGAGGAGGCTCAGGGGTGACCTGATCACTCTTTACGACTCCCTGAAAGGAGGGTGTAGCCGGGTGAGGATTGGCCTCTTCTCCCGGGCAACTAGCGACGGGACGAGAGGACATAGTCATAAACGGCACCAGGGAAGGTTCACGTTGGGCATTAGGAAGAAACTGTTCAAGAACTGGGATTGGAATGGGCTGCCCCGAGAGGCGGTGGAGTTACCATCGTGTCTAAGGACAGGCGGGACGTGCCTCTTGGTGCCATGCTGTAGCTGACAAGGTGGTCTTTGGCCGGAGGCTGGACGTGATGGGCTCTCTCAGAGGTCTTCCCCAAGGCGGCGGATGCCGTGCCGGTGGCCGGCTGCCGGTGCCGTGCCTGTGGCCGGGTGCCGGTGCCGGTGCCGTGCCTGTGGCTGGGGGCCGGTGCCGTGCCGGTGCCGGTGCCGGTGCCGCCGGGTGTGCGGTGCCGCTAGATGGCACAGCCCGCCCTGCAAAGGGCTCCGCCGCGCCTGCCCGCGCCCCGCGGGAAATCCTCTGCAGCGTGCTGGACAGACCCGCCACCCCGCACTAAATATCTGTCACCTCTTGGAATGGGTATCCTGATTTTAGAAGCTTATCTTTGTTTATTCCAAGCCCTCTTCCTTTAAAAACTCACATAGTCATTCGGTAAAACCATTGTCTTCAGAGAGATTTGGACAAGAAATTAGCTAGCAAAAACTAAGCACAGTAGAGTCAAAATAGTTGTAATGTTTGAAATTTCTATTCTCTCTCTCAAGAGAATAAAAATATTAAAATACATATATATTTATAGATGTTATATATAATAGTCTTCTCTTATGAAAAAAAAATATAAAAATACATTATTGTGGGGTATCTTTTAAAAGACTTCACTATAGCTAATCAATAGCTAGTTTAAATAGAAATTTTTCCTATATGGTAGGCTAAAACACAGGGCCAGGTAAATATTTTGCGTTTGGAAGGCAAAAGTAACTTATGAAATTTCAACATCTCTTTCTTTAACACAAAGAGCTCAATGTATTCCACTTAAAATCTGTGGCAAAATTTCCATTGGCATATACGGTAAGACTGAAGGAATAACACCAGTAAAGGACAGGGGAAGGAAGAATGATCACTGATTTTTCTAAGGTCTCCATTCTTCACACTCTTGGTACTGTGGCACTCACTGATTTAAATATATGCATGACCAAAATGGTTTTATATTTGCTCTTATTGCATTTTGATAGAAATTTAAGAAGAATTTTTAGCTTACATTACACAATGAAATGAAGAGAAAATTTTGTTTACTCCTTTCCACACTCAGATCAGGTAATTTTTTGACTTTTATTGTCAGCAGTAAAATTTGCATCTTTCCCCTTAAGCCATCTGTTCAGAGTAATTGAAAACTAACTCTGATATTTCAAAGTAATTTTTAATTTTTTGAAGTCTGAGAGGTTCACAGTAATGCCATACAACAGGTATCTCTTAACTGAAAGGCTGTGTGTTCTATTTCTCACTTCAAAGAATTGTCTGTATCTGTGATATGAAATTCCTACTCATCCCTACAAATAAGAATATCTCTTCCTTGGATGCTACCCCTACTTATGGACAACCAAGTCTTTCTTGGCACTTACTCTAAATGCAATAGTTTTAGGTGATGGTAATTCTGGTGGGAATGTGAACTTTTACAGATACTAAATGAGATAAATAAGCAGCAAAGTGACACAGCTATTAAAAAACAAGAAAACAAACAACCAAACCCAAGCATTTCCATCTGCCTTTAAAACCGGGTGGGGGTTAAGTGCAGTACATTGCACTACCCTCAGTTTATACCAGAGTAACTCCAGCTGACCTCTGCCATTTCAGGAAAACTGATCATTTATCCATGTAAGACTTTGAATCAGTCTCTCCAGCTCCAGCAGGTAATCTGGGAACTCTCAAGTGTCTGCATTTTAGACTGTTCTTCAAGGACATCCTTGGGAGCCTGAATAATTCATGATTCTTATACCTAGTGATAATCATACACATTTCTAAAGCATAGTAACATGAAGAAGCATCAGAAGATGCATTATTATAACAGAAACAATTTTAGTATTCCTTTCACTAGGTGGATCTTTTTTATTATAAATACTGCCTCATCCAAAGCCTACAGATTTTCATGTCATCAGTTTCACTGAAGTGTAGCCACGAGCCCATCGATGGTTTATATCTAAGTACCATATACAGCAAGGAAGAACTGCAGCCATGCTTTTTACACTGTAGTTATGCAGAGAAAAGTTGCAGAAAAAAGTTATGCAGAAACAGGTCTGTAGTATTAATGTTACTTAGTATATCGTCGATCATTCCAGATGATTTTTGAGATCCTGGAAAGATACTTCTGCTTTTCCTCCTGTTTCTTACTTAGCTGCTTTCATTTTCTGTTCTGTTTTCTGACTATAGAAGGGGCCGCAGTTCAGAGCTCTTGGAATCTAATTTCTCTGTGGTTTGGGCATTCCTGGTTTTAGTACCCTGGCTCTGGCTTTTGATTGCTTTTCAAATGCTGCATGGAGAGGCTTCTCAAAGCCGCATTTCAGGTGTGGTGTAACACCTCCGTGTGTTTATTTGGTTCCGGATATTTGGATCGTTATCTCTGACGGTCCTCAGCTGATTGCCTCGTCTGCATCTCTATCCTTTTTCTGCTGAGTCTTTCTCTGAGCCTTGTCACAAACATCAATGGGCATGGAATTTAGCAATCAAAATGTCATGTCTGCGCATCTAGCTATAATTCTGTGTAGTCCAGGAATAAAATTTAATGCTGCCTTCAGGGCAGTTGGCAGTGCTGAGGAGAAGTGAACCAACACAAAGCCAGCAGCCTGCCTGTTCTGCACCGAGGTGGTGCATCCAGATGACCACCCAGAAGAGGCTCTTTGAGAAAGACTGTGTGCTGGGCCTGACAGGAGAAGCAAATTATTTCTGGAAACGGAAAAACACTCTGACAGGTGCAGTATCATGGAGCATATCTTCAAAAGAGCAATGGACAGTCAAGAGACAAAGAGACAGTCAAGATCACAAAGGACTTGTGGCAAGTTGTTATAAAATACTAGTGCCACACTGAAGGACACGTTGGAATGAATTCCCTACCGTGCTGGAGGAACACTGCTTGTAGTCATAAAAACATAAACCAGTCTGTGTTTTCTGTCTGGCTTTGTTTCTTCCTTTGAACTGAATATTTTACACCATATGTCAGTTACTGAATTTTAAAAATATTTTCCCAAAGAGAAGAGCTGGTAAAGGTCCTTTATTCACTGAAAATTGTGGAAGTCAAACATAGTTTTTTACTAATAGTACAACAAATTTTGCATTTTATTTATAAACCAACTAATAGTTGTATGCTGTTAATGTGGTTTTCAAAAATAAAAACAAAAAATAAAGTCAACCAGCAAAGGTGCCACTTACAATGAGCCTGCTTTATAATTAATTCTGAAATAATAACTCTGCATATCAGTTCAGAAAAGCTCTTATGGGAGTGAATAAACAGATTCCCTAGTTGCTCTTTACTCCTCTGCAAACATGTATTTCTATTGCCTGAGGTTAACAACTGCCAGCAGAAATGTTTGCTAAAATAATATGCAGCATTTAACTGGCTGATAGCATACTGTGCCAATTCCTGACTCGTAACTTAATTTCTTGAGGATAATACCAAAAGCTTTATTTCGTACATTTTCTTCGCCGTCTAATAAATACTACATTAAATATCTGCAGTTATCCTTTGGATTTTTGTGTTGATCTAAAATATGCACTTGCTTCCAGCAAAGAAAGTTAGCAATCATAATAGGAAAGGTGAGCTGAAGTGAATGGTAACGACTCAAGGTTGGTACCTGAGTCCTTGAGATCTGGAATCTGTTCTTGAAGCTCCAGGTAGATTTAATGTGTGTATTTTTACTTTAAATGTCCTTGCACACAGTGGCTCACAGGCCACAGGCACAGTCCCATTTGACAGATCTGACTCAGAGTCATTATCATAGCTTGAGGGGAACAGATTTTTCACAAGTGCAGAATTTGGGGAAAGCAGTTGTATTAGAATTTGATCTGTATTTTCAAAGACTTCTGGAAGGTTTGTCTGTGCTTCAAATGACTTATTAGAGGTTTTGAGGAGCTCAGCAGCATATTGACATTTGTACCACTTTGCTAAGGGCATGCTTCAGTGCTGTGAATACCATAAGCAAAGCAGTTTGTTTTCACTGTGTTCTGCTAAGAATAGCTGTGCCTATAGATTGATGGTTTAACTTATTAGTGTTGTCAGCAAAGTAGAACAACACTGCTCAATTGAATGTGGTGACCAGCCAAGATAGTCTCTGTATTCTTTCATTTTTTCCCTATCAAGAACTTTCACTTTTTATTCTAAGGGCTTATTTATGCATCAGTTTTAACTTCTGTTTTATAGATTTCAAGAACATAACCAGGCATGGCCTACATGTAAGCCGTAGAATACCTGCTTAACACAGATAAAAATTGAAACATAAAGAGTTTCAGACATTCAGGCATTAAGGAACTAGATATCAGAATAGAGGATTCATATGCAACCATTTGCTGTAACAAGTTTCATATAATTTAATCTATTTATTAATTAAGTAAAAGGTGTCTCCTCAAGAGACTCACTGTGAAGAATTCTTACCACCTATATGAGTAGAAGACTCATAAACATCCTTAAACTCAAACATGTATCAAAGTCAGTGACATGCTACTAAATTTGTAATTCCAATATAAAGGTAGTTTGACTTACTGAGAGACCATAATAAAAATATTCTTAGCTGTAAATTTAAATATGCCACAATATCCTTCATGTGAAGCACATTCTATATTTGCAGTCCTATGCTCAGTTACAAAGATCCCACATCAAACCCCCCAGCAAGTGGATCACAAATCTGTTGGTCTTCCCTTGTACTAGAATAAAAGAGCAAAGTTTTGTTTAAAGCCTGCATAGCACAGGAGGAGTATGAGGTATCCCACAAGAACTCCAAGTGCAGTGTGGTCAGTGATATGCACTGACTTACTGCTGAAATTAATAGAATAAAAATCTGAGCCATTTTGAAGTTTTTTGCAGTCAGATATCTCCTTATGTGATTACAAGAGTAGTGTAATAATTATATTATTGTGTAGTAATTGGAGCAACATGTCAGAAGATAGAGGAGAACAAATAAGATATTGCAAGAGTTGTTTGTTATACATACAGAAGCTACATTACAGAAACAACAGGCAGCAGATGACAATTTAGATAGATATTCCCAGGAAATTTATATTACACGGACAAAATTAGGGATGTGAAATGCCATATAAATCGCAGACCTGGTGAGTTTTATTCAGGCATATATTACCAGTTAATGCAGGAATGAAGCGAGGATCATTTCTCAAAGCAGTGGTTTTCAACCTATGGACCCCCAGTCTTCCGTGACCTATGGGTTCATGAAAGATTATTTTTAAAACAATAATAATTCTTGCTCTTGGCAGAGTTCCAGTCAGGGTCAAGGAGTCTCCATCTCCCCTTGAGCACGGTGAGGATCCACAGTGTTACCAGTCTTTACAGGTCAGTAAAGGTTGATCAGCACAGTGTAAGTGGTCACTGTTCAGCCCTGATGATAAGAGATAGCAGAGTATTATTACTGGGCTAGTTCCAAATGGTCAGATTTTCCAGGCAGAGATTCCTAATGCTTTAAAAATATCAAAGATTCTTTTATGTTTCACTCAAATCAGAAGAAATCACCACAATTTTTTCCCAGTCTTGAATTACTGACAGTATGTCCACATTTCATCCCTCTTGAACTCCATCAACTAACTTAAACATCTCACGGCCCTTAGGATAACCAATTCAGTTCTTACCTTTATCCAATTTCTGTGTGGCATATTAAACAGAGAATGTGCAAGTCAGAGATTTCAAGCACTTGTGTTTAGTTTTGTGCTTATTATACTGTTGTTCACCTCTTGAAATTGCTGGATCAAATTTCATTAAAGTCAGCCACATTTCTCCCTGTAGTACTGATGGGTAAAAAATATCCTGATGAATCAAAACTACTAAACTAGAATTATTTCCAATACATTTATATTTATGCTGTTTTCCCTTTTTCTTGATGAATAAAGATAAGAGAATAATAACTATAATATATATAAATATATTATATAAGCAATATTTAGTATCTGAAATATAGAAAAAGATATTAAATATAATTTATTTTCCAAATATCACTTCTACCAGTAAGCAAATTTGTCTCTTATCAATGCCCCATTGAGAAACTTAGTGGAAATCCAATATTGGTGACTGCTATGACCATACCAAGCTCCAGAGCTCTGTAGAGACACAAACAAATATTTAAGAGCTAACTGCTTCAAAAGGAAGGAAAACAAGCTATGAATTTAGCTATTATATTCAATCTCCATCACGCCTGCAATGAGAGAGTACGTTTATTTACTGCAATCCCTCTCAGCAAATCCATATCATCAAACAAAGGATAAAATATCAGTTTCCAAGGCAGCTTTTTCTGGCAAAATACATCAGGTCTCTACAGGTACAGTAACAATGTGAGGTTTGGGGCTTTCCTTGTGTATGTGTCCCTTGTACAGCAGCAGCTGAGTTTATTAGCAGTGCTAAAATTCAGGTGATGTGTTAGCCCACTCCCATGCTACAGGCACAGAACTGATTTGTCTCCATAGACGCTCCGTTGTCCAAAGTAATCAGGGTGATGTTTTTGCCGTGGCTGCACAGAAAGGAGCACACCATGTGAGAGAGGCAGCAGCACACAGCAAAGAGGCAACTGCCTGTGGCTTCTCACAGAGCACGTTTATGACAGCAGACAGCTCCTGTGGAACAGTGGTGATGAGCCAAAGGTCTGTGCCGCCGCAGCCTGCGCTGCCCGCAGCAGCCAACAGCACTGCTCTACCTTTGGAAGGGCTTCCACCTACATGTCTGTAATCAAGCAGATTCCTTCTCCCAGCCTTAGACAAATATATACATAATCTATCTCAGTTATTGATTCGTTCTATTTGGTAGTGACACATACGAGTTTTAAATCCTCTGTGCTTCTCACTGTCTAAATAAGCTGCTCCTGTCTCCCCCTCTCTGTGGGCTTTCGGGACATAGTCAATACCTATAAACTCTAAACATGTGAAGGGAGGTTTCATCTCATTAAAGTGTTCCATGAGTGGAGATTTCTTTATTCCTTCTTGTGATTTGTGTCCACAATTTCTGACCTTTGCTCTCCGTGTTGTCTCACTTATACATTGTGTGCCCCTAGGGAATGTACTCAAGTATGTCACAGGACTTACTAGAGGATTTTTGCTTTATATTATATACCTTCCTTCTCCCCTATCAGAGTACTCTCATCTGTTTATATATCATGCAATAGCTCAATGGGAAAAATCATTCTTCTAGAAAACTAGGTTTTAGGAAAGTTACTTATATTGCTTTCAGATATTGCTTCTCTACCTGATTTTTCACTGCACTTATGTCAATAATGCAATTTTTTTACTCTTTGATGCTACAATTCCTCAGTAAAACCCAATTATCTTTAGGAATATCATAGCTGCCAGGGGTTTTTTTTTCCACTAAGTTTATCATACCTGAGGTTCTGACTGTCATGTTGCTAAGGTTCCTGCAAACTGGGCTATGACTCAATCTGTTTTTCCCTCTTAGACCACCTCCAAGAGGCTTAAAGTGAGACACAAAATTAAAAAATACAAGTGAAGGAACAGTTACTCATCTCCTAACCCTACATAAGAGTCCACATACCTCAAAATGTCCCAGGATTGTGGGCTTGTGATGACAGTATTTTCCCAGGGCATCCCATTGCTCCTTTCCAAGCCAGCAGTGTTGGCCTCCGAAGTCTCCCATGGATCCCCTGCTTCTAAGTATTCAAGCTGGCCCCATGGTAGAACAGCCTCCCTCTGCTCAGGAATGCAGCCCCAGCACAACAAATTGCACTTGAACAGCTTGAGAGCTGCAGGTGGCTAAAGGGACCCCAAACTACCACCCACCATCTAACAGCAGCCAGCTGTTTCCAAATTTGTTGTGAATCCTCACAGCTAGTAAGTACAAACATTCATATTTTTCTCCATCTAAAGAAATTAGGCTGCTGCCTTCTCATCCTAGAAATGTGGGGAGGGCAAGTGAGAGGAGGAGGACTATGGTCTAGTCCTAAAGAAGCCTCACAAAGACAAATGGGGCCAGGAAGAAGCTGTACTCAAAGAAATGTATGTCTAAACTACTCGCCATTCTCTGTGTTGCTAAAATTTCATTTTACAGAGAGACATGTCTAATTAGGGTTCTGAGCCTCACCAGAAATTTGATGAAGCCACTAACAGCTTTACTAAAATACTAATCTTTGAGTGACAGTGCACACTCTTGCATAAAAATGCTCTTTCTATCGACATCCGGTTTGAATATGTGCATAACTGGCTCCACATGACTTGGGAATAATCAAGATCTTGGAGCAAAAATCAGGAAATGCCATAAAGCAAAATGCCATGGGAATGACAATGTTGTATGTATTTATGAAAATTTTCCATCAGGAGAAGTAGTCAAACATGAAGCAGTCTTAGTCTGCTTTTCCAGAGAATTTGCATAGCACAAGAGTATGCATGAAAATACATAACATCTAGATGAAATAGAAAAGGGATATCAAACCCTTTTGTTGGTATCAATCCATAAAGGAATTGCTCTGCCCCTTTAGGAACTTGGTATGGTCTGAGCAGCACTGGTCAGCCAGTGCTTGAAACCTTGGCTGAAGAGGCTCGTGCTTTGGTTTATTGGTAGCCATTCCAGAGAAACAATGGATGCAGTGAGCTGAAAAAGTTATTTTTCAGCTCATTCAGTTCAATTCAACTCACTCAGGTGACATTCAATAAAGAGATATCTCAGTTAAATAAGTGCATTTTAAAGCATTTATGTGTTGCATCAATCAGAGAATAAAAATGACAAAGTTGCTTAAAACTGCTGATTAATTGTAAAAATTAATTGTACTGATACAGAAAAGAGAAGCAAGGGCTAATTCTTAAGCTAATTCTTAACTTGTGATCTGGAAACTATTGGACTCACATAACCAATAATGATAAAATAGGGGGGGAAAAAAAGGCCCCTCCAAATAATACTCATATTATATAATTTTAATATGTTTGATAAGGAAAGATAAGTAATGACATACTTGGAAATACGTGAGGCTGATGGTGCTTTGGAAATGCATCTGATGGCTATGAGCACCTCCCTGTATTTTGCAGCAGCGCTTGTGCAGAAGGATCTGATGCTTTCCACTGCTAATATTCATGGCAACAGGCATCCAGGTTTATGCAAGGACACATCCATTGAAACCACTGGTGTTCTGTGAAAAAATGTAGTCCTGTTCATGGAGGCCCATGGGGAATTGACACCCTGGATGAGCCTCTGAATCCATGGGAGCTGACTTCATAGGGTCACCATTTTGTTCAGCAAGAGCATTTGAGCCCATTCTTCTGCTTTCCAGTGCTCAGGGAGTGATTTCTCTGTGCAAATATGGGAAAAGAGATAAATCCAAAGCCTTCCCCAAAATATTCCCTGCAAATTAAACATTAAGGCATGGTAACCTGTCTCTGTGCTTATTTCTGGGATGATACTGACCAGCTACAAAACCTGTGCTCAAAGTCAAAGGTTTGTTGCCATTAAATTTATCCAGGTGACATTGGTTAAAAATTCTTGTTGAAATTTCTGAATACAACTAAATAAAATGTCTCTAATGCTAGAATAGCCTTCTTACTGATATGAATTTATTATAAATTCCTTTAAAAAAGCTGAGTGCCATAGAAATGGTGACTGTGTCTAATTGTGCCAACACTGTGTGGAGCTCAATTGTATGTTACAGCTAGGCAAGTCATATCAGATTTACTTTAATGGATTTTCTAGAAAGCATTTTCTCAATCTGGTGCACAATTTAACAACCAGAGCTTGTGTAGTTCTTCTCTTGGAGGTTTCACAATGTCATTTTTTGGTCTTCTAAATGTGAGACTCCAACTAAAGAAACAGAGCAAGTAATGTTGGCAATAGAAGCAGGTAATATGAAATGCATTTCTCACACCTGCTTTTCTATGCTACTTTGTCTGTGCCAAAATGCTACTCTCTTGTTGGAAGCTAAGCAAATATCAGATGCCTTTCATTTCCCAGACGTGTGTGCCACATGCCACAATGTGCTCCAAGTCTTATTTGCATTTGAAGAAGAAAGAATCAGTCTTTTGTGTGCTTTTACTGCAATCATTGCAGTTGTAAGGATATCTTTTTCCTGGCAGGTACAGATTGCTTAATTGGTCCAGTCCGTCCGAGCCTCTCTGCTTTTTTCTACATTATCATCCTGTTTGTAAGACTTGTGCTACCCTGGTTTCTTTTCCTCCTCTCCTAAGCGTGTGTGACAACAATGAGAAAATGTAAGGTGAAAGGACTCCACATTCTGTTCCTTTGCAATGTTTCTTGCTTCTTCTACTGCACGCTGGCTGTTTTGCTTTGGGGAACACTGGCCTGCAGAACTCCAGAAAGTCTTCTATGACTTAAGCTACAGCCAGTGCTGTGTGTCATAAGGATGCAGGACTTCCCTGCTGCCTCCTAACTTCCCTGTTTCTTACAGACAGGCAGCCTGGAATCATTCTTGACTAACTGCTGCCTTTGGATATCTTTGATAAAGATATCTTTGGATATCTTTAAAGATAAAGAACAATGGCAGGAGAAAACTCACTGATCACAGTGACATTTCTCTCTGCCTTCATTTTTATGAATGGGTTCATTTCTCTTTCTGCTGAACTCATCCAGAGTTCCAAAAGTATCCAAGTGAAAAAAGAACTGATAGATTTCTGCACCCCTGGACAGGATTCAGATGTCTTTCTATGTATGCTTACTGTTATTTAAGAGAGTGGGTGCATCCTGCCTGTTCTCCAGCTGCCCACCTTGTGGAAAGGACCAGCTTTTCTCCTAAGCCCCATGTCATATCTGCCAGCCCATGAAAATGACTTAGATATCCCAAAGTACCTCCAAAGGACATCTTAAGAAGTACACTTACATCTCTGGACTCTGTAAGCACAGCAAATATTTTAATTTAATTCATTGGACGTGGGAATAAGTTTGGACTGATATCACAAAAAATCACGGCTCTCTTCAGGAAGGTTTTCAAGATTCTGGTATTAGGAAACCAAACAGAATTTGGTCTCATTAATCATCTATCTGCCAAGATCTGCAAAGAGGAAATTAAAGAATATTTTACTTCTTTTTTTGTATTTTTCAATTTTTCTTTGGAGTGTGTGGCATTTTTTGTGGCTAGAGATCAGCATACTCAACAATAAAGGGAGATAGAATATGTCTTAATGTCATTACTGTAGTGAAAAGTCAGAAAATAATTGATAGTTTGCTTTTAAAATCTTCTTTTATATGGGAGAAAGAAAGATCAGCAATAAATAATTTTAGGTGAGGAATGAAACTAGATTTGGTGAATTTTCTGGCATTATGATTTACTTTCTCCTGCTCCACCCTAAGAAGCAGAATGGCATCAGCCCTTGAGTCAGATTTTAGTAAAGTCAGTGGTTGACAAGTCGTCCTAGCAGTATTGCTAGAATTGAGCTGCTAGGTGATGTCAGAATGGCTGAAGTTGCTGTCAAATTACCTCAGTTTATCACTTGCCTTCTGTGCCAACTCAATTAGATATAAAATCTATTAATTTCTTCTTTCCTGCCTGGGTGAATTTCATACTGTGCTATGAAAAGTACGATCTCTCCAGCTCCAACAGGAACCCATCTTTAACCTCTTTGGGGTTTTTTTCTCCATAAGCTGGCCTAGTGGCCATTGTGGCCATTGCTATGCACAAATTACTCGCTAATGTAAGAGATGTGGGAAGGTTTGGAGCAGTGTGGGCTTCACCTGCTAGACAGCTCCTAGCCAAAGGCTCTCTTGTGACATGCTCAGAGAGTTACTACAGAGATTAACTGTGCCAGGTGTTCTGCTGACTAAAAGCTATGAATATTTCAATTCAATCCAGTTTAAAAATTTTTCAGAGGTAAACTTCAACTGCATGGTGTTTCATTATAATGTGGCATCAAAAAACATACTTGGGAGATATGAAACAATTACATGGGTGTTAGGAAAGAAGAAATCATGATTCAACAGAAAGAATAATGGGATTTAACTACCCCATCATAAGAAACACTCTTCAGACTCCTTTGGCCTTTTCAGATCTAGCAACAAAACAGATTCATTGCAATGGTAGGAGTGAACAGGCTTGAAGGGCATAGAGAGAAGAAACACATCTTTCCCCATTGCACTCTTCCCAAAAAGATCTCAGTGTTGTTGGTTGCCACCATGAGAAATTATCTTGGGCCAAAGGTGCAGAAATGTCCTGATATGCCTGGGAAGTGCTGCCCTGCCATGGGATAGCAGTCCCTGACCAGAGTGGAGTGGCTCCTGTCCTAAAACCTGTCCACATTTACAGCTTCATGATTCACAGCCTTCTTCATTCCACTCTTATCCAGCAGGTTTTTGTTGTTGTTATAATAAAGGGCTTTTGTACTCTTTGGATTTAGATAAAAAATCAGATAATTTGATAAAGCACTGTAGGTGGAAACAGTGGGGTTTTTTCCCACTGCACAGTGCTTAATAATATTAATAACAATAATAATAAATAATNACTCTTATCCAGCAGGTTTTTGTTGTTGTTATAATAAAGGGCTTTTGTACTCTTTGGATTTAGATAAAAAATCTGATAATTTGATAAAGCACTGTAGGTGGAAACAGTGGGTTTTTTCCCACTGCACAGTGCTTAATAATAATAATAACAATAATAATAAATAATAAATAATAATAATGATAATTTTCTTTCTTCCTTTAATTTGCTCAAATGAATGTTCCTTAGATAATTAGACTCCCAGGCTACTTAAATGTGCATCACTCCAGTGGCTACTTCAGCCATTTGGAAGAAGCACACAGCAGCTTCACACAGAGAGGGAAATAATATCAGCTTTGCTATCCCCCAGGAAACCAACACAGATGTTCTCTACTTGAAAGTAGAGCAATTTATCATTTCCTGCACACTACAAGACTGCTGGGTTCAACAAAAAGGTAAAGGTGGAACACTGAAACAGATCTGGAGGACCTTAGATGATACAAAATAGAAATTTGTGCTGCAAGGGACATACAGAACAGGAGTAGTGTTTATTTGTTCCATGTCAGAATGACAGTGGCAGAGTACCGGTACTGTCTGGAGGGGGAAGTTTCTGTAGACAAAGGTAAAAAACCATTTTATAAATCTTTCCAGCTCCTGCAAGAAAAACTCCAACAGATTGATCCATATTTGTATGGACCACATGTAAAGAAACCCATGTGAGTAGCTGAATGTAATTTGCTATTTTCTGTTCATGGATTGTTCATATTTCCTTAAATTTATGTGACAAGTTCTTTAGTGCTGGACTCTTGAAATTCGAATGATAACATTTTGTTATAATTGATCAGATTTTCCCGAAGGTATTCCCCAGCTGGGTGACGTAGGTATGAATGCAGTATTTCAATTACATAGATGTTTGTGAAACAACAGCTTTGAAATACACTCTCCAAATCTCTCCGCAGGCAGGTAGAAATGTGTGGGGCTCTTTTCAAGTTTCACAAGAAGGAGCCATAAAAGGCAGCTCAAAATCATAAACTACTTAAAAACAGGCTCTGGAAAATATATGAAGAATAGGTTTATTGGGTGCTGTTAAGTACAGCAGCTTTACTTCAGTTCTGCTCCCTTAACCCTTGACTCTTGGAATGAACAAATGTGCAAGAGGGATCCCTCAGTATTTGTGGCTGTCTTGTATTTCATAAACTCATAGAATACCATGTTAGAAAGGACCTCAAGGATCACCTTATCCAACCCTTCTTGCCAAAAGCATGCTCTGTACAAGATTATCGCACTGCGGTTTGCCCAGCTAGCTTTTGCGGTCGGTCTTTTCTTTCACCCAGTCACGCAGTGCGACATGGATGGGCCGCTTCAGGAGAGGCTGCGAGAGCTCAGTCCCGAGTGCAGCTAAGGCCAGCAGTGTCAGGNTGCCCTGTCCTACTGGATGTTAAAAGTGCCTGGTGTTGGGGAATCCACAACTTCCCCGTGGAGATTATGCCAGTGGCTGATTTGCTCTCATTGTGAAAAAAATTATTTCCAGTCAAAAGCTCTCTAGGAGTAACTCATAGCCATCACCTCTCCTCTTTTGCCTGTGACTCACTGTAAAAAAACAGAATCTCTATCTTTTTTGTAGCCACCTTTTAATTACTGGATGATAGTGATAAGGTGTCTCCTAGGTGGTCTTTTCTCAAGGCTGAACGAACCCAATTCTGCTTTTCTTCATATGACACACTTCCTCATCCTTTGCCTGGTGAGGCTGCCTGGTGACAGCTGAATTTGGAACTTGCTGGAATCACAGCAGAGATGTACTGGGCAGAAATCACTTGGGATCTGGAAATCAACAAAGAATTAATTGGTAGATGTTAATATTAGTGAAGCAGTAATAAATTCAAGATGATTTTTTTACTCCTCTGTGCAGCCACCACCAGTCTGTTGTGCAATTATCTGAAGAAAATGCCCACAACTAAATAAATCACTGTGTCAGGGCACCTCAAGACCCCAAGCCTTTATCCTATGGTAGCACTACTACAGATCCAGTTTAATCTCACTGCGTACAAAATACATTTCTCCTGGTTTACAGTCATAAAGGCTGCAGCAAAATCTGCATCAATTTTTTTCCCTCTAGTTACCTATGCATTTTATGCATACCTTATATGCATTTTGATATGAGGTTTTAGCGAGGGGCTTACTGCTCTGCTGGAGAAAAGCTGTGTCCTTCTCCGAGATGTGACAAAATTGTTCTCGGCCTGAACTGTGAAAATCAGGTCTCACATTGACACTTGAAGGCCCTGGGTTTAGAGATAGATCCTAGCCTGGTGTTTTACATTCATCTGTCTTTGTCACTGGTGGATCTTTGGTATCAACTAAGCAAATAGTTATTTGAGCAGCAAAGCTAATGGTATTACCTTCCTCGTATTTAAGAAGATATAAAAGTATCTATCCAAGTATTTTCTGCAGTTGAGGCAGATATTTCTTTTGTGTGGGCTCTCTAAATTAGCAATACTGTTACACTCTCCATGGTCAAGCCATTCCTGTAGTAAGGCAAAGAGCAGCCTGTACCTCACATCCTGCTGCTTATCGCCATTAAACTCATATGGATTTAAATAATTACCTGTCCCAAGTGCTTCTGACTGGGCACTGCATCCAATATAAAAAGATGGAGGATTACAGTCAGGCCCCACATGAAGATACAGGAACACCAGCACCTCATTTCTAAATAAAAGTGGGTTTAAAATGTCACATAAGAACTGCATTTTGACTGTTATGTGCAAGCATCAGAACTGCCCCAAAAATTCAGGATCTCACTCCCTATTTTGATGTTAACATGAGATAGCAAAAAACTCTGCATCTACAGAACCTTTTCCTTCCTCATCTGCTTTAAACAACTATGATTTGGTGTCTGGTAATTTATCTCCAAATAAAGATGAAAAGTTGAGGTCAGCTCCTTTTAACTAGAATTTTTTTAAGTGTGCAGAAACTAGCACGTGCTACAGCTCTAATTTATGCTCGAGTTGTAGTCAGGAAAATATTCTTTGAATGAAATTTGGATTCTTAAGTATTGGATGTCAACCAGGACTTGAAAATACAGCTCGATAAGCCATTACAGACTTGCTAATTAGGCTCCTGGTTACTCCAGAGAATGCTCAAAAATTAATTGACAGCATAATATGAGTAAAATAAGACTATTGCTAGAAAAGTAAGAAAAAAAAAGTAAATGTGATTTATTTATACATGCAATCAAAACATATTTTTGTACTATTTTAGCTTAAACTGATCATTTGCAATCTACATATGGAGTGAGATTAGTAATTTACACAGTCATCTGTTGTATGGAGCATTGTATGACATAGGTCCAAACATTAATAAAAAGACTACCACAGAGAGTCCAGGAACTCCTCTGCTTTTCCTTATATATCCTTACAGTGTCTGAATGGCCTCCCTTACAGCAATTACAAATATCCAGTGTCACAAATATTTTCAACATTACCAGTAAGAAGAGGCATCATTTATTTGAAGGACTATATTTCACATTCACAAAGGTCAGATTCCATTTGAATTGCTGGGATGTATCCTGTGTCACAGGATCCAGACCAATACTCTGCTGTACCCAGGCAGGGCACTCAACCCATGTCCTCCCAAACACCCTGAGTAATTTATGCCTTGCACAACAAAAGCCTCTCACAAGGAAAAGCCATTGGGATCACACAACAGACCCTTCACAAGGGCTTATTCTGTAGTTTTCCAAAGTCAGGCATAACCCAGCTGTTACCATCTGCTGGGAGGAGTTTTTGGCAGGAGACACCTTATAGACCCCAGTCAAGCACCAGCCACTCGACAAGATGGACCAGCCGAGTTCTCTGCGGCTGGATCCCCTCTGGAGATGTGATTTCACTGGCCTGGGGACAGCTGCCAGTGGAGCTTGCTGCCCACCTGTCTCCAGGTGGCTGTCTGGTGGTAGGGGGAGACTTTTATCTGACTGAACCCATAAAAGTGAAATGTAATTTTTCATGGGTAATTAGGAAAAGCTCTTTCAAATTTTAAACATAGATACTGTCATCATTGCAAAAGCGACACCTTTTTGGGACGCCTAATTTCCTCTAAGCTGCTTCAATAATCATTATGTTTTATTAAATTTCTAACCCTAGTACTAACTATTTGCATTGATTTAAAGAATAAATTACAGATTGAAATTTTCTCCATCATGATTTTATCCCAGTCTCATTTAAATACTGGAAACTGTCAAGCTACCAGCATGAAGAATAGTTAATCTCAGTCTAAAATTAAGCAGTTTAATTTATTTGCATAAATATAAATTGACACCTTTAATCCCACAGAGAAAAGTCTGTATTCCCAATACCAGATCCTGTCATTTAAGACTGAATTAGTGTTGAAGTATGGAGATCTTCTTAATGTATGATTTATTTTTAATGCTTTCACTGAAATGATAAAACTATCACATTTCTCTTCAATGGATTTAAGAATTTTTTTCCTTTCCAGCTGCACATAAATGCTACACAAAGATGCAAAAATGTTAATGCATAACCTCTGGAGTAGTCTTCAAAAGAATAAATGATTGCTCAACTGGCACTCTAGAAATTTGCCTTGGAAACACCCAGATAGCCTAAAGTAAAATTCAAGGGAAGAGAAACAGATAACTGTAAAAGTAAACCATGACATAGTCCAAAATGAAAAGTTCACCACATATTAATATATCCCATAAATTAAATTACTTTGGATTTGTTTATTTTAAAAGACAGAATTTAAGACACCAAATTTTGAGTCTTTTCAGGGTATAATGTCAGTTGTAAACTCTGTTACTGAAGTCTTGATTTAAATTGCTTGTCATTTGTATACATGTGCCTCCTCCTTGCATGACAAGTGTGCACACTGCTTTAATACTTATATCTGTTCCAGCTCATTAAACCCAGCTGTTCTGTACCTTTCCTCTCTTCCCCTTGTGGTTCAATAGTAGCAAAACCATTCTTCCCAGGCCATAAGTGAAAAGCAGAGAAGACATTAGCTACAACCAGCCACAAAAATACTACTAGCACCACTTTTCTTGATTTTCCATGCTTAAGTGTAAGTTGCTCAGGGAAATGTACTCATTGCACAGGAGCAGAGCCAGTTTTGCTCAGGGATGCTAAGCCATGCACAGAGCTAGGCTGGCACACTTAGCAGCACTGCAGTGATACAACCTGGTCAAAGTGCAGTGCAGAAGTTCTCCTAAACAAACTGAGAAATCCTGGTCATACACCAGCTTACATCCATCACTGACTGTACCACTGTGCTACCCATGCATTGAAAGACCTGATTGACAAGTCTGATTCTTAAGTTCTCACTCATGCAGTACAAATCTATTTTTTTCTCCCAAAGAACAGCTTCTTACCTAAGTTTAGGTAGGCAGAAGAGAATCAGACTCATCTCATCCATATGAGCAGTTACATTTTCCCTTTGCTTTAATGAAAACTCACAAACCCAAGTGGTGTTACTGTGGCATCCCAAGGCTGCCTTGGTGTCCTAGGACAAAGCATGCCACATGGGCTATGATCAGATTGATGCTTATGTGTCCTACAATGAGTACCTATCAGTTCAAGTTCCTTAAATCAGTCACTGCTCCCCGTGTCCCATTGAGAAAGAGGTCTTTTTTCCTGTGGTCAGTGATTTAATTATATTTGTGTGTGACTAAGTAGGCACCTTGTTCCCCCCTCCCTGTGGTAGAAACAGCCTGTTGGACAGGAGGCATTTATGCACATACATGATGTAAGGAATTCTGCAAGTGTCTTTTGCTCACCACAAAAAAAGCTTTCCTCAGAGCCCTTGCACCTGAATGCACAGATGTGGTGGCAAAGCAGAGAGATTCTGTGTGAGAAAATAGATCTGAAATCTTGTGAAAGCATGATGACTGAATTTTCCCTGTCCACATTAGGTTATTTGTAGTGTTACCATGGGCTTTTGTTTGGCTTTTACCCACACTGCACTATACCATCTGTCTATAAACACAGACTTTGTTCCAGGCTGCTATTTCAGACTGCCTGCAAGCTAAGGCATCAGGGATAATTTCCCTGACACAGGGTTGCCAAAGGCTTCATTCAGCATGGCCCCACAGCCATACTTGATGGCTGTTGTAGCCTACCCACACTTTAAACTGAGGATGAGACTAGCAGCAGTCTTAAAGCTCAGACAGCAGAGGAAGCAGGGTTGGATCCCAGTCTTCTGGGCCATTTGGGTAAAATTTAAGAATAAAGCAGAGAAGGCAGGAACGTTATCAGCACTGGAGTCACAGCTGATGCCAAGTTGATGTTGCCTGGAGAAATATTCCATGTGATCCCATGACCAGTGATTGAAATTATTTTGGTAGCTTCTGTTTGCCATGGGATGGCTTTTGTCTTAGTAAAGGGAAGAAGTAATGTCTTCCTCTGCCATCACTAGCAAGAGCAATCCCAGATGGAGAGCTCTTATCCAAGCCTGCAGCTAGGGATTTTTTTTTCCACTGGTCTTTAATGAAATACTGCCTTTTCAATATTTAAAATGGCAGACAGCAGAAGTGACTGTATATCTGTATTCTGTCTATGCACCGCATCCACTGAGTTTAGGACACTATTACTAGCATCCAGATGGGGTCCTGAGTGGTCTCTGTTACAAACTCTGCTGGCTATGCTGACTGGAAAATTCACTGGAGGGGTACCTGGTCCCTCCAGTGCATGCACCTTGAACATGAGGCTTAAAACAGAAGACAGAACTCTTGTGAAGAGCTTCTGTCCCACTGCTCAGTATCCTGTTTATATTTGCTTAATTTTTTTGTTCTTGGCTGATGAAGCCTGATGTCACTGCAATTTTTACTCTCTCTTGCAACTTGCAGTCTTTCTTCATCCACTAATTTGCTGCTCCACAACCAAATGACAAAAGGCTTTTCAGCACAGAAACACTTTTTAATGAGAGCTGAAAAAATATTGCCTTTTCACACTCAGCCCCTGCTAATAAATTAAAATCTGGATGCACTATGCACTATTAAAATTGGATGCACTATGATATGAAGATCATAACTGCTAGAAGAGGTCATGTTTGAATTTTGACAGGACCTTCTGGCAAGCTAAAAATTATCTTCTTAATTTTTATTAACATAACTGAAATCTTAAACCATTGCTATTGTTTTTGCTATCGAATAACTTAGGTGACAAACACTTCTGATAGTCACACATTGAAAGAAGAAATAAAGGCTTAGTGAACTGTCACAGATATCCAGCTGTGATCTTTCTATAGGAAAGATTATGAAAAAGGTACTTTCTTTTATTACTTTTCCAGGACAAAGAAAATACTGTGATTCTTTTGTTGTAAAACAGGACTTGCACTTTTCCTAGACTACAACAGCTACTGAGGACTTTGGGGAAGAGGACCTCAACCAGCAGGGGAGAGGAGGCAAACAAAGAAACTACAGGAATGTAGCTGGAGCTCAGTGACCTCCATGAACAGGAGCTAGAGAGGACAGGGACAGATGGCTGATGGCCAGAGAGGGTAAGGTGGTATCAGAGCACCACACAGGTAACTGAAGGAGAGGAAGGAGAGGAGCAGAGGGGACTGCAGCGGATCTCTCCAGCTCTACCATTTCTTTACTATTGCACTCCGACCTGAGAAACCACCTGGAAAATGCTGTGGTGGGCAGGGGTACATCAGGACATTGGCGCTGGCAGGGGCTGGGGGCTTTTCCTATTCTGCCCACTGCAGCAGTGTGGGGAAGAGCAGAAATACTGGTAAAATGTAACCCCATCATTGGAGAGTGAGGCACAGGGCTGGGATCCTCTCCACAGACAGCATCGTAGACACTTTGCTGACATTTGCAATCTTTGCTTGCTGTCTACTTAGTTCTTAACTAAGTTGTTTCATTCTTCTTAAGCATCCTTTACTTGCTTTAATGAAGACCATATTTCCACACTCTGCTGGAAGATAAGTACTTAAGGAAACACAAGAAACAGGCAGGCTCACACAAACTTTTAATAGATTTCAAAATTACATAAAGCAGTTGCCAGTTGGCATGGATGTGACTAAGTAAAGCAGCATCACATTTCCCTACCCTGTTTCACTGTGCTCTGCTGTTTGCCACACAAAGCTCTGGGCACACAAAGCCCTTGCAATGCCTACCTCTTCTGGACTGCTCCCAGTGATGACAGATGAGCTGTTAGGTTGCCTGTGCCAGGCCTGCAAACTGATGGTTGTCTAAACCCATGCCAATGAAAGCTCTTTGCATTATCCTTGTAAATATTGTGCCATTTACCACCCCACTACTTTGAAGAGCACCAGGCTTCCTGGCGCCTCAGCTGGGTTACAGGTAGTGTCCATTTTGCTTTCAGTTTGCCTGAAACTGGTTCTGCATCCATTTAGCAGCAGATCAGTGCACAGCTGAGCCATCTCCTGCCAGGTTCTCTTATAGTGGGGAATGGCCTTATCTGCCAGACTAGTAGGGGGTACACTGACCCCCACCCCCTGCCACCCCCTGATATAACAGCATGGACTCATATTCTTCAAGGCAAAAAGATGCTTTCATATTCAAATAGATCTGAGCCATATAGTACCATGTACTCTGCCAAGGTATCCCACAGCAGTATTCACAAAGTCTGCGCCTATAATAATAAATTAGATGTGCCTAGGAATGCTCCCAGGTGCTGGGGCCAACTGGCATTGAGTGGCTTACATCTCTACTAATGAATTGCCTCATCCTCCCAAGCAGGGTTGCTGCAAGCAAACCGCCCACACTGCTCTGACCACACTCAGGCATTACTCAGAATTGTGCTCGCTGCTGTGGGCCAGGCACTGGCCAGGGATGGGTCTAAGGGTTTGCTGGGAAAGACACTGGGAGCTGTGGGCATGCCTGAAACTGCTCACACAGGAGCAGCCAATTTTGCCCACCTGGTCAAATCAGCTGTTCTGAGTGGTGTTACTCTTTCACACTGAGTTGTCCACAGAGCCTGTGTAGCACAAGCCACTGTCCATATAGGAAAGGAACATTTGTAAATGTCATCACCAGCACCGGGGACTGTCCTCTCCTCAAGCTGGCTCTCACTGCAGGAAAGCCAAACATTCTGCCACCACAATGCTTTAGTAATCACCTCACAAGCTCCCATCACCACTCTCACGAATCAATTGATCTCTGGCTGCCAAAAGAGCAACTTGAAGCTGGCTCGTAATAAAGTCATTGCCTGCAGATCCCAATTGCAATCTGCCTGGGCTGGAGCTGCCTTTTTGCATGGTTCCATGAGGTAGTGCCCTCTGTGCACAAGCTCTTCTGTCAGTTCTTGCTATCTAAGGTCTGCAGAGTAAATGGAGGCGCTGCAAAATGTTAAATCAAGGAGAGATTAGTAGTGAGAAATTCCTCAGTCTTAAGACCCAACTTCTTGAATGTTTCCATTAGTGATTTCAGCACAATAAATATGAGCAGTGTTGGTGAGAATTTTAAGTCCTGAACCTGTAACATTAAAAGAGTGGAGGCTTGGATATTCTATCAGGGAGATAACTTCAGTACTACAGTAGTTGAGTCAGGATGAATATTAATAAAATGAAAGAGTATGTATTTGAGAATAACATAACCCACACGACAGCAAGGCCCTTACTGTTGCCATCTAGAGAGGAAGGCATGTGATTACAGATTGAAGAATGAACCACCATGACAGGCAATCCATGTGAATTGCAAATGTGGTTGCAGGACATGTCTGCAGCAACAGGGTGTTCCAAAGAGTCCTGCCTACTGTGCTGGTCATTGGCTGGGTGAGCCCACTGTGGTGGCAGGAGGGCAGAGGAAAGGACAGTCTCTCCTGTAAGAGAAGGCTGGTGACTCTTAACTTGGCCATCCTAATAATAGGAGAGAGTAGGAGGTGCAGCACACTTGTTGTTGTCCATAATGTACAATGAAGGTGAAGCAGGAACACTTTGGAAAAGGGACAATCACTACAAGCCAACGTTTGCATGCTAGACATAAATACAGGCAGGCTGGGAATTGAGAGATGTTCCTCTTCTCTAAACCACTCTGCTCTGGAGTAGCTACTCAAGTAAAGCAAGGATGACATAAAGGAAGATATTTTTATGCAGTGTTTCTTGAGTTCAAAAGGACAGCATGACATACTCACCTGTGAGGGCAGAGCACAGGGCCTGGCAATCCACATTCCCACTGCAATCCTTTTCTCCTATGACAGAGAAGCAGCAGGCTGTGCTTAAGTGTGTCCTTGTTCCTGTGACCTGGGGAATGCAGAGAGCACCCAGAGAGGCTGCAGCCAGCATCAGCAATCTCCATGCATTCTCCTGAATGGCCTCTGTGTCATGGCATGCCCCACCTTCTGCTGTCCTCTAAGGATCTTTGCCAAGTTTCATATCCTTCATTTGCATCCATGTTTGCATAATTGAGAAGTTTTTCAGTTTACTGCCGTATATTATTAAATTCCTTGGTGGAAAATGAGGAGAGCTCACAGCTGGAGTGCATAAGTTTGCCATGTCAGAAGGTGGAGAAGTAACAGACAAACTGCACCGTGGGAGTAGAGACACCAGAACATGATCCCCAAAATCTGACATGCTTATCCTGCATTGTAGTAGCAGCAATTTGGGCCTGAGGGCTGGTTGTGGTCGGGAATAGGGACTCCTGTAAGCTGCTTGGCTAATTTGGTTGCAGAGGCCAGGGAAGATCCTACATGATAGCTGAAAGGAGACTGCTGGCAGTCAGGCTTATGCCAGCATCGTGTGGAATCACTACAAGAAAAGCAAGTGGGGAAAACGCCTGCCCCAGTGGTCATCTCTCCCCATCAGAAAAGACCAAGCGTGTCTGAAGGCATAATTAAAATCCATGAAATAATCAGCAAAGACCTGAGGCTTGTCAGTATGACGTGAAGTATCATTAATTGATACAATTTGTTTGTTAAGGAGTGACTCATTTGTCATGGCTTGCACAATTCCTTGGAGGAGGAAAATCCTTAAAGACAGCATAAAACCATTTGCCAGAGTTGTGGAGGAGTCTCTGGAACAAGCTGCACATATGCTTTCTAGCTATGGTTGATGCCTGCCAGAGCAAGGCTTTTATTATTTCTTTTCTGGTACTAGAATGGATCTGAAGTGAGTAACCACCACAGTTGGTAACTGATGCCTGTTCTGGCAGGGAGGGATGCAGAGTCCTAACAGCAAAATCAGGGGTGCATTGATTGAAACCCTCTTTGCTGACAGTGAAAGCAACACAGACCCTTCTGGAGGACAGCATCCACAGGTCTGCAAGGAAAGGGGGAATGGCACTGCCTGGAGCAGAGATATCCCAGCTGGCCAGGCAGTGTTGCACTATTGGGGTTCTGTTCCCTTATGCCCAGAGAGGACAGGGGTCCATGGCCAGAAATGGTGACAGGCTCAGGTGCTGCCTGTGGGCCACCAGCTATTGAGATGGCTGGGGCAAGGAAGGAAGTCACAGCAGGTAGGGGCTGAGCACAGGCCCACCTCAGCTCAGGAGTGAGACTAGCAAGTACGTACTAAGTAAGGAGAAGGGACAGAGACTGCTTCAGAAAATCATTCATTGCAATCCAGCTATAAACATGAAGCTTTTAATGCTGTGAATTGAGCAGGCAGCCAGCCTCAGTCAAAGGTGTCTGTTTCAAAGGGACAAAGTACTGCTGAAGCACCTAATTAATCCTGAGCTTCACTCTGAGAGGGAAGTCTTCTGCTGGGGACAGCAAATTTTTTTCACGCACTCCCGCTTCAGCTTCCAGGTCTGACAATCAGATGTGCATCCTGGAGGACTCTACTAACCAACAATCTCTTATCATTTCAGTAATACACTTGACATTTTTTGCAGGTGAATCTTTCAGGTCTGTAACCCAGCTGTCTCACTGTTTTTTCTCTGAGAGGTGAAGCCTGTCTCAGATGGTGGTGGCTCTAGTCAATCACTACTTTCTACAGAAAGCAGGCAATTTGAGTTTGAAGACTGCTCTAAACATACAAAAAATGTTGAACTATTGTAAAACTGTAAATCTTAAAATTTCTGTTGGTGGTACACTGGATGGAGGCAGATAGCAATGTAAGTTTTGTTAATGATTAAGGCAGGTATTTGCATGAGAGTCTGATCTGTTATCACCAGGTTGTCCCCAAGATGAACTGGCACACATTTGTTATTAATCTGGAACGTGTTGCTGCTTCTCTTTAACTGCAAAGATAATTTCCAGAACGGCTCTCTCACTGCCTCTGAGAGATTGTTTTCTGTTTCCCAACAGCATCAGCTGGGCCTGAAGAAAGAGGATGGGGAAGAGCAGAATGACTGAGGATATGGGCTCCCAGACTAATTTGTTCGTGGCGAGGCTGGGGTAAGTGGTTCCCTCTTCTCCTTCTGAATCTTAGCCCCACCATCCCCTCAGCAGTGTCACCACTGGTCCCAGTGGACCAGATGGGCCAAGGAAATGATCAGCATTAAAATATAACCTTTTCCTAATGAGACCATTTCTGCCACACCAGCTCACAGTGTCCTACCTGACAGCACGACCAAGGCTGCCTTTACACTCAGTGCACATCCACAGGTGCCTGCCCTGCTGTCCCTGCCAGCTGTGCCATCCTCTTCCCAGCCCAGCCCTGCACCCTCACCCCTTCCCTCCCTTCTCTGGCAGCAGGGGAGCCACTGTGGGCTCTGGGCTGAGCCAGCCCTCCTGCCAGCAATGGAAAGGAGCAGGCAAGGTCCATCCCCTACTTTCCATTCTTACAAAGAGGGATGAGAAGTCCTGCAAAGACCATGAGTTAAATGAAGGTTACACTGATGTTTGGTTTAGACCCCCTCAAGTGAGACAAATATTGCAGTTTTATGGCAGTTTAAGGTGAAAGGTGGGAGGGAGAAGATTTTATTTTCCCCTTGTTCACTGCCACTCCTGTGCTGTAGGTACCCACAGATCTGACACAGGAGAAAAATGGCTGTTTGGATGAGGCGGGAATTATTCAGAAAATGTGTGACTGCAATAAATTACAGATTTCTATCGTAAGTCAGTTCTGGATAACACGCACAGCACAGTGAAATGTTTCTCAGATTTCTACTTTGCTGATTGCAGGAAATCAGAGATAACATATCAGGGCTCAATATATTCACTTGATCTTGTGTGGGTGAGGTCAAGCTACCACTGCTGGTCAGGAGCAATTACTGCTGCAAAGGGAAAACTTTCCCACCTACAGAGCTTTGTGTTGTTTTAAGTTAAGATCAAGGTTTGAACTTAAATTGAACATACCAGTAAGAAACGTGTTCATATAAATCACTCCTCATAAGCCGAATACAAATTACAGCAGCAATCATTAAAGCAACACAGAGTACAAAAATATTACAGCTATGAAACCGCATGTTGAAATTACTGGTGTTATCTCAGTGCTTTATATTCAAAGCTCTCTGTTCTGAATACTATTAATGAATATTGATTTAGAGAACAGAAAAGGAACTTCTCAATATTAAATAGGGTTTAGCTGTATTTAAACTGAGACAGTTCCTTTTTTTTTTTTCTTTTCTGCCTTGGCTGTATCTTTCAACCCCCATCTAACAGCAGCTGTGATTTATTTTTAGCTTCTTTTTTTTGCATATTTAAAAGGGTGTTTCCGTATGGTGTGAAGCATAAGCTAGTGTAGCAATTAGCTGGCAAAGAGACTGAGCTTTACAATTGCAACAAAGTCAGAAAATCATTTTTGCTGTGAATCAAAGACATCTACACAAAGTGAACAGTTTGTCTCTACTGTACACATATACTTTAGATCTCTTCATTCTTCGGGCCCAGTGGAGTATACAAACTGAATTCAAAGGAAGACATCTAGCAGCAAGTTTAAATGCTTATAACACCAAAATATTTGCTGTGTTGTAGAGTTGTCTTTTTAATTCATAATATATAAATCAAATATTGCAGGAATCAGCAACATTTGATTTATATCAAATATAAATCTGTACATCTAATGGAGCTTGATCCACAGGCTACGTTTGCATCAAAACACAATGGTCCATGCAGAAAATACCTGGATTTTATTTATAAATTCCAATGAACATTTATTTTTCTTCTGAGAATCGTTCTCTTTAAAGAAAAGGAAGCTCTGTTTTCCAAGAGATGATGAACAACTGATTTCATATTGTTTGGATAAGGTACAGTGATCCTGTCAGTCAAGACAAGTTACACATAAGGAGTTGTAAGACTGTGACTATATAAATGGCTTTGCCCTGCCATCTTCAACTAGGGAAGCAGCCTCCAGGAAATAAATGATGTGGGTACAGAGCAAACTCTTTTTACACTGCATCTTAATTAAGAATTAATTTACAAGTCCTCAAAAAGAAATAATTAATTTCTGGATCTGATTTGCTTTTCTGTTGCATTATGCTAAACAAATGTCTCGAGTTTCAGCCCTAAAAGACGCAAAAAGCCTTTACAATCAGAGAGCATCCTGATCTCTTATTGGTGCGCATTAGAATTTTAACAATATAAATCAGTGTTTGGGGTTTTTTTCCCACAGATTTAAAACCCCTCAGACTTCTCTGTTTGGTAATTCTCTTTAAGGCAGTTAGCTTCTGACTTCAGTGGCCTCATCAGCAGGGATGGGGAGGAAGGGCTTTGCTTCCCTATTCTGTTTTGCTTATTTATAGCGGGTTATTGGTTTAACCCGGCAGGCAGCCAAATACCTCCCAGCTGCTCCCTCACTCCCCAACACTGAGATGGGGGAGAGAAAAGGAAATAAAGATAAAAGTCATGAATTGAGATAAACAGTTTAATAGAACAGGAAAGGAGGGGGAAATAGTAATAATGATAAAAGAATATAGAAATTCTGCATGATGCAATTGCTCACCACCCACTGAAACAATGCCCAGTGAGTCCCCAAGCAGCCCACCTCCAGCCAATTCCCTCCAGTTTTATCACTCAGCAAGATGCCATATGGTATGGAATGTCCTTCTGGCCAGTTGGGGTCACGTGTCCCAGGTTCTTGTGTCCCCAGTCTCCTTGCTGGCAGTGCAGAATGAGAAGCTGAGGAGTCCTTTACTTAGGGTAAGCACTGCTCAGCAGCAACCAAAACATCAGTGTGCTATCAACATTATTCTCATCCTAAATCCAAGACACAGCACTCTATCAGCTACTAAGAAGAAAATTAACTCTATCCCAGCCTAAACCAGGATAACCAGCACTTTGAAGTAATTGAGCTTCTTCTCAAGGCAGACCAAGATTACTCAAGGTCTCCTTCAACCCTTTCCAAACAGGACATCCCTTTACACAGCCATTTAATAAAACAGCAGTGGAGCCTGCAGAGACTCAGCCTGACACAGAAATCCACCTTCCACTCAAGCTCCCTGAACCCTCAGCTATCACTTCTGCTTGGCCCCTCTCCAGGCTGGATTAGATGAACCCAGCAGGGACACACTGCACCCTGCCAGAGCCCCTCCACTGACGTGTAGCTCAGACAGGGACAAAAAAGCCAGCTGTCCTCAGTGTGTGAAAATGAGGAACATATTGGGGAAACATCTCAGAAAATATTGGGTTTTAAGCAATTAATTGCCTTGCATCATAGTAAATCTCTGGCATGTGGGATAGACTCTAACTCCTTCACTGTTTGCAGCCACTCCTCTTTTGCTGTTCTGAGTATGTCTGCATTGCAGTCACTGTTCACAGAAACACTGCCAGACTGGGTTAAGCTCACTCAACTCCTGCTAACTGCTGCTGCAGTAGCAAAAACCTCTGTTACAAATTCTGCTTCAGCAGATTTCTGCATGGCTTTGTGTGCTAAACTATCCACAGTGCAATTAGTCAGAACTTTTAAAAGTGAAGGTCCGTAATCCATCAGCTGAGCTGAGAACCCAGGAATTCAGAGGATCAGTCCTTAAATGTAGGTATTTTACTTGGGCATCTAATTTAAAAAAAAACAATCAAACCAAACCACAAAAAGTAAACCAACACCAGTACAATTTTGTGAATTTCTGTCTTTGAAAAGGTAGCAATTATCTTTGGTAATTTCATTCCCATAAGATAAGCCTTTCTGCTTATCTCTGCTGAAATGCATTTTTCTAAATAAAACAAAGCTCTTTTACATCTGATACTCAGGAGTTTCCAGTCTTGGTCTTCAAGGCTAAAGGTGAATTTAAACACAGTGCTCTCCAAATCTCCATCTCTGTCATTGCAACTCTGTTTATCCCAGGCTCTTCAGGGACCAGTTCCCTATTTTACTCCCTGTAGTGCTTCTCTGACAGTGGCAGGAATGGGAGAAACTCAAAAGAAAGAATTGGGATTTTCTAGCCCAAATTCAGGACAAGTTTTGATTAAATTTAGACAATCCAGGACCAAAGTTTCTGTCCTCCAGCTGCAATACTGGAGACCTCCCTGACTGCAGTGGGAGGACCCCTACACACCTGCCAAAGTTCTGCAGAGGATCAGGTCCTCACATATTGCTTTACATCTCTAGCAGATTTATTGCAGGTTGAAATTCCTCCAACCACCACAACACTACGCTGCAGGTGTGCCACAGGAAATCCTCCATCCACGCACAACCTCCATCCATGGCTCATCAGTGTCCTGACTTGTATGCATTAAAACTTTAATGCATTTGCTGTCTTCCTGACATCAGTCTAGATGCAAGACACAAATGTGTTGATCCTGCAAGTGTGAACCTTCAAGGTTCCAGAAGTAGAGACCTGCTCTGCATTTAGATTTCAGTTTGAATAGTTCACCCTGTCTTTCTCACTCTGCACAGTCTTGAGAGAAGTCTTTTTATGGAGCAGCCACTGCATGTAACAGTCAAAAAAGGACCACTGCTTTCTTCATCTTTTTGTGAACATATGCAGCATTCAGGGCCAGGTGAGGACATGGAGGAGGAGATTGCTACTACATTGCATGAGACAGGAGCTGACAGGGGGCATGCCACCTTGTCAGTGAAGCCAAGTCAAGGGCACGTGCATCTTCATACCAAGGTGGATGCTTGGTACATCCTCCTTGGCACATCAGTTACTTCAGACATTCATGTTACTAAATAACAATGGCCTGGTGGATTAAAAACTTGTCTTCATGGGCGTCTGGTGGCAACTTGTGTTGTATGATACAACTCACCACTTTTGCTTCTTGATTCAGCTGGTAGAGCAGAGGAACCTATAGTTGCTTTGAGAAAAAGAGGGGTCATATTCTTCTGCTCCTCTCCCAGCCAACATCTCCCACGTGATATCTGTGGCACTGGTACTTGCCTGCTGTTGTTATGTACTGATGGGCTTGCAAAAGAAATGAAATCTCTGGACTGTTGAGAAAGTTTTTCTTATTCATTCCTAGGTGATTAATTGTTTACATGGTCATCAAACTGCCCTCTGAGTGTGTGACAGGAAAATAAGTCCTGATGATAAAGTACATTGTCAAAACTGTCCTCATGTAGTTTTAATTACTTTGGGTTTAACAGCAGACAATTATTCCACATATATTTTACTGCAGGTCGAGATGTACACATAAAATTAATTGATTCAAAATGGAATACACTGCTTTTGTGTGTGCTTTTATCATTAAAGGAGGGTATACAGCTGAAGTAATTTATGAATGACAGCTGGAGTATAGTATTGAATAGCAATGTGTGGAGCATGCTAGATACTGAAAATTAGAAAAATATTTTGATCATCTCCTTGCATTGAGATGGTGGCACTGTCAGGAGCTATTCTTCCATCCTTGCAGTCACAAGCTTAATAAGCAAAAATTGAACTAATGTCTTGTTATACAATTTCTTCTGTGGGAGAGCCATGCCTATGCTAATATAACAAGAAAAGCATTTACTTTATTGTTTCCATCCATGACTTAGTCTGGGAAGGTAAACATGCCACTAGTTCTCTGTGAACTATGCTACCCACAAAAGAGAATGCCTAGCACAGAGGCCCCACCCTTGTCAAAATAGACATATCATCTTACCAGCTACTAGGGTATGGCTTCTCCTCAGTGAGATGTAGGCTGGACCCAAGCCACTTTTGTCTTTGTTGGGTTTTTTTCATCTTTCAGATTTAAAAAGAAACTTTGAAGGTAGTGTCTCCCAAACATCTCTCTAGACACAAGACATAAACTTCTTGTGTCATTACCTAATCATACCATAANGTCTTTCTTCTCCTGGGCAAGGAAAAGGACTTTTAACACCTTGGGGACTTTCCCAGAAAAAGAAGGAAATCGCCACATCTTCCCATGTTACGGACACGGGATCTCCAGCACCAGCTGTACACACCATTCTTTCTGATTGATATGATGTCTGTAGCACATGGACAAGTCAGCAGCAAAACACTGAAATCTGCTGTGCTCGCGTGACGGAGAAGAGAAACAGACATTTATAAGAAAAGGCCCTGATCTTCAGAGTGAGGAAAACCACAAGCACCGTTATCCACCCTCACCCCCATCTGCTACCGAGCCTGCTGAAACCGCCAGCACAGGCTGCTTCTGTTCTCTCACTGGAGGTATTTGCTGATGGTTATACCCACCTGTGCCTCTGCTGTGAGAACCACACCAAAAGCATCCAAAGGAAGGAAGACAGAAGTGACACTGCTTGAGTAGGGATTCTAGAAACAGAGGCCAGAAAGCAGAGCTACAATTAAATTTGACTGAATGTTTCTCAGGATGTGGTAACCTACAATGACTACCCCAGAAAACACAATGCTAAATGCATTTAGCTGCCAATCACTTACATTTACATGAAGAAATTATTGGTATATTCCTCCTCAATGACCTGTTTTTTGATTATTACCACTTTGAATTCTTTTGCACCTAAATTTATAACAGCAAGTCAGAACGTTGGCCTTTGTTATACAGTTAGGGTATGATCTGCCTATAACCAGAGACATTCAGTTGCCGTGCTATCTACCCTCAGTTTTAAATGTTTGCAAAATTGCAGCCAGCTTAACAGCTGTGTAATTCAACTACACAACATATTAGCAAAAGGCGCCTTTAAAATAGTTGAGTAAATTTTAAAAATACGTGCCTCTTCCTTCAAGCTTTTCCTATTCCTCTCAGAAGTCCAACATGCCAGAGCCTCAGGAGAAAGAATGCTTAATGGATTAAGTAGAACCATCTTGATTTGTGCTAGCTGGGTAGCCAAACTGGCAACACTGATGCTGAACTGCTCCCAGATAACCACTTACTGCACAGGTTTCCTAAAGGTGTTGAGGGTGTCACATCCCTGGAAGTGTTCAAGACCTGGCTGGATGAAGNCAAGCTTTTCCTATTCCTCTCAGAAGTCCAACATGCCAGAGCCTCAGGAGAAAGAATGCTTAATGGATTAAGTAGAACCATCTTGATTTGTGCTAGCTGGGTAGCCAAACTGGCAACACTGATGCTGAACAGGTTTCCTAAAGGTGTTGCGGGTGTCACATCCCTGTAAGTGTTCAAGACCTGGCTGGATGAAGCTCTCAGCAGCCTTGTCTAGTGAAAGGTGTCCAAGTCAGAGGGGTTGGAACTAGATGATCTTAAATCCCTTCCAACCCAAGCCATTTCATTATTCCATGCAAACATTTGCTGCCAGAACAAAATCACATGGTGTTCAGCGTGGCAGTACAGCTTCCCTATACTGCAAGCAAGGTTGCAGCAGTTCCTTAGAGTAAACGTGGGGTAGATGATGTTTAGCAAAGATGATTTACCAGTGATGTTGTGTAGGGGCTTGCGTTTGCAGATAGTGATCTGATGAAACTATTAAAAAACAGGAAGAAGTGGTGAGCAGGCAGCTGTTATGGTATAAAAGACCTTTCAAAACACACAGACAAGGTAAAGATCACTGAGATCCCCTTCCTGTCAACAAAGTTAAACTCTAGGTGTTCATGGTCACCCCAGCATTTGCTAATTGGGAAGAATCACAGAGAAAATCTCATATGTGAAATATGTCTTGTCTTTGAATTGCTGATCTCTGCAAATGCACAGGGTTTCCTGCTTGGCAACTGGAATTACATGGATGAAAAAACAACAATGATAATATTTACACACATTTATCCATATGTTGAGGGCTTCATAAGACTCCTCTATTCTAACCTAAAGCTACTGATGCTACGTAACTGGTTGGATGTTTCCCCTAGGTGCTGCATCCACCAGCTGATGTGCCTATGCATGTAAAATCCTTCCCATAACACACAAAACCCCATTGTCTGATGCTATTCATTCTGGCAACCATCCCCAGTCAACCAGACAGGTGTCAATCAAACTAAAGCCTCTCAACATAAAGCCAATCTGTCTAGGGTTGCAGGGTTTGAGCCAATTTAATTTAATTTATTAGAGTTGAAAGGAACCTTTGCCTCTGTGACAATGGGTGAGACAGTTTGTAATCATTCTCATTTAATTGATGAATGTAAACTTGGCACTTGACAATTAACCAGACACATGAAGACACTAGGGATGAAATCCCAAGAGGAATTCACAAGCATCTACATGCTTCTAAGGTTTACTTTCCTATAGCAAATTCATCTGCAGCCTTTCTCAGCTGGGCAAAGCTGGAGCCATTCAGCTGTGTCTCACAGAAACCGACATTCACTCAAAGAAAAAATCTTGCTGTGAAGGAGAAGGACCCAAGTCTCATCCCTGCTTTCAGTGTGTGACTGTGCTGGAAATATACAGCCTGATGGCAACTCTGTAACCTCACACAGGCCTACACTCCGTGGACTTTTTGCAATTCATGTATCTATGCACAAGTGAGGAACTTTTAATTATACATTAGCCACGAAAAGCCGACAATAAATTAATTGTCTTACATAAGGCTGTTTTGAAGGTGAAATATTACTTTCTGGTAACACTTTTCTTTCCCACATATTTTCTAGTCCTGAAACTTGTTTTTATAGTTTGTCCTTTATGGTTGCCTGATTTACCAACCCACTTTGATTAGCTTTGCAGTGTTAATTAATACACATTTGCTACCCTTCTAATCACATATTGCTCAAGGGTGGTTATTCTAAAGTCACATTTTAAGTCCAGGGTGCATCATTGCAGGCTTCAGCATAACTCCCTAGGATTTTACCCTTTGCCCTGGGAACACACTACTGAATAACTCTCTGCTGACTGAATGTGAGTTTTCTTAAGAAAGGAAATCTAATCCTGATTTAAAGATTAAATGCGAGAAAGAAGCTAACCACATCCAGTCATAAGGTGTTTCCCTGGTCAAGATCTACATTTTTTATTTAGCTCGAACTTACCCAGCTCCAGCTTCCACCCATAAAGCCTTTGTTAGAACTTTGTTTTCTGAACGGTATTATTTATAGCCTGTGACAGATCACTTCAGCTATCCCCTCATTTACAAGCTAATTAGATTTTTTATGGATATTTCTAGCTCCCTCACCCAAAGAAAAGCCCTGGAGGACAGCTGTGGTCCTCTCGCTCATGTCTCTACCTCCCAGCGGTGCCGTCTGATCTGCACAGAAGCCGCTCCTCACCGGTGCAGTCCCCTCGTGTCGGGACAAAGCCTCTCAGGGCCATCAGACTGTCACAGCCCCCAGCACAGCCCGCTGATCAGACCTGCTGATCATCCCAGCAGCACCAGCAAGGCCTCTGCTGCCATTTTCCCACCACCCCCTGCCGCACAGCCTTTGAAGTCTGGATGTTATTTGATGGTGGGTTGGTTACTGCTGTGTCTCTTCCTGTCATCTCCTGCTTCTTGCAGCCTGCTGTTCATCCTCTGAAGCCATACATCCCACTAGGAGCTGACGTTTACCCCCCACCTAAGAGGCCACTGAAATCCTGTGTATAATCCCTCATCTCCCCATTAGTCCCCATCTGAGGTAACCTATAGTTACTTGGATATTTCTATTTTTATTTTAAGTTAATGACACATGATTTGCCTTTTTCCATCACGTTAGTCCAAGGGTTTATAGCTCAGTGGGAACTGTTCTGGGTGGCATTCCATGCAGCGTATGTGAGTTTAGAGTGCTTACCCCTGCTCTGTTCTCTGGTGTCAGTTCAGTCTAAAAAGGGTTCAACATTGTTTTTAAAGTGCTTACATGTTACATTATGTAATGTTTGCATTCATTCTGACGTACTTCAGATCTGCTCTCCCTCCTTCCCTCCTTTTCCCTACCCATTTCTCTGCCTGCAGCCTACGCTTTCTGTCTGCCAGCTATAAAGAGATTTCAGAATTTTAAAAATAGCTATTTAAAAGCAACAAACCAAGGCTGAAATGAAATACAGCAGGGAAGAACTGCTCTAGGGAAACTCACTAAGTCAGAATTCACCAGGGCTTTCCTGGAGGGTTTTAACTGTAGCTGCTTTGGGTTTAACAATTTGTGTAGCTGCTTAGACCTAAATCTACACATTTAGCTGAACCATCACCATGAGAGGTTTGTCCTTTATCTAAATATAGCTAATTGCAGGTTTACTTTGGGAAGAGGAATTCCAGATAGAAATTAATTTAAATCATGCTTTATTACATATTCTTCTTCTTACCATGAAATTTTATTTTCCCCCCATGAGAGTTTACGGGCTAAATCTGGATTTAGATGCCTCTGTTTGAACAAACAAGCTCAACAGATTTGGCCCCATGGTATTTAATGAAAAAGAAAATGTCATGAGGCCCTCCCCTTTGGAAATAACCAGTTGAGAAAAGATTAATGAAGATATATTTATGTCCACACTGTCCCCTGCAGTGAGGTTAGGAGGTATATTCATCATATACATCAGGATTAACTCAGATTCTGCTGTAGCATTGCAGTTCTCTTGAAATTGTATAGCTACTGACCTACTTTTCAGGTGGTTTGGTGAAAGTCACTACAAATCCTTCTGGCATTTCAGCACCAGAAAACTGTAATGTTTTACAGGGATAGAGCATCTTCTGAAATGGCAAAAAATACAAAACTAAGTCACAACATAGAATTTGAATTCTCAATGCTGGGAAAAACAAGGAGAGTTTTCATAACAAATACACACAAGGAATGAGCTGAGGAATTTCACTCAAAGGGCAGTCTCTGCAACCCCAGATATGTTATAATCTTTGATGACCTTCTGCTGCTCTTCTGCTTTTTTGTAAAAAACTTACTGGAAGATCCTCCTATGGTTTTTTTTGTTTGTTTGGTTTGTTTTATTTTTCCTTTCTTCATGCAAAATAGCAGCTCTACTAAACCCAGGCTTATGTGTGTATAAAATTACACCAGCTAAATATTGGACCCCACAGTCTATCTCAGTTGAATAGACTAACCCTTGAGGTTAAAATAACACCAGCTTTCTCCATAGCTCTTGCTCCCTGCTAAGGCAGCTTTTCAGGAAGGTGGTTTTGGAATATTTACCAGCCTAAGAGGAAGGTGGTAAAAGCCCAGGACAGACATGTTTGGTACCTTCCACCAAAGTTTGCCCCTCGAGCTGTGCAAGGTAATGGGTGCTGTCAAACAAGGCGGTGCAGGGCATCAGGCCCAGAGACACAAGCTTCTCACTCTAAAATGAAGAGAAAGAAGTACCTGAATCTGATGCCAGCAGACAGAGACATGTGAGCTTATACAAAGCAAATCCTTAATCACTCTCTTAAACACAATAAAGACTTCTCATAAATTAAACCCAACCAGATTATCATCTTAAGCACTTTAAGGATTTGCTTCTGATTTCATAAAATCAGCCTCAAGCAAAAAGTGGAACAACATTTTCTGTAGCTGCATGGTGAAGTAATGAAGTATGATATTTTACAGCAGAATCTTGGGCAGACATTGTAACTGCTGTATCACCACCACTATAATGGTAAAATGATCTCCTGCTTTAGTGCTTTGAGGACTTGGTGATTAGAGAGCACGTTTCTGCTTCCCTGCACCGGCTGTACAAGGGCTGCCCCAGAAAAGAGGGCATGAACACAACACCCAGGCAGTTCAGTTTGGTTTGTTTTATGTGTTGCCCAGTAATGACATTAACATCTCTGTGGTGTGGTTATACAGTGCAGCCAATGGGGAAGGGGAGCAAAAGGATCTAGTGAAGAAGAAAAGACACAAGTCAGCAATTCAGCTGTTACACTGTGGTTTGATGGATACATAAAGAATTCGTTTCTTTGTGAATGTTTCTTCATCAGCTCTTAAGATCTGGTCACCAGTTCGAGGAATTGAGCAGTAAAATAATCCCATTTTAAAAAATTATGATTTGGGCTCATTGATATAAATGCTATGATAAGTCAAAAAGTGGTGGCAGCAGCACAGCACTGAATAAGGGAGCAGAGTGTTTCAGCACTGCTGTGGCTCGCTGCAACTAGAAGGAAAGCCTCTGTTGCTGTGTCCCCATTGCTGTGGATAGGACCAGTGGCTATGTGGAAGAGGGAAGGCTTTCTCTCCCTCTGCCCCTCTTTCAGTGTTTCCAGGCCCTGTCCACACTATCACTGCATGGGAATTCATCTGCTGGCATATGAGAGGCGTTAGGCAGATAAGCTGGAGGGGAGCAACCATGGTATATGCCAACTAGATGACAGGGTTATAGGAGTTTCTCTATGTTTTTCTTCCGTTCCCCTATCCTGTAGTTAGAGATGGGGAAATCAGATTTTACTGTAGTTGAAATGCCCACACAACACCCCCCAGAAAGTATCCCAGAGGTAACTCCATGGAGCATGTAAGGTGGCAAAGGCAGGAGCAGGCTATGCAGCCTGTAAGCCCTGGAATAAAACCAGGGCTGAAAATGTCAAAAAAAAGGGGCTGCACACCAGGATTGTTGCAGCCAACACAGGACAACTGATCCCCCTAAAACAGATCCCTTGGAAGTGAGCTAATATTAACTAAGAAAATAACTTGGCTTTTTTATATATATATATATTTACCCTGTTACAAAAAAAGAAAAAAAAAAGAAGGCAGCAGACATTTTTGAGAGCGAATGTTGCACACGGATACAGGGTAACATCTGACAGTAAAGATACTTCAGAAAACTGAGGATTAAACATCTTTCCTAACATTAACTCTGTACTAAATCAAAAGCTTTACTCCTCCCGAATGTGAAACAGCTTTAGCTATATTACTAACCAGATAGCCTTTGAAACAGAAAGACTCTTTTATCAAAAAGGAAATAGTTCTGGAGTTTGCCTGAGGCAAGATTTAAAAAGTTGGGAAAAGGAAGTGGAAAAATAATTCATCTAACTTATTTTAAAAATAACATATATATTTCATTTTTGTATTTAAAATAATTACTTGTTTAAATTTTATTCTGTCTGTAATTTCTGTCTATGTAATGGATTTCGTTTGCTTGTCATTTTAAATACATGCCTGTCTTGGGGCACCTGGAGTATGCATTTAGCTCAAAATTAATTTCTGCAGTTTTAATTAATTATGATTCCTGTATTAAAAATTAACTTCCAGGTTATTTTTAAAAATCCTTTTTTCTTATTTGTAGGACATCAGCAGAGACAGGAGATATACATACCCCTAAAAATCACTCTGGAGGTTAAAAAAATTTTATTTTTTTTTTCAGGTCCTCCAGGCTTTACTTCTGATTGATAGACAATTCAAAGCCATTTGAATTTGAAAAAAAACTATTGCAGAATTCCAAGGTAAAGAGGCTGTATGGAGCTGGACTCCACAGTATCCCAGTAGCGCACCAGGACTGGCTCAGCTCACTTCCCTCGGGCTGCAGCTGCCTGCCCAGGAGCTGATGGCCCTGTGGTCATTCCCCCCACCTGCAGCCCTTGTGATGGTTTTTCCTTCCAGGCAGACAGCCATGAGACCCACCCCACACATGGTGTTCAGCATGCCATGGAGCCCAGAACCTTTAATTTGACCTCCAGCTTCCTGGAAAGGGAGGTGGGAAAGGTCAACCGCTTCAGGCTGTAATCCTTCAAACCTCTTCCTAAATGCAGTCAGCTGTGAAAAGAAGTCACCCTGGTGAAGCATTTCTCATTCAAATGGAGCATTTGCCGGGACTCCTTTCACCTACCCCATTCCCCCAGCCCCCGACCTGAGCTCTTACCTGCCCAGACCTTGAACCACTTAGACAGACCCTGCCCTTTCCTATTTGTGGTGAGAATGGGTTGCTGTACCTTGTCCACTAATTTCTGGTCACAGAGCAGAACAGTATTCACCTTGAGAAATGTAAATCTTTTCATGCACCACCACAGCTCTTGCTCCAGACTAAGACCTCAGCACTCCTTCCTGCTCTCTGTAATTTTCTGGTGTCTTTGTGAGCAATAATTCATCACTCTTAGCCTAAAGACAAGGAATTTTTTCTAGCCTTTGCAAGAATCAACCTTTTACCTCGGTATGTGAGAGAGTGGCAATGGCATTGATTAGTCTTTCAAAATTGTTTCAAGTTTGGTTTTGGGGTTTTTTTGACAAAAGGCTACTTTGGAGCATTAATGATCACAATGTGTCCAGGTTCGTTACACTTAGCAGGTGGGCTATTAATTCAAATGAGTATTAGTGAATGTGAAAAATCTTTTTTTTCTACTCAGTTTTGATTTGCTTCCAAATACCTGCCCTGTGGTCAGACCACATATTTATAACAGGCTCCCCTGTGGTAATGAATTTCTTGAGAGGGTTTTTGGTATGTTTTTAAGGATCACTTCAGCCTCTCTACAGCAGCATCTCTGTTCATATTTAGCAATGGGAAATCAGTTCTTAATTTCCCAAGGCCAGCAGAATGTCCTGAACTTTGCTGCAGCAAACTAAAATTTATAGGTACAAACACAAAGAGTGGGAGCTCAGACAAACTAAATAATTTGTAGACTCATGCATGATGCTTGTGACTGTCATTAGAAGCCAGTTTGCCATCCTAGTAATTATATTCAGATGGGTTTGGATCAAACTCACTCTTTTTCCTAGAAAATCAGCTGTATGATCCTACATAATTTTGTCTAGCAGTTTAAAAATACTGATGGAGGATTATATTACAGCATCCTTAAAGATTTTACTTAAGGTAGTTGTGCAAAAAAAAAAAAAAATAAAGAAAACAGTGTGTAACTGTGAATATAGATTGTAATTTTTTTTTAACACCAGCAACCAATTTTCTGACTGAATAATTTTTATGCAGATTTCTAATACTTGTGGGGAAAAAAGCATGATTTTGATGGAATTTTCTGCACCAAAATATTTTCTCAATCTAGTACAGTCATTAGTTTTAATGTCTTATTTTCCTTGTCCTTCCCAACCATCATCTACACCCAATACTACAGATGAATCATTAGTACCACCAGTTTCCTAGTGAAAGTCTGTAGGTGAAAGTCCATTCAAGGGTGCAGTGTTTCCCATTGTCTCATCCAGGCCATTCCTGAAGCTAAGAAGAGGTAAAATACTAAGAATAACCATATTTTTCAGCAACAAATCAAGGTACAAAGAACAACCAAGTACTCCTGAACAGCAATTCTGCAGCAATTCAGCTAAAATGCTGCCATGGACACCTGCTCACTCCCTCTAAAAATACATTTCTGGATTGTGTCACCAGAATTAATGAGCCTAAAACATCTAATGTCTCATGACAATAGGACTCCTGGGTGGAAAGCTGTGTGTGGAAAAATGCCAGGCAGATGTACTGCAGCCCTTGCTCTGCTGCCCTGTAGCTGTGCTGCCGAGGAGGAATCCCAGCCAAGTCAAGGCACTCCAAGGCTGGCAAGGTGAGTTGGAAGCCACAGCTGGGTCCCACACTGGGAGGACCAGCTAAGGCTGACCCTGGATCCAGGTGCTGCTCAGCAGATACAGCAACAACTTTGGTCTTCTCCCCTTCCTCCTGGGTGGAAAGTACGGAAGTGAGCTACCCCCATGGGTGGCATCATAAGGAATGACTGTCCATTTGATAGATTCTCTCCTTTGGAGGAAGCCTCTGCCCAATACTTCAGTCAGAAGATAGTTTACTTGCCCCCAAGGGCTCAGCATTAACCAGGCAGCAGCACTGATGACTGTCTCAGTCAAATCAGCCACGCCAGGAGCCATTGCTTTGACAGAACTATTTTACATGCCTCAAACATAATTTGATTTGTCATTGCTTTCAGAGATGTGGTGTGCAGCCGTCCAGGCTTTCACAGGGTTTTTTGGCCTGTAAGAAAGTTCTATTACATTATTTACTCTCTCCCCTTGACTGTGACAGCTTCCTACTGACATGCTCTTTGAATGGAAGCAGTGCTTTCCTACAAGCCCCCATGCCTTCCTTCACATCCTCTTCATACCCCTAATGGCTTGATTTCCAGAGGTGATGGTATCCTCAGGCCCTTTTGCTCCTTGAAGAAGTGGGACTGCCCAGGCCTCTTGAAAACCAGGCCAACAATATATAGAGGAGTAATTGCTGTATTTGTGGGTAGCTCCAGGCCATGTCATAACACACTCTGTTAAGTGAGGACCGAGTCCATGCTAGAGGGATGAGCAGTTAGGAGTGATGCAGGCCTGGCATGAAGAAAGAAACATATCAGTCTATTCGAATTTTTTTCCAGTGTGCAGTGAGAGTGAGCTTAGCAAGGATGAACATCTTCCCTGTCTTAAGGCAGGTAGGGCACACTTCATCCCAGGAACTGGCCGGGGTGAGGGACACTGAAAAGGCTCATTAAACCCATGGTACTGCTCTGCATTAGGAACTCATAGGAAATTTACACTTGTGTGCTTTAAAGTTACATTTGCTTTATAATGAGTTTTGCTTATACTACATACAAATAATAATTAGGGGATGTACCTCAACATGTCTTCAAAAGTTACTTGTTTCCTCAAAGCACAGAAGCCTGCAGGCTGAGAAACTATTTTTCTCCAATTATTTACTAAAACTTCTTTAATGAGTATTTCTACATGAATAAGAGATGGAACTAGGACCGTGCTGTTATATAAAATAGGAGTGAATTTAGGGATTGCATTGTAATGCAGCACTGCTGGCTCATGCAGATTTTGTGTATTCCTGGTTTAACATGTGTAAATTCACCTCTCAAGCTGCATCTGTGAACACCTAAGCATATCCAGTGGCTTGATCTTTCCATAAGGAGGAAGTCTTGTTCCTTCTCCTTTTCTTTCTCCTCTAACCCAAAGTTCTTTCCAGCCAAAGAGTCTGCCTCCTCATTTGTGGTGGCTCTGGAGCTTATTTGATTTGCCTGTGAGCTGATACAACTCAATGACACATCAGGAAACCAGGAGCTGTTTCTTTCAGGTTCACGTTTCTGCTTGGTTACTGACCAGCACTGGTGACTGAAGGGCTTCATTCGGTCAGATGGCAAGACTGACAAAAGAGAGATGATGGGATTGCATGTCTGGGAACAGGGCCTCCTCACTCTGTTGGAGGTGATCTGCTGGCTTAGTGATTACCATCCTAGGAGAATGAAACCTAAGGTGTCCAGCTTGAGTACCAAAATCAATTTTGAAAATGCAGCTTAATAAAACAACCTGCTTTGCACAGTCCTGAGGCCAGGACTGTGCCTCTGGAGCAGAATGTCTCCAGCAGCTGCTACAAGCCCTGCTGCCCCCCTGCCTGCCCCTGACACTCTTCCCACACTGGCTGGCAGAATATCTGTACACCTTCTCCGGGAGCTAGGCAGGGGACTGGTCCAGTAAAAAAAAAAGTAACTTCTGTACCCAGCTCACTTGCAAAGGGTTGTGATGGTAGGATGCAGGGCAGAACAAGGGCCTAAGATGGGCTGTTCTAGACTAAGCCAGAGCAAAGCTTGTACATGTCCAGCTGCTCCTTACTGCTGCTCTCTCAGAAAGTTACAAATCAAAGGCTGTGACCTCCAGCAGCATGTACTGCACTTCAGCTGTGCCTGTTTTAGCCTTCTGCCCTAACTACTGCCAACAACAGGCCCTTGGACAAGAGGTTAAATCAGGTGCTTGGGATTTCCTCATTCTTGAATGGGAAAAAAAAAAAAAATAGACAGTGGAAATGCCTGAGATGGACAGTGGCTTGCTGCTATGTGTGTACATTACTTGTATGCTATTTACTTCTGACTAAGTTATTTATTTCTAACCATGACATTACATAACATAAAATGCAATGTAGGCTTCCAAGGGTCCGCTTGTCCTTTCTCTCCTGGTCTGGTACAATATTTTGTTACACACCTTTGTTGCATTTTGGGTCATGCTCATCTGTAAGGCCCTTGTGGCAGAGAGCTCGTCACCGGTGTGAGGCACAACGCCTCAGAAAATGGAGCTCTAGCAGCAGTGGGGCCTTGGGGAGTGCCTGTCACAGAAATGACAGGAGGGAATAGTTTCACTCTTGTGGAGTGCAGAATTAGTCATGTCTGAGAGTGCTTGATTTTTGCCAGCCTTTTTGAAGGACTTAATCTTTGCCTATTGCCTGTGCAACTCCTCCATCTCCACCAGCTAGCCATCACCTTTACACCCCTCTCCAACTCCTCTGTTTTGACTCCATGCCTGATGCTTCTGTTTTGTCAAGAGATCACAAATTGTCCCTCATTCTCTGCATCTCTCCTTTCTGACCTCCCTGACCTTCCTGGCCAGCCTGTTCTGCTGACTAGGGCTGCAAAAAAAGGTTAGGTAATGAGCAAATTCCACTTCCCCAGATTTAAAAGAGAAACATCCAATATTGTCTTCTTCCTAAATGCAGAGGGAGATAAATTAAACCAAAAGGTATTTGGAGCTGGAGGGCAAAGGGGAGATGAGAGGTGGGAGAGAAGAAAGGAAGAGGCAAGCAAAAGGGGGGCCACTCCTCTCCTTTGGAACTGTCTTTGGCTTTGTTTCCATCCTAACAGGAGCACAGGTTAAGGTGAGAGTCCAGATTGCTACAGTAATACCCTTTTATACCATATGTAGTGACTCTTGTTCAAAAGCAGGTATATAGACTTGATTAAGCTTATGATTTTTGAAAGGTTTTTTTCAACTTGTTAAATCCAAATAAACTAACTATCTGGAGGAACCAGGAATTTACAGTAAGGTTAAAGAGATGGAAAGTTCCTCTGAGTTTCAGTGTGCTGGCATGCTTTGTACATCCCTTGTACAAGACTCAATGAAAACCATATTTTGCTGATGACATCAAACTGTGCCAAAAGATACAGCTGAAGGGGAGTAGCTGCTAGAAAATTTGTTTCCAGTCTTTTTAGACCTACAGGCTACTGTTAGCTTCCAAAATTTCCTACAAATCACAATTTCACAATTCATACTTTAAACTGAAAACACTACAGAAGCACCAAATGTCTATGATGGCCTACCACTCTTTATAGGACATCTACAAGGCTTGAGCAGAGCAGGAGAAACACTGGTCAGAAGGAAGGGATGCAGAGGTGGAACAAAAGTGCTGATTCCAGACTTCACATGTGCAAATCATCAAAGACTCTTCCACGTGAGCAAATCTTCACTGACTACAGCAACCAGAAACCAGTTGGAGGTGAAAGAGTTAAAGTCTTGGGTAGTTGGGTTCAAGGCAGAGTCACTGTGTGGGATGTGGATACAGATGATAGGGGTTTCACAAAGTCTTTTGTTTCTAATGGAATTATTTGATGGGAACTTTCTGCAACAACTGTGGGTAAAAGAAATCAGAGAAAACAAAGTCTGAGAAAAACATCATTAGGTCAGCTATGGTGTGCCAGTATAATGGCATGTCAGGAACAGAGAAGAAAAGCAACACCAGACTGGTAAAATGGTAAGCATCAGCTGGATATTACAAGAACTGGCTGGTGACATGCTAGAATAATATGCATTTTATTGCAGGGGCCAAGTGGACAAACTGAGATGGGCTGGGCTCTGCTAATCATGGACTATGTCACACAGAGTGCAGACAGAAGTTGTTGGATAAAGAGCTCAAAGAAGGTTAAAAAAAAAAAAAGGTTAACAAATTAACAGAGGAGCCCAACAGCTGGCAATAATGAAAGGCAGGATGCAGAAAGGATCAGCTCTGAGGATTCATTGGATGGATACACATGGAGATAATAAACTGAGCTATAATCTTGCCAAAGTTTAGGTGAGAATGAAAATGCTAGTGGTAGTGCTGTATTTGAATTAAAAAAAAAAAAAAAAAAACAACCCAAGCAACCAATCAAGCAACAAACCAGCACTTCTTGCACAGGCAAATCCTTGGTGGGAAAATACCAAATGTAGATCCAGGCTCAATCCTTGAGCCAGCCGCACATCTGACAGCACAGCTATTGCAGAATGGCATATGGGATTTGAACTTATTCTCAGGAAGTAAGAGCTCGCTGGGTGTTAAGTCAGTCCTTACATATGGGTGGAAACTTGTAGTAATTGAGCAATTTCCCTAAAAAAATCCCCAGAGATCTCAGTTAGGTATTTTGCTTTTGCAGCCTTTCCTGCCTTTGCTCTTACAGTGTTTTTCACTTGCAGTCCTTGTGCTTCCCTACATCATGTAAAAATACGATTATTTCTTTTGCTTAAACACCTTGGTACAACATTAAAAAGCCACCAGTAACTATGTCCAGGTTCCTTCTGCCAAAATACCCGTCTTCTTTAGTCAGGCTCACTTAACGAGGAGGGGAAAAAAAACAACAAAAAACTACAAAAAAACCCCCCCCACCAAGACCGAGAGGTTCAATTCCTCCTTTTCAAACCGGCCACCGGAGCATCCTCCAGCCGCGCAGCCCCCTGTGCAGCAATCGGGGCGGCGGCCCCAGCATCCGCCGCCGCAGCGCCGGCCCGGCCCCAGCTGCTCCCCGCTGCTCGGGGGCGGCCAAGACCCCCGGGGGCGCGGCGGTGCCGCAGGATGGGCAGCGGAGCAGGGCGCTGCGGCGGCAGCCGTGCCCCGCAGCCTCCGCAGGAGCGCGCCGGGGCCGCGCTGCGCTGCGCTCGCTGCATCCACCGCTCCTGCCACCGCATCCACCGCTCTTGCCGCCGCATCCACCGCTCCGCCGCCGCATCCATCGCTCCGCCGCATCCATCGCTCCGCCGCCGC
>VYXF01012895.1:275724-390279 GCA_013397295.1 Polioptila caerulea | reverse complement strand
CGCGGTCCGCGCTGCGGGCGCTGCTGCGGGCGGGCACAGGTGCGGGGCACGGCCCCGGCGGGGTCACTGCGCGGGTCTCCGCGGCGCGGGGTTACCGCGCCTGCCGCTCCCGCTGCTGCCAGCCAGCCCCGTAAGCGTATTTCCATTGCAATCCTATTACGTAGCGACAGGCTCCGGTTTGTTTCTCTGTGGCATCTGCTCTTGGGCTTCGGAAGTCTTTAGGAGGAAGGGGTCGCTGGGGCGAGCGGGGGCTGCTCCTCGAACAGAGCTGCCAGCGCGGATTGTCCCTAACGCGGCGTGTGCCGGGTGTGCTGCGCGGAGCTTTCGGCTCTCGCAGTGCTCTGGAGAGGGAAAGGAGAAACTGGCCCACGGTCACACCACAAAGTTGTGCAGCTTGACATGCCACCGACGCTAATGGGCCAATTAGCTAAATAAACAAACATGGAGATTTATAAGTGTCGGAACTATAGTGCTTTGAATGATAGAGCTCTTTAACCTTTCTTTCTAATCTATCTTTCAGAGATTTGGTTTTAAGGAGACTAATATATCGTCTGTGGTGCTGAATACGCGAGTTGATTGTATTTGTAAAAGAATGGCATTTGAAATAATACTAAGCTAATAAGCAATAAATGCAGAATAAAAGTGAGACAGAAAAAGAGCAAAGATAAAATTTTGGTGGAAAATATTTACCCCTTCCTAGCAGCCTAGGAAGCCTAGCAGCTCTGCTAGATTAACATTTATCCAGAGTTCTTATTTTATTAAATTAAACTTCAAAAAACAAGTATGCTGTGTGAAACCAGAGGCAAATCTCCTTAGTCCTCTCAAAGTCTGTCTGTGTTGCAGATAAGTGATGACTGGAGCAGCATCTGTTAAGATAATTTGTAGAAACAAACAGTGCTAAAGATACCCAGTAGGTAAATGGAACTACATTTTCATGTTTGTTTCTCTTAAGTGATACAGAACAAGACATTGCAAATTCCAAGGGGTTTTATTTTACATCTTCAAAAATTTTTCAGGTGCACAGCTTCATTATAGAAAAAGTGCCTCCTCTGATTGGAAAAGTGATTAATTCAGGTCTTAGCTTATTTAACACAGGCCAAATTCTGCAGCCTGTGGGGCATCTCCTGTAAGGGGTGAGTGTCTTTTGCACTCGTTGAAAAAGAAAATAGTACAGCATGTGTAACAGTTAGTAGGCCTGAAGTACTAGAGCAATTTTATATTTAACCAGCATTTCAACACAGATTCTTATTAACATAAAATCAATATTCAGGTCAGCAATGGGGATCTGCAACCTCCAAATGAGAATCTGATCTGGAGGCAATGCATTGCTCCTATGAGTAAAGGTTGTGGGATATGACAGTCATCAAACTCACCTATCTTTTGGTTCCTTTTATGAGATATCATTTAATGAGGAAAAGAAACAGGTTGTGTTTTAAAACACGGTGCTCCTCATAAGCCTCATTGCCAGGCATTTGAAAGTGAATGTGGCTTTAGATCATGTATTGTATACAAATGACTACTACTAGATAACTTAAGTTCTGAATTTACTCTACTATTAAAGTTATATTGATCAGAAAGTGGCAACAGGATTCCAAGTCCTAAACAAGAAATTATTGATGATGTGAGAGTTAATTTATATTTTAGGGAGCACTGAGGAGTCCACAAGAAAAGTAGTCAAGTTTTTCTTGCTGGATGTGCAGTGGCATTTAGTTAAGGAACCCTCTTTCCGGGGCACTGGGATCTTCATTGACACACAAAGGAGTTAAATGAGTTTATCAGCTCATTGATGCCCATGGTAAAGTGCTGTAGAGTTCAATGTCTGGAACAGGGCAGTTATTTAACTTCCAGTAAGGATGGAGATAGACAACTGAGGGGCTTTTTCAAAGTACTTCCAAACCCATATCATTTTTAACTGGAAAATATAATGCAAGAATAAGATTAATAGACCAAGGAGACTCAAAATCATGTGACAATTAAAACAATAAATCATTCAAACGACATTACCCAGGCCCCTACAGCGATGCCTCTGCTTCCAAGTCTTGAGAATGGAGCAGGTTTCAGGCACAGGATGCGAGGGTGGCTCATCCGTGGAGGGGCAGGTGTCCTGTAGTCTGTTGCTTGTGCTGTGGCTGGGAGGGAGCCCTGGCAGGGTGAAGGGGTGCAGAGTGCTGCCACTCACCCTTATCCCCAGATTGCTAAGCTGAGATGGGCAGTGGCCCCCTCCCATGCTCGAGGGTTTGCTGAACGTCTGGCAACTGCTGGCCCAGGCCCTGCATGGAGCCAGCAGGGGAGAGGTGCTGGAGGAGGCCCTGCGTGCACAGCCTGTCGCTTGCAGGCAAGCTTTGCTTGCTGCCCATCCTGGCATCCCAAGGATGCCATCAAGAGCAGGCCTTATACTGTGTATAATAATGCCAAAAAGTTCTGGTGAGGGAAGAAGCTCAACTTTGTTCCATGGGAAAATGGCCCATTTGTAAATGTTGATATGATAAGATACTGCTTGAATGGAGCAAAACATGGAAAGGGCAAGCAGTGCACACTCATTTGTGCAATACTACTGGAAGTAAACTCTAAATTTTGAAATCACTATGCAATCATGTGGGCTCATGGAGGACCTGTGAAATCTGCAATACAGATGAGGAAGCTGAATCCTGGTTTGGCTGCCAGTTTACTGCAGGTAGTTGAAATGTCCTTGGTTGCTGTTTCCCCATCTCCATACTGGTGCCCCTCATGCTCTGAATTGCTCTGCTGTGCCAGAGGTTCTCCATGAGTTACTCCTTCCCCCTGGTCCTTACCTCCCAAAATCCCCATGTGCCGTGCCAGCAGTGGTGCCCTGCTTGTGAACTAGGGTGAATGGCAGCCTGTGGGTGTTCAGTGACTCCTCAAAGCCCCAAACTGCAAACCTCTCTGCAGTTTCATTCTGCTTCTCTTCTGTGGTGAAGCAGGTTTTTTTGGCAGCACTGTGCCCACAGTTACCTGGGCGAGGGGGTCAAGCTGCAGCTGGTGGGACCTCTAAAGCTTGCTCCTGAGAAGGTGCAACAAGCACAGCTGTGAGGTGGAGATGACGAGTGACTGGAGGTGTGCCTTTGCTTCATGGATGTGCTATAACCCAGTTTTAATTAAAGCAGCCACAGCAGATTATTAGGGTAGATAAATACTGCCTTGTTACAGCCCTCTTGGGTCGTATGTAAGCAGTATTCGTTTTAGAAAGGATGAATGAATAGTCAGTGTGAAGGATAAAGATCAGCATTGTTAATCACTCTGGAAGTCTTCCGTGGGAAAGTGTAAACTCATGAGGAAAGATAGCGCCCATAAATGTCATTTAAATATTTAAATAACTTGAGGATAAAATTTTGATAGCAACGGCAAGTTATGTTTGGGTTCCTGTCAAACATAACTGGGACTTGTACAGTTGGCTTCGATCATTGGGAGGCTGTGCTTCTACTTCATACTTTGCTAGCAGAAATGGAGCGCTCATCTTCAATGCCACCTGTGGGGAAAAAGAACCCTAATTTTTCTTGTCCAAGTGCAGAGCAAAACTTTAGAAACTTGAGAGGCTACGTTTGCTCAAGATCTTGATCTTCAGGAGGGGCTAACACTTCCTTGTGGTGTTTGTGGGTAAGCAGTGTGCCAGGTACCTTTATCGGGGCTTGAGTCAGGGGCACTGAGCATCCAGCTGTAGTTTGTTGCTGTTGATACATCTGCAGGGTGAGAAAAATTACTCCAGGTGGGAAAGAGCGGATTTCCACCCCCATTAACAAGCATAAATGATAGGAATTGTGCCTCTACTGTTCTTTGATTTTGTAGTTCTCACTAAAGTTTCTTTTGCCCTTTCATAACTCTCAGAATGCCTTACAACTGTTGGGAAAAAAAAAAATCTGTATGCTTTCATTTAAATGCAATGAGGATGAGCCTTTGAAAATACATCTAGCTGATGTTGATGAATAAACAAACTTGGCCAGGGTAAATCTTTTCATCTAACTTCAAGAGCCACGCTGTAATAAGTAAATATAGATGTATTTAATGGGCTTCTTTCATCCAAATATATAGCAAACCCTTTAAAGTAATGCACATCTAAAATGGATTTCTAAGCGACTTTTTTTTATTGTTGTTCTCTTGATATTGGAGCAGTTTAGTCTACCCAGGCTAGGCCAGGAATAGAGTTTGCTCCTGGAGCTGTGCAGATGCTGGGGTGAATGCTGGACTAAAGGGGAGCGGGCAGTGGGAATGTGGGAGACTCAGCTCTTCTCCTGGGGTGTAGTGCAATAAAGGCAGGAAGTGCCCATTCCATGTGTAGTTTAAAATGTGTTATTTGGTAAGTGTCTCCCCAGATGTTTCCCTTTGGAAGGTAGCTTGCAGACAAGGCTCCAAGAGGCAGGGGAACCTGCAGGGCCTGCTGTCTGTTCCTGGAGTGCCCCAGCTGAGGTCCTGGCTCCAAGTACCTGAGCTGGGGGTTAAAGGTGGCCTGGGGGCCATCCTGACAGCTGTCACAGACACAGTCTTTGAAGTGTGACTGCAATCGTGGTGGTGACTTTGGCAGCATCTTTCTGGTTGGTTGGAAGCTGTGGGAAACTGGAGCTCAAAGCACAGTTCTGCAGATTTTGTCATTCACTGCGTGCCAGTGGATTGGGTTTCATTTCAAGTCTTGCAGGATGACTGTTTTCAATGATAGCATTTGTAAACAGATTAATGACTTTCTGTGCAAAGCCTGTCTTGCACATACAACTCTTTGGTTCAACTGCCCTTGCTTGTAAAGAATGTGTAATGTTTCTCTTTCCCATATCATGGAAAGAGTTTTCAGATCTTCTCTTTAAAAAGCACAGTTGTAAAACAATTTTACTTTAAAAGCAAGTCTTCATTTTAAAAAGGATAAACCCTGTTCTGGCAAAAAAGGCCTTTACTTGGTCTTTTCTTAATAGGAAAAGTTCAGATCCATTTAATCCCATTGTGGAATAAAATCCCATTCACAGCTGGGCAATATTAGAATTTGAGTATTAGACTATTAGTGTAATTACAGAAATTCTTTGGGATGAGATCTTTCTTTGCTGAGATCTTGATGAATGGGGAATACTGTAAAGAATGATTTCTGTGAGTCTTAGAGGACTTTCATGAGAGATTTAAATCTAGGAGACCACTCTACTTTGAAAAACATAATAGCGATTTACCAATGTCCAGACTGAACTCACTGTTTGGTGAATAATCCGTCCTCGCATCTGCTTGTGTTGTGCCACGTGTACAGAAGTGAAATGTATTAAAAACTGCTCAGCTTCGGATGTGTTCATCTGGGGATTTACTCATAAATAATTGATAACCTTCTGAAACAAAATCTCTTCATTACTCCGTGGATTGCTCACCTCTTCCCTCTCGTGCTCATTGTTCTCACAGGCGAGGGAAGAAGGAGATGCTGCTTTAATGAAGGTGCACATCAGCCTCCACTGCTCCTTCCAAAGGTCATCCAGCTAAACAGTGGCAGTGAAATGCTTGACAAAGATAAACATTTTATGGAGATATGTGGCATTCCAGTGTTCTAGAGGAACCACTAAGCTGCTGTATTTAAGATTCTTTGCATCCTAGCGTAGAAGCAGTGCGTACAGTGAATTACTGGATGGGTGAAATGTTTGCATCTAGTGTGCTGCAGAACAGGACGTCAAAACAAGGGTCGTTTGCTGTGCAGTACCAATTACAGCTGTAATATTTGGGCTTGATCTTTCATGATTTTACTGCCAAGGATACCATTAAGTATCCTTGCTTAGAGTGTTTGCTGCAAATGGGACGAGTCTTGGTGAGCAGTGCTTTCTCATTGGAGTGAGAGTGAGTTCCCATTTACCAGACATCGATGCATAGTGATGAATTTCCTTTTCTACAAAAAAAGAACCATTCTGTGTCCTCTGACCTAAAGTCTGAGTTGATCTAACAAAATCTTGTTTCAATGGGAAAAGTATCCTGATGTTAAGTTCAGTTCATCTTTTTGATTATTTGATTGCTTCAGCGTTATTAGCCAGATTCTGTAACAGTCTTCAAGCAAGTATTAGCACCTTTAAATTAATAGCCCTAACTATTGCTAATGTACAGGAAATTATCAAATCATGTCATTGAGAGGGAACCCTAACAAATCTTACAGCTATTTTAATGTGAGGTTTCAGATGTTACTCTTTTTAATTGAAAGGTGAATGCTATAAAGGCTTTGTCAGACTGCTGTTTCTAGATGCCAGCACTTTCTATGGTCTAACTGGAAGTCCTAGAGTGCTGATCCCAGCTTTCAGCTTCAGGATTCACTGCTCAAACTCTTCCTTTTTTACTTGGCAGAACTATGCATTTGTGGTGGTGTCTGGATTTGTGTCTTCCAAAGAAATATTGGATCAATCAAAGAAAATGAGGAAGATTTTCTGAAATGGTAATCACATTCTGGCTGATACTGGAAAGAACGGAGCCTTTGCTCCTTCTCTAAACCACAAGATTAAGCTTGCTTATAAAGGATTAACAGAGCTCTCTTCTGTTAATTTGTAGTGGTGTAGTCGAAGTGCCCAATTCTACATCAGTGGAAAATCCATTATCAATCAATGGGAATTTTGCAGCTGAAGCCAAAGGGATTAGAGGCTCGTGGTTCAGAAGTGACTGAAGGAGAGAAAGCCCTGGATATGCTTGTTGCCACACAGCTGTAAGCCACCGCTGGGGTGTGCTCACAAAAAATGGCAAAGGAAAGTGTTCAGTTGCCTCAGGCAGGCTGTTTCCAGAGACGGGGAAAGGCATCTGCCCATGGGGCAGGGCTGCAGAGGAAGCTTACCTGGGATACTGCCTACCCCATGCTCTGATGCCTGCCACTGCTCAGGCTGCCCCCCAGGCACACTGGTTTAGGAGACTGGAGTGTGAGGGAGAGACAGGAAGACATTGCTGAAGAGGTTGCTAAAGAATTTGCTACTGATGGTGGTGTGGGTGATTTCCTAACCAACTGCACTGTCTCCAGAAGTTTCTTCCTTCAATGAATAACAGCTACTTTTCCTTCTAGTGGAGTGCATAGACCAACATTCAGACTGTTAGAGCCTGCAAACTAGAATGCCTGTGGTTGCAGACTTACTTTATTTTGGAATATTCACCAAGCACATTCCAAAATATAGTTTTACTTCCTTTTGAAATGCTGTCAGAGAGCTTAGCTTAAAAATAGCTCTGATCCCAAGCCTAGCTGTAGGGAAAAGCACCGTTTCCGTGGCCTCTACTGCAACATTTGGTAGTTACTTTTCCACAGATGGAAGCAAATGCTTCAAAAAAAGCTATTCAGAGTAAAAATTACAGTTTCTACAACAACTTAGTAAATGTACGTGTATTGTTTTGATCTGTTATAATAGGCAAGGTTGTGTCATTTAGTTTGGCAATTACAGAGATTAAATTAGTTTTCCTTTACTCTTGTTAAATGCAAAATAATTGAACATACACCATGGAAGGTTGGGGTTCTCGTGTTTGTAGCTTCATCATTTATTAATCTAACACATTAAATTAGAGGCTTTATAGATTTGCTTGCCTGAGGAAAAAGAAGAAAATACAGAAAGGCCAAACTGGATGTGTATGTATTCTGTGTCACACTTTGATGTGCTGTCAAATATTGCCTTATTTTTAGTACATTTTGTAAGAAAGGACACTGCTTTGCCCCCAGAAGGGTAGATTGTGACCTCATGTTTAAATAGTCTGAGTCAGCTCATATTTGTGTAGGCAAAGTCACTTGTGCAGTTCCCTTGACACTCAGCTTATAGGAATGTAATGTTGTAATCAGACTGGCAAAATAAACTACAAATGAGAACCCTGTAAAAAGGTGTATTTTGGAAGTATCTTGGCCATCTTAATTGACTCCCCTAGTTGTAGGAGGGGCTGTCCCTTCTGCTAGCTCAGCCTTTTCAGGAGATGGTGTTGGCAGCGGTGCAGTAACAGCTCTGTGGGGGCAGACGTGCTCTTCTTTCTTACTTTCACGTAGCTGGAGGGGATTTGAAAATTGGATATTTCTCTCTGTCTCAGCAGCTCCAAGTAGCCCTGACACTGCCAGCCATGGATTAGTGAAATAAATCCCTCATGTTTGTACTGAAGTGGAAAGCATAAAGAGCATTTCCTGCCTTTTTCCCCCCTTTTTAATGTGTCATTTGCTGGCTGGCACGGTGACCTCCATTTCATGACTTGTGAAGTGACTTGTCACAGAGCTTTTCTCTGTGGGTTAATTAATCACTCAAGGGAGCAGCAGCATGAAACATTATGCATGTGGACCTGAGGTAAACAGTTACCTATGGAACACCTATACTGAGTGTGTACTTCAAATATTATCTGTTAATGCGCTTTGACTTTTCTAATAAGATTTTCTTTCCCTTCTGTTTTATCTGTTTTCTCAACTATTTCCATAGTAATCAAAAGGGATGCAAACATCTAGTCACCTTTTGATGTTTATAAGTATAACTGAATTTGTAAGAAAATATTCCTGGCAATTTAGTGCTTGAAATTTGCCAGTTCATTGGGAAATGGTTTTATGCTAGTAATGTAGAGGTGGAGTTTGGTTTTCCAGGGTATCTTGGTGGAGAGTCTGTCCAGTCTTTTAAATTGTTCCAGTCAATTATATTGACTGAAGTGCAAGAAAGAATTAATTTCTTTTTTTTCAATTCTCAGAGATTCAGTTTCATACTCTTGATTTACATTTTGGTGTCAATTGTATATTTTAATTTGTGTGAATGAACCCTGAAGCTCTTACCCACTTGTGACTCCATCTTTAATTTTGCTTGACGAGTCCATCTCATTCCTAGAGAGCGAACATACCAGGAATTGATTAGCATTAGCAGTCAGGTGAATGATAGGGGAGGAGGTGATGTCTGGGTCTGGTGTGAGGCCCGACCAGTTATGCTGATTTAATGGATGCTGGTTTCCAGGTGATCCTGTCATCATTCTCCTCAACAGGTTTGGCTAAAACCAGCCCTGGAGGAGAACTGGGGAAAGCAAACTAGAAGCAGAGGATTGGTTTCCCACCAAAACGGGAAGCCATTATTATGAGGCATAATTAGCTATATTATTTACTTGGCAAAGCAGGCAGGCAGCAAATAACTCAGCATTTCTGTATTTCATGTTTGCTCAGCACTCAGGCATAGCATGCACAAGTAACATGGTACAGCTGGTTCTCAACAGACACAGCAACATCTGTAGCTGGTCTGGGAGGAGAAGCCCAGTCTGTGAAATGGGAGATGGAACTTCCAAACTCCTGGAGGGGCATCCCTAGGAGCTGGTTGTAGCTACCCTGAGATGTCAAAGCCCTGGAGTTTTGGGCCTCATGGTCAGCAGTCTGGGAACCTGGAAACCCTTGGTTTGATTTTTGTCACTTTTTGCTTCTCCCAGCTGCGGGAATTACTGAAATATTAGTTCATGGACAGTGGTGAAATTAGCACAAGTTGCTAGTTTTAATCAGCAGTAAATATTTTATTCAAGAAACACAGTAAAAAAGAGAACTTGTTTTCCCTTGGTTTTCTGAGCTAGGCAGAAATTATACATTGCAGTGGTGTGATTCCCTGAGAAGCAGAATTTCAAAGTCTTGACAGTTTCCATGTTCCAGCCAGTGTGTATGTGCCTTGCTCCACAGAGCGGTTGTATTTCCTATATTAAGTGTTAGCTTGTATAATTAATTACATTGGTGCAAAAAAACCCCAAAACCAACCACTTTAAACACCAAAGGCTTTCTTTTATTGAATTCCAGAGAAATGAGAAAAAAACCCAACTGACAAAAAAAAAAATCCAAACCTCCAAAACCAACCAAAAAAGTGCATGCAGAAAACCCTTGGGAATTTCTGGGCTTTAGCTGTCTGTTCATAGGCAATCGGAAATTGATTTTCTGATGTATAACTGCAATGCTTTAGTGTTCATCATTTAATAAAAATTATGCTCCCTGCAGTTCATTAGCAGCTGGCACTTAAAAAGACTGAATTCAGAAAAAAGAAGTGTGAAGATTGTTGTGAGTAAATGATCAGGACAAGAGCTGTGAGATTGATACCTTTTAAACACCTAGCTACCTGGTTTTATTAACACTCCAGTTCCTGTGGTGCCTGTGTTCACCAGCCTGATTATGTGCAGATAGGAACAAGCTCTTGCAAAAAAATTTCTGCTGTTAAGTCAGTTGTAGGGTAAAGAGCAAGGTTTTGGTGTCAGGGAGAAGCGCAGTGCTGCTTTCTCTTCCTTCCTGTATCTGATGTTTCACTTCAGCAGTAGAGGAGTGCTGGGGCTGAAATTTAAACTTGCATTCTCACCCTCCTGCTTGATCCTCTTGAAAGGACTTTTGTCTCTCAGCACTGGGTGTGATGGTACAGAAAAGGGTTAACTTCCAAAAGCACAGCCTGGCAATTCAGTGCCTCTGGAGCTTTAAATGAGGAGATACTGATACAGTGCAGACACTAGAGTGGGCCCTGCTGGGGCATGTAGCCAACATGGGATCAAGGATCACAGGTCCTTTACGTGCTGGCCAGAGTCTGGCTTCTTGCTGTGGCTGGCCCCAGCTGAGCAATGCTGTGTCCAGGGCATGCTGCCCTCTGCTCTGCTGCAGAGATCTGCTAGGAGTTATCCCACATTCAGAGCTGAGCTTCTGAGTGGTAGCTACTGGGAGCAAGGGGAAGTGCCAAGTCCTTCCCATGGAGAGGAGCAACGCCAGGCACCAAAATGTGCAGGGGGGTGACCACTGGCAAGGCAGAGGAGGTGCAGGGGTTCTGGTGGACATAAAGTTGAACATGAGCTGGCAAATGAGCCCTTGTGGCAAAGAAGATAAACTGTGTCCTGGGCTGCATTAGACAGAGTATTGACAGCAAGTGGAGGGAGGGGATCCTCCCCTCTTCTAGGCACCCATGAGGCCACACCAGTTCTGAGATCTCCGGTGCTGGAGAGAAATGGGCATCTTGGAGGGAGTCCCACAAAGGCGGTGAAGATGCTGAGGGGACTGGAGCATCTCTCATATGAGGAGAGGCTGAGAGAGTTGGGACTCTTCAGCCTGGAGAAGGGAAGGCTTAGGCAAGAATGCTGTCAATTTGTAGAAATATCTGAAGGGTGGGCACTATGAGGACAGAGCCAGGCTGTTCTCAGTGATGCCCAGTGACAAGACAGGGGAAGTGGGCAAAACCAGAAATTCAGGAGATTCCTTCTGAACACCCAGAAACACTTTTTTCACTGTGTGTGTGGCTCACTACTGGCACAGATTTTCCTGGGAGGCTGTGGAGTTTCCATCCTCGGAGGTATTCAAAACCAACCTGGACTTGGTCCTGGGCAGCCAGCTCTGGGAGGCTGTATTTGAGCAGGGCTGTTGGATCAAGTGACCTCCAAAGATCCCTTCCCACCTCACACTGATTCTGTGACAGCACCACCTGCACTCTTTAGCAGCTGTGCTCTATACCTCCTTTGCAGACACAGGTTTTTTTTAGGAGAGTCTGTTCAAAAATAACAGTCCTCTAGTTTGTTTTTTAAAAATTTGAAAAAGGTTCTCCATTCTCACTGAAAAATGGGTAGTGATGCACTTCTCAGTTTGCTCCCACTTCTTCACTTTTAGTTTTTAAAATACAAAATCTTTTACATGTTCCCTGGATTGTAAAGCAGGGGTGCAGTATCTGCTGTCTCCTGTTCCTGCAGGATGTGTGCAAAAGAGCAGTTACTCACTCCATCACTATTTTGAATATGCAAGTGAAAAATAAGGGAAAATCTCTTCCTTTGCACAGACTTGAGCCTGTGAATGTTGGACAAATGATGCTTATTGTGCAAACCCCTTGTCTTGCTTTTTTGAAATATATCCTTTCCTTTAAAGCCTGGTGCTTACTAACTCTGTTTTTGAGTGATTTGTAGCTGGCATCATGTCCTGTGTGCCTTCACAGCACAGCAGATGAGGTGCTGATCATACCCAAGACTCAAGGCAGGAAACTTTTATCAACACAAGCCTAGAGGCAGGGCTTTTGTAAACCACAAGGGTTAGATGTACCACTGCATGTTCCCTTCTCCTGGTGAGTTAACACCCCTGGACACAAACCCCACCAAATGTGCCACTTCTGATGCATGAGGGAGGAGTGGAGCTGTTATCAGTGACCTCAGCCTCCTCTCCTTGCTTTGCAAGCTGATTTTATATTAATTACAGGCATAGCTTTAATCTTCGTCAACAGGATAGCAACAGTAGTGTTACCCTTTGACTGCTGATGTTCAATTTGTCCTTATCTCCTGACTCTCTGTTTGAAAAATTAGGACTGAAGTATTTTGCATATAAATTTATTTTGTATTCATGGTTTTTAAAATTTACTGAGAGCCTGATCTTAGACATACGGGTGCTGCCTTCGCAGTGTAAATATTTTTGCTCTGTGCAATCCTTGGAGACCGTGGCAGGCTTTCCAGGTCAAGGATAGTTTTTTGAGGCAAAAGAGGAGCAGTCTTACGATAAGTTGTGTGGTTCTCCCAAAGGAGAAGGAGCATTGCTATTTTAGGATAGTATGAATTCCAAGCCTTTACATAGGTCTTTCTCAATTAAAGGCATTCACAAGAGCTTATGTACCAGTTAAGGTTTGAATATACTTACAATAGCAAAGACTTCAAAAGAGAAACAGCTGCTCTTGTGACAGGAGTGGCTGAGACCTCAGTGAGCTGCAAAATGGGTGACAGCTTCTTCTTTTAACATCTGACCTAGGAAATGGATGTAGACTTAGGTAGGAACAAGTTTAGCCAAGAGAAGTATCCCTTCCTCCAGAAAACAGATTTTGTTCTTTGGCTTAGGTATCTGAAGTGTGTCATATAGGAAGAAAAATGCTTAGGTGGTTTGGCGTTCATGTGGTATTTTAGTTGATTTAAAAATACTTAGGAATGTTCAGAAACAGACTTTTTTGTTGACCACAAGGTTGCAAATGTTAACAGGCATAGGTGTACGTGAGCAATAGCTACTGAGAAAATTTCCACGATAACTAAAAATGTAGATTTCATGTCATTTCTGAATTTGCATTTTATGCCCTGTGGTGGCTTTGGAGGGATTATACATATGAACCCCTAGTGCAGAGCGGTAGCTGCATGGATGAAGTCACACTTGGTGCTGCATTTGCTCTTTATTATTAATAAATTATACATTTATTTTTCCTTTTGGTCATGTAAAAATGCTGCAGTCCTAAAGCTGAGAAGAAATATTTTGGTATTTCTGTCTTTTTATTGCAACCAATTGATACAAGTAAGACATGCTAATATCTGTAATAATATCTGTAATATTAAGATAGTAAGAAAATAAATTGTGGGTTTTTTTCTGTTGTATATTTTATTTGCCTTATGTGGCTGCCCATGTGACACAAGCAGTGAAATCAAGAAAAAACCTGCTGTTGCATTTAGGCAAACCTGTAATACAAAGAAAATGCACTCCGAGACTCTGAAGAGTTTCAGAAAAATTCTGAATTAGTGTGTAAAAATGTATCTTTTAACCTCAAGGGCTTTTTATACACTGAAGTACTTGTCCCACACACAAATAACAGCCGATCAGTTGAAAACAGGAGAAAGTCAGAAGAGAGAAAATAGTATCCTCAGGCTCAGCATGGGAAGCTGCTTCAACACATTGTAAAAGTCACTTAAGGCATATGTATATAAGCAAGCAGAAACAGTGGTCTGCTGAAAGCACAAATGTTAGGAGTTGTTCAGACTATAGAAATATCCTCAAGCAGATGGGTATCTGCCCCTAATGATTCCAACAAAAAAAAACCAAAACCCCAGCCGGACTGTGTTGAATTGGAGGCAAGCTGAGCATGAAGATCTGAAAAATACTTTGAAGAGTAAAGAGTCCACAACATAAAAGAAAATTATGAACTGTGTATCTATCTATGAAAAAGTTGATACTTTCAAGAGCACTGGAAGACATGCAGGATCACCAGGCAGGACATCAGAAAAAATAACTAAGTTGGTCATTGCAGGAGAATATGAGCAGATGTGTTGTGTTGGGTAACAAGGAGGTGTCAAATTGCTGATGTGTCACAACAGAAATGCTGAAGAAAGGTGGGGAATTGAAAATCGAATCCAGAGGTATGACCATGTGTTGTACAGAGCAAGGCCAAAGCTCTGAAGAGGCATCACTGCTGGCAGAAAATGCACCACACGTATGGATGCTGCAGCTGTGATTTGTGAATATAAGGAATGGATTTCATTTTAAAAACCCTGAAGTATTTGATGGAAATTAGGTGGTGATTTTGAACAGGCTGGCAGTGACAGTCCTGGGAGGCTATGAGTAACCAGGTAGACAATTCCTTTCCTCAGCCCACTCCAGCTCCCTCCTTTTGACTTGTGATTCTTCCCTTCCAGGTGAGTGAGCGCAGCAGCCCTGCTGCCTTCTGTTCTTGTCCTGCCTGCAAGCCCCTAACTCCACTAACTCCCTAACTCTTAAGTTCATCCCCCCCCCAAATCTAGCTCATTCTTGATAAGATATTCATCTTCAGTTTCGCTGTGATTTGTGGAAGCGGAGAAAATAATGTGAAAAATAGGTGCTTGGCCTTCTGGATATTTCATGAGAAGGCTGTATTATTTGTAAATAATTTATGATTTTGAAGATACACACTTTCTCCCCAGGTTATATGTCTTGTATAACTGAACTGTGTGATTTACCCTAAATTGCCTATCTGCTGTGCATCATGAATCTCCCTACAGTGTTATTTCTCCTCTCCTGTACAGCTTTCACCCATGGATGAGAAATTTGCATAAAGTGATTTCTTCATGTAAATGTGATCAAGCTGCAGCTTCAGCACCTTCTTGTAATGGATGTACCAATCCCCTTGAACTGGCCTAGTGTCTATGCTGGTAATTGAATCTGTTGCTATAGTTTTGGGAATTAGCAGGGAGTGAGGTGCCTGTACTGACATGCTTTTGCTGCAGCCTTTGTAGCCTTACCTAATCATGAGGCTTCTTTCCAAAAAAAACGAGGCAAGCATTGGGTTGGGGGTTGGCCATGCTGCAGCTCAGGCAGGGGCTGGTACAAGAGCTGGGGGGCTCCCTAGGGACGCCTTGCTTATCTGTCCTGGTCCTGAGCCAGGAAGCTGCCCCCCCTCTCCCCCGTGAGGACAACCTGCCTAGGGCCAGGACAAGCAGTGTAATTGGAATGGTGGATAAGCCAGAGAGATAAGGAGCTCTGCTGCTTTGGTTGGTGTCACTCAGGCTGTGACATGGGGCTGGATGCAGCCTCTGAGGTGCCAGACTCTGTAAAGCCTCTCCCTTTGAATAAAACAACCAAAGCATCTCAAAGATTTTTCCTGGACTCTTCTGCTCCCCGTGCAGACTGTCCCCCATTTGTTTGGGTTTTTTTTACCCTTTATCACTGGTTTTGGCTGACTCTCTTAATTCATGATCTCATGGTCTTGTTTCCCTTGCCTCACTTTCCTTGCTCTGATTTCTTTCTGTTCTTCCAGCTCCTTTTGCACCAGTTTTGTCCCAGCTCCTTTTGCACCAGCCTTGTCCCAGTTTCTGTACTCTTCCTGGCACCTCCTCTTTCCCTCTACCTGAAGCATGAATAACTGAGATAATGAGACACAGGCCAATTTCCCCAATTACTTTGTGTACGTATGCATATGTATGGCCTCACCCACTGCCTTGTCTCTCGTCCTTCTGTCCTTTTCTACAGCAGTCTCTGGAGGATGAGATTATCTTTGAGTGTGTATTTAGCATATTTTTGCTGCCAAAGTGTGAATAACATTGAGTAATGGTATACATGTTTTGAAAACCCAGAGCTGTGTTGTAGTGTTCATTTGGGCTAGTAATACCTGATAAATGACCAGGTAGCCTAGCTTGTCATTACCTTCAATAAGATGTTTTCTGCATTCAGGTTGTCGTTGCATAGTTTTATATTTTTGAAGTTGGAAGAGAAGATAAATTAATAGTCTGTATGGCCTCAAATAATTATTTCATGTTTTTTATACTAATGTTCATGTGTTCTGAGTAATGGTTTATGGTTAGTATCTGTTAATTTAGGTAAAGGGGATAGTATTTTGATCAGGTGTGTAGTAAATGCAGAAGTTGGAGGGTATTTTTTGAAGGCTTCTCCATCTTTCTATAATTACCAGGTAGATAATAGGAACTTGCCAGATTCAACATGCTAATGATTGCCTTCCAGCTTTGAGAGAGACAGAAATTATATGCTAGCAGTGTCTGAACGAGATTCTGCTTTGGTAGTGTAATAAAACATACAATACTGTGCTCTCTTGCCATTGCATAAACACCCATGAATATGTCCTCAGTCTTTCAATACAGAAAATAATGAAGATGAAGCTAAATTTACTTTGGGAGTACTCAAATGGCTATTGATGGCTTAGGAATGCTGGGTTATCAATAGTAGATGGGCTGCTTTGTTGTTGTCTGTCACTTTGCAGGGCTGCCTCATGTATCATGTTTAGATAAAAGGTAAATGCTCTTACTGTCCCATTTTGCTGTTTTAAATTGCTACCTTTTCAGCCCTGTCTGCAGATTTCCTGAAGCAAGCTCTCTGTCCCTGAGATGCAGGGTATTTTCTTAGTGGTGCCTTTTTTTTGAGCTGGCTCTGGACTGTGCTGCCTGATTAAAGGCAAGTCTCCTAAGATCCCAGCATGTGACAATGATCTGCTGTGCTGTCTGTTCCACAGGCAGCTTAGCACTGCTCTGTGCTGGGCCTTTAGGAAGACAATAGAGAAAAATGTGTGTGGGCACTGTTCTTAAATATATCACATACCCTTGATGCCTTGCAGTTGGGTCTAGACTAATGGGGAAGAGGGCATTTGGGTGTTGTGCCACCAGCTGCTCTATTAGTTGCCTCTTGCTGTATCTCACTTTTAAAGGAATAATTTTGCAGCACACGAATCCCTTTAGGATGAAGAGAGTTCTGTCCAGTATTTTCTTCTAGAATTCAGTCTGTATGGTGGATTACTACAGAAGAACATGGAGACCTTTTGTCTTTCATATTTATTAGCACTGTATTGGGAGTGTGTAAGCAAAAGAGCAGTCTGAGGTAGCAGATAAACTTTGGGCAAAGGAAAAAAATAACAAAAAGTGGTATAAGCTGCAGCAACTATATTTCTAAATCTGCAGGAAACCATCTAATCCCCAGTTAATATAAAACATGCCTAAAATTACTGGATCTTTTGAAGTTGATGTTTTTGTTTCAGAAGTAAGCCATGCAGCCCCAAGTGGTATGTGTGAATTTACTGAGGTGTTGCTAAGACAGGTTTCTGGAGATACCAGGCAGGAGCCTTGCCTGTTTGGCTCAGGAGCTGTGATGGTGTGTGGAGCTGGCATGTGTTCTGTGGGAAATGGGGGAAATTCTGGGAGAAAGGTTTTGTAAACTTGTTCTGATTTATTCTGAAAATATATCAGTTAGATACTGGTGTTAATGGTGTGTTATACTGGTCAGTGCTAGCAGTAAGAGGCAAGGCTCTTTCAATAAAGAAATAAATGTCACCATCATTTTTTCCAGGGCTCTACACATCAGTTCTATATATTAAAATGGACAAAGAGTACAGTGTAAGGGGGTCACTGTGTGCCTACCAGTTACTGCTACACAGTGTATATGGCCCATCAGAGTGAATCTGAGGCAGGTGTCCCTCACAAATTACAGCACTTCTTGTCTCTCCATCCATTGCATCATGGTTTCTGCAGGAGTAGTGCCTGGATGTCGGGTTCCAAGGGAGCCCCCTACGTTCCTGCTTTGCTTGCCAGCCTCTGGAGATCTGGGAGGAGCTGTAGTGACAAGAACAACCTCAGTATTTCTGGCAAGTTTTGGGCATTTTTTTACTTAGGTGGGTGTTTTTTCTCCTTCCATCACAAGCACTACAGAGATCTGGCCACCCATCTCCTACAGTTTTCCAGCTGTGTCCCTATCTTGTCTAGCAGAAGTTAAGGGTCATTTTTTTTCCAACCCTGTGGTGGTACTTGGAAAGCACTAGCTATGCTGGAGGCACTTCAAGGATGGGTCTTGTCAGTGCCCTGCTGAGCTGTAGCCGGCTCTTCACAGCCTCCTGCTGACTCTAGGTGTGAGAGATCACAGGCCAGTCTGCTTTTCCAAGGACAGTCAGGGTCCTATGGCAGACCCTTGAGCCATTGGCATATTTAAAGAAGTCAGTTTGAACAAAATCCATAACTCTTGTGGATAGGTGTCACATCCTTAACAGGGACAGAGTGTTACCATTTCACATTTTGAAAGTACTATCCTGTAAAGTCTGTTCATTTTATTGCTCTGCTGCTTTGTGCTATTGGTGCCAGCAAAGATGAGAAGCTAGGTAAAGCAAAAATTATGTTCTAGGCTGGCTGTCCCTAAAGTGTATGTGTTACTGTGGCTGCATAGCAGCACTCAGTCATGGGCCTGGCTCTGGAGAGGAATATGCTTTCATGATACAGACTCTTTTGTCTAGTTCTGCCAAAAGATGGTCTCTTCTGACCTTCTGCTTTTGACTTAGACTTGTTTCCTTTCTACTTTTGCATTGCTTGTCTTCTCATAAGCCTTATTCTTGCATGTTTTGCTCACACTTACAGCTCTCCCAAGTGTATTTCTCCCTGCAGCCACTGTTCCTATCTTAACAATCTGTTGTATGTGTTTGCTTTTTGTCCCAAAGGACTTTTGTTACTTTCCTGTCATTCACTTGCCATTCTCCCATCCAGCCTTCCAGGTCTGTGCTGCTGCCTCCTTAGCTCTGTGTCTTGTCTCTGCCCAGCCAGTGCCAGTCTTCTCTTGTACCAGCTGTGTCTTGGGTGGGTCTCAGCTCACCCTGTTCTCATCCAAGTAACTCCTGATTTCATTCTCCTTTTCCACCTATTTTTTTCTCCTTGGATTTTGCCTAGATTGACTGACTCTCACCATTTTTCCTTCTTACTCCCTTGCCCTCCTTCATCCTGATTTTCTCCCAGACTCCCCAGCCAAACTTCCTTGCCTATTCTTATATATCTTCTTGCCCGCACATCACTCAATCCCAGTTTTGCCCCTTTTTCCTTACTTTTCTCCAATTTCCTCACTCTTGTCACTGTTCTCACAGGAGTACATCTATCTTATTTCAAAAGGAAGTGAAAAGCATGTCTCTGACCTAAAGATTTTTCCTGGGTCTTGTCAAGTCTTTTCTTCAAAGCTTCTCAAAGAAAAAGACCTTTTAGCTTGTGCAGTGAAAAGTGCTTTTCTTTGGCTTTATTTTCTGAAATATATGCATTGTTTTATTGGAGATACCCAAAACTTCATTTAGCAGGAAGCTGCATTTTTTAAAAATTGAAAATTATCAGGAAAGGGGAAAGTGACCAACAGCTGTAACAGACAGCACCACTGCTAGCCTCACCTCCTACAGTTATCATCACAAAATGCCAATTTGAGTTTGAATGTCTTCAAAGTCCTTTTTTGCTACATATTGACAAATACATAGTCTGGGAAAGAGTTAATAAGATGCTGCAAATTTTACAAGGCTCCCAGTGGAGTGAGTTGCCCAGGGAGGAGGCAGCACATGAGCAGTGAATTGCTGCCTGCCTTGCTGCATTGTAAGAGTTCTTTGAGGAGTGAGAGCCCCACTTACGAGTTGGGCATGGTTTGTGAGTCCCTCGATGCTAGAATTGCATGTGTATGTATCACCTAATCATCCTTCTCTAAGACTACTTCTAGATATGTAAATAAAATAAAAAAAAAAGATGCCTCACAAATTACAGCAGTCTGTATCACCATAGTCTTACTGTTTTATAGAAGGGCTAGCCGGGGATGCTGATATCTGGAAGAGGAATAGTGATATGACAGAAAATACACAGCTGTTGAAATAGATATTTGAATTTTTAATAGATAAACTTGCAGAGCAGCTCTACCAGGCTTATATTGTTCAAGGTCTGTCTCTGTCTATCATGTACTTTTTCACAGTAGAGTGAAGACATGATCTCCAGGGAGTTAATAATGTTTCTTTCATCCCAGGGAAAAAAGTGAAAGGAAAAATGAGCTATATAAGATTTACCTGTGACATTTAAAGTCCAAATTGGAGTTTGTCTGAGTAATTTATCTTTGGGTATTTGCAGGAGGGAATGTAGGAGAATGTGAATGAGGGCATCTTAGTTATGTCTGAGCTTTCTGATAGCTGAAGAGAATTTCTGGGGCCTCCATGTGGCTGGAAGGTCTGTGTTATCTCTTCTCCAGCAGATGGAAGATAACATTAGGAGAAGTACTTCAATTATCAAAGCATGGGAATTACTCCAGTGCAGTATCACCCCGAGACACCACTTTCTTCCAGAGTGACAGGTGATGTGTTTCTGGGATGTTGGAGAGCTCATTTCCCCCTGCTGCACTGAACATGTGTACACCACATTTTCTCTGGCAGTATTAAACCTGTTCACAATCTGTATCTGTTGCTGGTGAGGAAAGAAATGAAAATACATATCCTTGTAGAGAACATAGCATAACCTTGTAGAGAACATAACAAGTACAAAGGCACTGAAGGGAGAGGATGTGTTTTTCAATTTTAGTTCTTTCACAATCTGCTTGGATTCTTTGAGTTCCTATGAATTACTTTTTGAAACATGTAAAAGATGACTATACTGACATAAATTGAAAACTTTCTGCATGAAGAGATTCTTTCTCAAAGCATGTAGCAATTTCTATTTCCCACCTCTTAGATTTCTGCTTGCACGTTTGTGCAACGTCACACTTCTGTCAAGACTTCTCTCTGCAACATGTTGTGTTGCATGTGAACCTACCAACAATCCTACATCCAGACCTTGCTTTAACTGCTGGGAATAACATTCAGCATATCCTTGTGGGTATCAGCAGTTAACTAAGAGAGGCACAGACAGCCTTCTGTGAATTGCCTACAACTTGGGCGTTACTTCTGTGTGTCTCTCGGGAAGCAGCTCTGAGTGTCAGCCCTTGCTTGGAGAGAGGATGAGAAAGGATTGTGCAGCCATGGGAGCTGAGGTTCAGCAGGGTGTCCTGTGGTTCCTGGGAAAATGTGGGCTGGGCAAGACTGTGCCTGCCCTCTTCTGCACTGGAGCATGTTCTGGTCCATAGGAGGAGCATCCACCTGCTGCATGGCACTTTTGGGAGATTGCCGTGTTTCCAGAAGGCAAGACTGGAGTTTATTCAAGGCACTGTGTTTATTCTTCAGCCTCTGCTTGTTTCTCTGCTGCTTTTCCCCCAGTTGCATATCAGAGTCATTTGAAATACAGCTTTTTCACCAGCTGTTTGCTGGTAAAAGAGCTGGAAGGAATGACCCATGAGGAGCAGCCAAGGACTTCGGGTTTGTCTAATTTGGGAGAAAAGGAGGCTGCAGGGCAACCTCCTACAACTTCCTGTGCAGGGGAATTGGAATTTCTGTGATTTCTTCTACCTGGTATTCAGTTACAGGATGCATGGGAAATAGTTCAAAGCTGTGTCAAGGGAGGATTAGACTAGACAGTCGGAAGCATTTCTTTACCAAGAGGGTGGTCAAAGACTGGAACAGGCTTCCTAGAGAGGTGGTTGATGCCCCAGGCCTGTCAGTGTCTGGGAGACACTTGGACAATGCCCTTAACTTTTAGTCAACCCTGAACTAGTCAGGCAGATGGACTTGGTGATCATTGTAGGTCCTTTCAATTGAAATATTCAGTTCTCTTCTAATATTTTACAGTCTAGACACTGGCAGTAGAATTCACCTGTGCTAATGATACATGGCAGACCATGGGTTTAGCAAAAACCATGCCTGAGACCGTACTTCCCTCAGTCACCACTCCTTTTGCTCTGAAGGAGGTCATTTGAGCCCTTTCCTACATGTCAGAAATGCATTAGTGGATCACTCTGTGTGAACTTGCCCCTTTTCCCCCTTAACCCCTGTAGCCTCATTGGTGGCATTAACTTATGTTTGTACAAGCAGGCTATGCTTTATTCCTCAGAAACCTGGGGCAGATCAGGAACAGTCAGGTTTTGGGCTGGGTTTCTGAAATGAGGTGAAGAACTACTTTCTGTGGAGCCTTCCTGCATAGTTAATAGCTACATGTTGCTATCCACCCAGTTATAACCTGCATCCCTACTACTTGCTTGATCCTTTTTTTTTGGGAATGAACTTCCTAATCTTAGCTCACGTCATATCTTCAGGAAATGCTGCTTTAGTAATGCCACTGCTGGTTTTTGCTGTCTTTTGGTGTTTACTGGCACCCAATAATAGAGATGGGACACACTAAACTGTTGAGATTCTGAATGTCAAACCTCAAGATCCTATAACAAAGGAGTTAAGACAGCAGATGGGTTATTCTGCAAGATATGATGAAGATGAACATGTTTAGTACTTCCAAAATTATTTTCTCTTTTTTAATATTTATGAAGCTTTTCCTGAATTAAGTAACTTCTGTAAACTTACTTTTCTATTAATACCTGAATATGGCTGTGTGTAATTGGCATGTGATTAGTACATCTGATGGAGTTTCAGTCTTGAATGTGACTCCTTTGGCACGCTTTCTGACTTTTTTCTGTTTGTTTTTCATGTTGGCCACTTGAGACACTTGTTGGATTGGTTTGGTTTTTTTTGCATAACACTAATTTTTGTTTCATAGTTGATAGCATTATTATTTTATCAAATAACCTGATAAATTGGTACAGCAAGACTGCAGCAGCAGTCAGAGCACTGATACTTTCTAATGGTGCACTTCACCTCTGCTCTATTATGACTGCCCATTTCATTATTTGCGAGTTGATTACAGCTGCATTGCTCAGGGGCTATGAAATATTCAGCAGCCTGGACTAGCCTAGGGAGAATTGCAGTCTTTGCAGCTGAACACCTGCCCTCAAAGGCAAAGGAAAACCAAAAAGTTCTTGTCTTTTGTAATGGGGAAATGCTTCTTTTCTTTAGCTTTCCCACAGCACCGACTCCAGGTACATGCTAATTAAGGAATGCCACTTTACTTATGCTTGTTATTGGATGGGGGAAGAGTAAGAATAAATATACATCTCTTGCATTTCTGCCATATTTTTCTGGCCACAGCAGAGAAAAGAAAACAAATGTTGGTATAATTGGTTGCCTGTGTGTCAGTGTGAGATAGTTGACACTCAGGGTGGGGTTGGAAAAAAAAAAAAACCCTCTCTGTTGAAGGGCAAAAATGAACACTACCAGTTATGTTCTCACACTATGTCTCTCTGGGGGACTTGCCAGCAATGATTGACTGAAATGTGCAATATTTTACCAAGTAGGAAACAGATAAGGTTTTTATAAACAGGATACTTCATCATTAAAGTAACAAAACAATTGCTTTGACCTTGTCACTGAATGGGTAAGGCCAGCATTGTGATAATTGAGAATGTAGCTAAGCAACAGTTCTCCAGGAGCATGCACTGCTTTATTTTTAGTTGAGTACACCAGTACAGTGGGGGGATGTGGGACACACACACATGGTATGAATGAGCAAAACACTTGGTTAATGATTATTAAAAAGAAAAAAAAAATCTTTTTGCACAAAGTTTGTGTTGTAATATGTGCTTATGCTGATTTTAATTTGAACTTACATCAAAAGAAAGTAATTGAATCAATATATCCTTCTGTAGTCTGAACTAGCAGATAGCCTGACAGTATCTCTGATTTCTTAAGCTGCTTTAGTAACTTGAGTCTCTTCTGAAAATTAATGGTGTAGAAGAAGTGTAATATTCCTTCAGAAACAGTCTGGTTTATATCTGTTTCTCCTTACTTTGATGTTAATTATATTTCCAAATCTTACAGGTTAGCATTGCAGGGCCTAATTTATTTATTGCTCTCATTTTGGTTTAAACTAGTGAGCTACTCCCCAGTGAAGTAAATGGTGTAAGACCCTTTAAATCTGAAATAAATGTCCAGGGAATGGAATGTACTTATTTCTTTTTAACTCAGTATACAAACCAAGTTAGTTAATTTTTCATGTAAGCAATGGGGAAAAAAACAAAGTCCAAAGTTAGTAATTTTTGTTTTGTAGGCATTGCAGGACAAATTGCCACCATATGGCCCCTCTGTTATCCCATAAATGAAAGTATGTGTTCCAAGGCTGGTGCCAAGGGAAAATTTGCAGCCTCTTGACCTCTCTCTGTTTCTGGTAAATCTCTCATCACTGACCTGGATGCTCTTCCTTTAGACATCAAACCAGTACAATTGCTAAGTAACAATGAGTTTCTTCTTATCAAATCCAAGCAGTTACAGAGATCTGTCTGAAGATACTGTCACTGTATGAGTATAAACTACCCTAACTTTACATATAGGAAACTTTAATTCTGATTTGGTCTATGAAATTCGTATTATTTGCAACTTTGCACAAGTGAGAGAATAAAAATGTCCTAATTATCAGCCCAATTTCATCAGATCTTTAAAAGCCAAAAGGTAGTTTACAGACAAAAATAGTAAAAAGGAATTTAAAGACTGTATTAGTTACTCTTGTGTATTTTTAATATAGTAAGAAAGCCTTTTTCTAAGGTGCTTTTCTCTGGATATGATTTTAAATTTGATGAACCAGAGAATATAATGAATATTTTCGTATTCTTAAAGTGGGGCATAATTTAATTTGGACTTGTGAATTTTTTATTTTTTTTTCTGCCTAGGAGGAATCATTTGTCAATACTGTATCTATTGAACATCAAGCCCTACAGAGACTACAAGGTAATTGTTTATACAACTGCTCCCTGTTTCCTGTGGTGGTCAGCTTGGCTTTCACTCATTTTCTGAAGACCCCTGTGATTTATGAAGGTGCCAGTGCTAAGCAACTAAGCTGGTTAGCAGCAATGTAGCTTTTACAGAAGTAGCTTTTACAGAAACTGTTGCTTACAGCTTCACCTTCCGTGGTGAGCTGTGTGAGATTGCCAGTGTGCATGTATACAACAAAGATGTGATACATTTTGAAAGTGCACTTCTTGTTTTTGTGTCTTAAGAAGCCGCAGTACCAGTCCCAGGTCAAAGGTAAAATCTGCTAAATATGGGTTTGTGTGTGGTCATTCAGAAAGTTGTTCCTTACCCCTCAGCATCCCAGTCTTTTAGCTGGTTTTCTTCCTGGAGCTGCGTGAGGGGCATCACGTGTCCTGCAGTGCTGACACAGGCTCTCCTGCCCCAGGAAGGTGGCTTTGGTCAGTGAAAATGTTTGGGACAAGCAAAGTGATGACCACCTCATTGGAAATCACTGTGCCAGGTTGATAAAGGCTGTTTCTGCTGTTGCAGTTATGGTAGATGCTGCAGATCTATACATCAATTTGCTCATCTCAAAGCCCATTTGGAAGCACAGCTAATGAGGTCACCATGGGTGTGTGGACAGCATCTGAACAAAATAGACTGCTGGGGGTTCATATTTCATGTTCAAGTTACAAAGCTCTCCCAGTGTGCTGGGTGCAGAAGAGAGTACTGTGATGTGCAGTCTGCAGAGCAGTGCTGGTACCTCTGCTTGCCTTCAGGCTGGTGCTGCTTATGTTCATTTACTGGAGGAATGGTGAGATTTGAGCAATACCAAATTTATATTGGCTTGATTCTTAAATAATATCTCCCAACTCCTGGCAAAAGGTAGATTTCAAGGACTGAAGTTAATTTTAATTCCGAGTGTCCCAACCCTTCCTGGGTGGCTGTTACTAGTAAGTGATATGGTACCAGACTGGACTTGACTTGATGGTATGTAATGCACACAATTTGTGCCTGAGTTGAGAAATACTGGGAAGATTTCAAGCCTCTTTCTTAACGCAGTAAGAGCCTTGAAACTTTACAAGGAATCAGTGCTTTGCTACTGCACACCAAACAGGTGGTCTTCACTTAATGCATATTGATAGTATTGCAAACAAAATCTTCCAGGGTAACCCCACAGTACTAACTGACCTGCTGCATGTTCCTAGCTTTTCCTAAAGGAAAGTCAGATTTTTCTGAAAAGCTTAACTTTTTAACCCTAGAGAGGTTAAAAAAATGGGGTGCACTTCTCTGGTAACATGCTTGGTTACCACAACTTTTCTGACCAGATGCCTCCTAAGCTACAGCGACTGGTTGTATGAGCCTGTGTGAATACTCTGAGTCCCTCTCTGTCTCTTTTGTTACCTCTATGTAGGACAGAGATGCTTCAGATGCAGATTTTGAGCTCTTGAGAAAGCCATAAATGAATACGACTTAAATATGGTTCATTGAATCATTGCTTCTTGGGAATAGTTGTCCATAAAATGAACATAGAAATCCATGAGCTTGTACAGACACCTAAGAGATAAAATTAATGTAAAATCAATTTATTACTACTCATGCTTCTGGTGTCTTACCTTGCGGAAGCTAGAGGTCTGATAGTTGCCTTTAAATCTGTCAAAGATGAAGCATTTTACTTCTGAACTCTCATTTTCTATGAGAGATCAGATCAGGAAATGAAACACATCTGAAAGCCGAGGGTTTTCTCTCTCTTCTCTTTTGAGTAGCTCATCATTTTGCAAATTCTGTTTGCAATAAAAATGTGTTGATGACTCTGAAGCGTGTCTGATGGACCTGCATAATCTGAACGCTTGCAGAGGAAATCAGAAGTTGAGAACAGATATTATCATGCCATGTAATCCTCCATTACCATTAGACAGCAAGACAGTGCCATCTGAGGGCAACCGTAGGTCCAGAGCATTATCAATTCAGTTAAATGCTGGGAACCTTAGAGCTGAAAAAAAAAAAAGTTTTATTTGGGTTCTAGGGTCTTTCAGAAATCTGGATGTGCTTCTCTGATTTGTAGTACAGCCCAGAAACAGCTTTTGGCTGTGAGCGAGGCTGGAAGGTGAGGACAGGATCCTTTTTCAACCAGCTGTGTTGGTGGTGAAAGAGTATCAATATTTAGCCTGGCAGATTTTGGGCTGTGTAAAAAAAAAAACAAACGACCCTTCCATGGGTCACTTAATGGATTTGGTTTGGAATACCTTCAGGTGGAGGTGGAGAAGGCAAGTGTGACATGTGATAGAGGAGGTCACTGAAGTGAGGGCTTCGTTCAGCCAGTCAGGAACCACATCTCCAGGCACTGCACGCACAGACAGCTCTGGTGTTTCACTGAGAGGCTCCTCCCTATGGTTCCCATGGCTTTCAAAGGCAACACTGAGAGGTTAAAGACAGTGTCACTTTTAGGAAGCTTAATTATTCCTTTAAATAGCATTGAAAGGATAAGAATGTGTGAGCTGAGTGGTCATGAGTCGAGTGTCCAAGGCCAAGTGGTCCTGTCTCCTGGGGGATGGCAGAAATAACACGTGGTGCAGCCATTTCTTACAGAAGCACAGGAATGGCTTCTAACACAGATACACTGTGGGAGGGGGGCTGAGGGACATGTCAGGGGTGAAGAGCAGGGTGGGGTCTCTTGGGTAGGTCCCTCTAGCAGGACAGCAGAGGTGTTGGCAGGTCGTCCCCTGTCAGTTAGGTGTTGCCAAGAACGTGCAGGACTCGGTTGTTCCACGTTTGTGGTGGCCATGGCTGGGCCTCACACTGGTCTGCCCATGTTCCCAGTGTCTCTGCTCTGGGCTGTCTGGCCTGGTGTTGGCATGGCAGGGGTGTGGGCCAGTGGCTGAAGGAAAATTGTGTGAGCCAGGTGCCAGCTGGAGAGGGCTTGCTGGCATGAGAGTTCCACCAGGGACCGGGCTGTGGCCCTCACCAGAAAGGGAGTGAGAAGGGATGAAGGGATGTTTCTCTGAGAGTGACTTTGCACAGGACACATGGTTTGGTGCTGACAGCTTGACTGTTTTGGAAATTACTGTTCTGCTTTCAGTTTCCTTTCTGGCTATTTTGCACCAAACACCCAGGATTGGGGTTTGTTGGTATTCAGAGTCAATAGAAATCCATAGAAATCCGTACAAGCATCAGCCTCAGGCTTCTCCTTTTGACTTCTAGGAGAGAGTGTGGGGCTTTTTTTGTTAATGAGCTTTTTTTAGGTTGAGTTTGTTGAGGGGGTTTTGTTTGCTTTTTTTGTTTGGTTGGTTATGATGTTTGTTTGTTTGGTTGTTTGTTTGTTTGGTTGTTTGTTTGTTTGGTTGTTTGTTTGATTGTTTGTTTTGGGGTTTTTTTTGTTCTTAGGTCTCCTCTTCTCGTCTTTATAATTTCACTTTCTTTGAGTTGGTAAAAGCATTTTCTATTATTATTCTATTTTTCTATTCATTTTCTATTATTAGTGTTGGTGTTCATGGGCTCCACCATGTTGGCTGGTGGGAGCCTCAAGACACCTTGTACCTCTGCCACCATCAGAGTATCTTCTGCACATCTGCAGGTTTCTTTTCCTGAGATGTCAGGTTTTCCCTCTGCTTTCTTTAGGTTGCCATTCCAGATGGCTGGCTCTCCTGCAGGAGTAAGCACCCCCAGGCAAGGGCACTCAGCTGCAGCTCCTCAGTCTGAAAGGGTCATAAATACATGAAGTTTGTGCTTTTCATTATACTGAATGTAACAGGAGGAGCTGCCTTGTCAGCAAGCTCCCATGGGGAGGATCTGCACTAAAAGGTTTGCATAACAGCAGGAGGGTGAAAAAGCCCCCTTCGAGAGCAATGTCCATGAGCTGAATGTCGGTGACTTGGATTTAGGGATCTCAGAGTTCATCTGTGGGTCTGACTGCAGCTTGCTGGTTTGTCTTTACCACTTTGTTTTTGCTTTGTGTTTGTCTGGCTGTGCTTCTGAACCTGCGGTGCCTGTGGCTTTCCTGAGGGCTCCTAGGAGCACTGGCAGCTTGCCCCTTGTCCCAAAATAACTTATCAATCTCCTCATCGTTTTCCATGAGATGTGTGTTTTCAGGGAACACGGTGGGAAGGCGACGTTTTTGAGGAGGCGAGGATGGGTGAGACTTCAGTCCTGCTGGCCACCACTGAACTGGGATGTGCTGTCAGCATGGGCTGAGTGCTGCTGCCTGGCACAGCCCAAGCTTTCCTGGGGATGAAGGGCACATGGAAGGAAGGAAGGAAGGAGTGTAGGAGTCAAGCTTGCCCACCTTCAGTAAGCTGTGGGAGAGTGAGCAAGCAGCGGTTCCTACAATGCGGCTTCCTGTATGGTACAGGTAACACAACCAGTCCTTCTCAGGCATCATGCAAAGGAATTTTAGACTTGCCCCATGACAGGAGTTAGACCTGTTTATTTAGACAGGTCCTGTAGAAGTGAGGTGATAGAAATATTCCTGTGATGGTTTGCATCTGGGCATGGTGGGGGACTGAACCAGGAACTGCACTGACTGCAAAAATAGGCTTACATTGCAGGAACGACCAAGACAATTACAGAGCTGCATGAATGATTAATTTACCCTGCTTTTGTTTCACTTTTGATCCTGGGTCCTCTGGAGATAAAAAAAAAAGGCAATTTTTGGAAGGTTTTTAAAATAACAAACAAGTCAGTTGTAATAACAGCTTTACTACGCAGATGTGCATCAGCACCACTCCAAGAGAAACAGAATAAAAAAATCACTTGCTACCATTTTTCTGTAGCGTTAGTATTTGAAATTTGTAGACAAATAATCACCAAATACTTTGCAATCAGAACATTTATTCAGATTTTAGGAGAACAGTATTATTAATCTTCAAATAGGATACAGAGCGATATGGTGATAGTGCTTTCTTAATAACCCTCTTTTAATCTCAGTGTAGAAAGAATTTGTTTTGTTATTAAAATTACTCCACATATTTGAGACAGACTTCAGCTGAACAACTGCCTAATACGTGCTAGACACATATTGATTTTTTTTGTCTTAGCCCAACGTTTCCCCTGGGCATCATATTATTTATTCATAAAGCAGAAATGATGTCTGACAGGCAGGCAGTTAGAGGGGTGTAGAGCTGTAGTCCAGAAACAATGTGAAAAGCTTTGCAAGGACCCTAAGAAATCAATGTGCTGATGCTAAAGAGCAGCCTTTTAATTCTGAGCACACATTCTTGCGATCATTTAGTGTAGAATAGGAAATTTAAATAACAAATAGTTACTATTAAAACTGCAGGCCTAAATTTTCATTCATCTCTATTCCAATTATCCTAGCCAAGGTGGAAGTAGGCGCTGAAGGCAGCTAGCCAAGCCCAGACACCTCTTAGCCATAACACAGACTTGCTACTCTAGCCCTGATTTGCACATTTGTATGTAAATTTCTGTTGGAAGTAAGATATTTCTATCAATAAAGCTTTAGAACCCACACGTTGTTCAGAGAGCCAAGGCATTCCTAAAACGTGCATGATTCATCACCACTTACTCTGATTGAGTGTTAGACTGATGTCTGTACAGCAGAGTAAAATAATAAATCACTGGTATTTTTAGAATGCAGTTTGAAATATTTTGATAAGTTAGTCATTATGATAGACCTGTTTGAAAAAAAAAATCAGGCCAAATGAGATGTGTTCTGGTCTTGTTCATTCAAAACTAGATCACAGCATAGTATCAAGCAGTATTTGCTGGTGGAAGATATATTTCATTTCCAGTAATGTTTTTTCTACTGAAAAAACTATCAGGTGATTGTAGGAAAATTTTAATCTGACCTTATACTTCTCTCAATAACTACTGAAGTATTATATTTGAAATGCAGTGGATATCTAAACATCTGGTCCAGTCAGGCCACTGTGGAATTTGTTTCCTATTCTTTAAAACACAGATAATGCAGTCAAGAAATAGCATGTCATCATGTAATTAAATATTTCATCTTGATGTATAAGCACAAGGGAGCTGAACTAAATTTGTTCTGGCATTTCTTGACTTTCTAGGACTTGACTTTGAACCTTTTTCTTCTTTGATATATATTGAATTGGGAATTTCAAAATATGCTTTGCATATTTTGAAGGGGGAGGGGAAATGTAAGAAAATAATTCATTTCTACTCTATAGACATGAAAATTATTGTCTTTCTCATGGTTAATAAGAAAGTTGTATTACTTACAGTGAAAACAAGGCACACATTAACCTTGTGAAGCTAAGAAGTTCATATGCACTCCTTAAACTGGTCTGCATAACACCTTAGAGTTGTTTTCCCTGGGAAGGCTTTGACATCTTCAATCATGAAGAATCACAATAAATCCAATTTTAAATCACTTTACTGGGACAGCATAATCTGAGTCCATCCACAACAAGTAAGAGTGTCTCAAACATGCACACATTTGTATTTTTTTCCCTGGGTAATGGTATGGCTTTAAAAAGAAGGGATAAGTGATATCTTCTAGGAAATCAAGTGTATGAACTTTGACATGTAGTGTTCTGACATATGATGGCATTGGGAAAGCATTACAGTCTTTGACCATGCCTGTCTTTCATGGATTTGAAAACCTAATTTGACTCAACATGAAGAAAGTGTAGCAAACCCAGCATTTTTCTGGACTATTGTACACATTGCAGTGGGCATATTTTTAAACTTTGCTGTCTGATGAGAACATGAAGTCATAAGAATACCTAATTTCCCCAAAATGGATACATTTTTATTTTGCTCTTGCCAGTACTTTTGAATGCTTCCAATAACTTGCAAGAGTTGCTGTGTATTTACAAGTAGGTTTTAAATAACAAATTTACAGCATAGCATTACAAGTGACAGTGTTATATGGTGACTCTTAAATGTCACTTTTCCAAACTGTTAAACTACAGCTGTAATAATAATTCTTTTAATCTATTTGGATAGTTGATAGTCAGTTAGTTAATGAGGTTTGTTCATCCAAAGTTCAACTGCATTTCTCTGGCTCTCTGAACTCCTTCCTTGATTTAGCCCTGTCCTTACTGTTGTCAGGAGTATAACTCTTGGCTTTTGACAGCAGAGGAGCACCCACCCCAGACAGAGCCCTAGAACATGAATGCATGCATTTTCTGCTTCACTGGCCTGGAGTGCTCTTCAGGACACTCAGGCAGAGGATGTGTGCCCAAGGTCCAGCTCTAGTCACTGCAGGGAAGTGCCTACTCTTAGGACATGGTTCATTTAACATATTTTGCAGGCTTCTTTTATTGTATGTTGAGTTGTGTCTTAAAAAAACCTTACAGGATGCTGCAGTCAGAGTGTGAGGACCCAGCTGTGGGGTGGAGTCCAGTTTCAGGCTGCCACACACACACTGAGTTCCTTCCTGAGCAGCTGAATGAGCACATGAGCACAGCATCTCCCTTGGAGTCAGTGGGAATGTCAGCCCTGTGTCTGGTGGAGCCTGGAAAGCACTGCAGCTCTCCCTGAGCCAGGCTCTGCTTGGTGGAATCCCTCACAATGGCTGAAAGACTGGGCTGGACGTGACACACAATTTGTGTGAGGATGCTGGGACTCCACCTGGTGTGCTCCTCCAATCCACAGTGATTTGTGACAGTGATACATAGCTAGCTAGTATGTTACCTCCTGGCTTTCTTTTGGGTGCTGTGTACTGCTTTTTAAAGGATGCAGTGAAGAGCACTAATGAAAATTATCAAAGATACTCCACTTTTTTAACAGGCCTTTTGTTGTTAAGGTTTACATTAGTACAGTGGAGCACAGCAGAAAGGATTTTCTAACTATGTGGTATTGTGTTCCTAAAATTGCTTTCATATGATGCTTTGCTGGAACCTTTGATGAAAAGTGGTTCATTTTTGAACCACTGTTAAAAAGGCCTTGTATGATGATATCTGCTGCCATTTTTTATTTTTTACCTTCTTGTTTCAGTAATTTACCTAATGTGACAATAATTTGCCTGATGTCAACATGTCTTTGCTGAAATACCTAGCCTTACCAAACAAGCAGGTATTTTCAGAAGTATACTAAGAGGATGGCAAACACCAGTCCATCTCATGGGTCAATTGGGTAAAAAGCTGCACTGCTGTACAGACTATCATCTGCTGAGAGGCAAATGTGTTTTAAGACCAAGATTTGTTACTGAGCTCAAATGGGCCCCTTAGCCACTACTCTTTTAACTTGGTAAATGGCTGAGCTAAGGAGGTAACAGAAAAAATACTACCTTAAATATTTTCTAACAGTATTAAATAGCAAGTACATTTGTAAATCAGTTTATAAACGACCAGATTAGTTATGGAACACAGAAGTTTCCAGCTGTTACGTACAGATATTTTAGGAGTCACTAGAAGATGGTAACTCCTTATAACAACCAACATAGTTAATGATGTCCTGATCTTAAAAAATGAACCATGAAAGTTGTTGAATAAGGTGTTCTTTTTCCTTCAGAGAGGTCTGTGACTGAGACATGTTTAGGAGCATCCCTAGGGATGCCTGTGGCCATGAAGCAATGCCATCCTTCAGTCCACTCTCAAGCATGGTCCACATATAGCTCATGTAACTTCTACCTTGTTCAAACCTGCTGTTAAAAGAAATTCATTTTCTTTTGAGTGTTTCTGTACTGTTCATGTATTTCTCTCAAAATAGTGGTAGAAAGAAGTAGTCTGATTTCATATCCAAAGCCCCTCTGGCCCATCCATCCACACAGCCCTGCAGTTCATTTGCAATACCAGATTTGTCACTGACCTACTGTGTATTCAAAACAGCATCTGCAGGATTTATTTGGTGCTACACTGAAGTTAAGGATGAGCTGTGGACAGACATCAACACACTTAACCTCATTTTCTCCTTTTAAATCCCTTCTTAGAGTCTCCTCTGCCATAATCCCTGAAAAAAAAAGGAGAAAGAAAGTAGGTTAGTGATGTGTTACAGCCACTGCCTCTTGTGTTGACTGATGTGGTCTCTTTGTTTCTTCCTGCTTCCTTGTCGACAATCCATATCCACTTACTGGACCTTTTTTTTTTTAAATGTTTAAATATGGCTTTCCAGGTGAGAATTCTTTTTTTTCTTCTCACTGAGCCCAGCTCACAGTGTGCTTCTACCCTGTCTGGGACTGCTCGATGAGCAGCACAAGGGCCACCAAGTTGATTAGGGAGATGAAGCACCTTTCCTAGGAGGAGAAACTGAGAGAATTGGGATTGTTCAGCCTGTAAAAGAGAAGGCTTCAGGGTGACTTAATTGTGGCTTTCCAGTACCTGAAGGGAACCTGCAAAAAAGATGCAGAGGGATTTTTTACAAGAGCATGTAGTGGCAGGACAAGGAGGGAAGGGCTTCAAACTGGAAGACAGTAAATTTAGATTAGATATCAGGAAAAAATTCTTTGCTGTGGGGGTAAGACACTGAAACAGGTTGCCCAGAGAAGCTGTGGATGCCCCATGCCTAGAAATGTCCAAGGCCAGGTTGGATGGGGCTCTGAGCAGCCTGGTGGCCCCCAGCCCATGGCAGGGGGTTGGAACTAGACAATCTTTAAGGTCTCTTCCAACCTAGGCCATTCTGTCATTCTATGATTCCATGTCACTGTAACACAGTGAAGGGAATATGGCTGTGATGGCTCAGTGCTTCACCACTGTCACAGACTTTTTTACAGCACTGTGTGAGGAAAACAAATGTTATCATGTGGTGAAGGTGAAAAATGATGGCATATGTCCTTAATAAGGAATTTTCTTAAAGATTTCTAATAATTATGAAATATCTGAGGTGAAATACAAATATAATCTGGTTTTTTTTTTTAGAAAAGAAGGGCTTGTGGAATTCCTTAATGTTTCAGATCTCTTGAAGCTTCCATTTGCAGATGTGTGTTCAGCACTGCTGCACATCAGGAGCTTGGGAAATGGAGGTTTGAGTATGGATGGGACATTTACTCAGAGTTTTCCCAGGCATCTGTAGGAGCTCTTTGCCAGAACTGATGTTACCAGCTTAATCCTCACACTTTCTCAGGTGTCCTGTGGTGGTGACTTTTTGCCTTACAGATTGTGGAAGGAAGGGAACACGATCCATTGGGCTGGCAATACTGAGAAAATGAGCAATATAGGAGCCTTCAGCTGTACCACTGTGTAAGCAGCAGCTTTCACATGAGGGCACCATGTGTGCCTGGGCTGCCAGGGCAGGCTGATGCAGGACTGCAGGCATCAGGAGCTGTGTTTTCAGGGCAGCGTGGGTTTTGCCACATTCAGGCACATGTGTTTGGCAGAGTCGTGGGCTCTGTGTGTTGCCCCACCTCTTGGGAGAGCGTCAGCCTGTACAGATTTGTGTGGTTTTGCTCTGGAATCACAAAAGGTTCCTCCTCGCCTGCAACATTTACAGAGGATTTTACCCTGGTGGTATTGAAATGTGAATAGAAGTATATAAATACCTGACTTTTTTTGTATAGAACACCTTACAGCTGTTACTACTCAGTAATTTTCTTAAAATTTAGTTACATTTCAGTGTCTTTTTTGATCTCAGTAAAGGTTATGTTAATTGAAATAGTATATTTAGTCAGCAAATATTTATTGAAGTATAATAGCCTTCCTGTAGATTGTATACTTTGTGGTGAGCTGTTAAAAGCATTTGCTTCCTTTTTATTGAAATGTAAGGCCTACACACAATACATGCTGGTGTAGGGTGAGATAAAGCTACTTCAGCTACCATTTGGGATAGGAATATTGTAATTGCCACTGAGTCAATTTTTTTAATGTCTCTGTTAGCAAATCTGGGACTTGTACTCCTCTTATTCAGGGCTCCCTTCCCGAAATCATTCTAAATCTCAAATACAGCTTTTTTCATGGATAGACAAGCATCATGATTTTAAAGTCGCTGTCTGTGACACTTTTGAAGCAATTATACCCAGGAGAAACTAAAGTTCCCTTCCAGTGGTGTAAATCCCCTTTGTGATATCTCTGGATGAGCTGTTTTCTCTCTCAGTAAAGCAGGTTCTGTTGGAAGCTTATGCCTTTGGCATGGAGAGTTTCTCCATTTTGCATGACAGACAAGAGGAATGCCTCCATGGCAAGCTGACTCATTTGGTGATGGTGGATTGAGGTTGCTGGCCCATGCTGCCAGGAAAGCTAGTGAATGGGAGGAGTGCATAAACATTATTTTCATGTCTTCTGTATTTATGGGGTGTTTGTCAATGTGTGCACACATACTGCATTTCCAATTGGTGCTTGAACAAGCGTGGAAAGAGCTATGCTATGATACTTTGTACTGGTGTGAAAGAGGACATGGAATGAAAAGTTAAACTACATAAAGCTCAGTTCTTAAAAATAGATTATCTAATACATTTCTTGCTTATTGAGGAAGTTGTATGATTGGTCTAGAAATGTAAATAATTTAAACCCACAAAAAGAGAAGTATGAGGTCTGGCTTTCCCAAACTGAATTAAAATATATTTGAAAGGAAGATCTCTAAGATGCAACAAATTTCATTTATTTTTGTCTCTCTGGAGAGTCAGAATTGGGCATCTGTGTTCAGGGTTGAAGAGGAGTTCAGTACCTGTGGGGCTCCAGCTGCAGGGACTCACTTCCCTGTCAGCAAGGCATTTCACAATGGCATTTTCTGTAGTGCTCTCACTGGCTGCTCTCTGCCCTGCTCAGAGCCTCCGTTCAGTTCGAGCAAACATCAAGTCACAGCAGCTTGGGTCAGCAGTGATTTGACCCCTCAGTTATGTTCAGTGCTGTGACTAAAGCCTACTGTATTCTCTTTGAGCTATTTTATACATGACATAACTGCCACTTGGGAATTCAGACTGACTCTTGTTTATCAGTTTAATCAGTGAAATAGCCACATGATATTTGCCTAGTTCTTCTAATTAAAGTATTGGGCATTCTGTCTCTGCCTTGACTCCACCAGGAATGGGTGTGGGCTTCAGCTTTCAGCCTTAGCTCTGCATGTTCTTATGTCTGCAAATTAAGAAACTGTATCTTGTCTGAAGCCATCAAAATCTTCTATATCTTAAATTTATGACTATCCATTGAACAGAGAAAACTGCAAGAATCCATTGAATACAAACTTTCTTCAGAGCTAACAATGGACTTTTTTCAGATCTACTGAAGCTGTAGTCTGCAACTTGCTTTGAGGTAAAAGAGAACAGTAAGAATCAGACCTATCAATATGCCATTGCTGTATTTTTATTGAGAGGCTTTGCAAATAATTGCCTTAAAGCTTTTAATGTTCTTGCACTGCCAGAAGCTGAACAATATTTTCAGTGCTTATTCACAGTATATTCTCCTGGCATGTATTCCTGCAGTCCACAACAGGCAGAAATCCCCCTTGAATTAAATGGGCTTTTTGCCCAATACAATCTCTCATTCTCACTGAATTAGCAGTAACAGACTTAACTATAAATTATTTTTTTACTCTGGGTGTATTCCCTAAAAATTACCCTCCACTAGTAAATACTTCCCTGTATCGGGGAGATATAAAAGCTTTTAATTTTTTTAACTCAGCCACCTAATTTCAGGACTGGTTCTGTTGGAAGAGGAGTTAGGTTTGTTTTTGTGGTAAGAAAGATCACTTTAAAAACAAACCTGAGGGTATAATTAGGACATTGCTTTATGAAATTACTACCTTATAATATGTGTAATTTGAAGTTCTTCCCCAGTGAACACCTTCTGTGTTAGAGATTGGGGTGGCCAGGTCTAGGAAGGCTAGGTTTGTGGTGTTTATTAAATGTTGTTTTTTTTTTTTTTCCCAGGTATGCATTAGTATTGAGAAGAGGCTGATTCATAAAAGACTTCATTTTTAGTATGGATTTAATTCCACCTGGAATCAGAGTAGTGAAACGTGCTGCATGGCAGCTGGCACAACAATATTTTTAATCAAATAATAGATTCCAGCTGGTGGGGAGTCAACTGTGTTCTGAAGCAGACATGACTTAATGCAGATCTTCCTTATTTCTGTAATAAAATGCATTACCTTTGCATATGAAATAAGTGGAGGAGAAGAAGTGAAGGAAAGCAGGTTTGTAGGTTTGCTAGAAACAAAACTAGCCTTATTATAACCTTGTAAGTTGATTTGCACAAAGGATAGCTTGGGGTTCTGAAGTCAGTGGCAAATTAACTTGGACTCTTCTCACATACCATGAAATTATTTCTGGTTTGCAGGTGAGCTTGTGAATGCAAGAGTAATTTTCTAGACTCTGTCCTTGAATACTGCATTTTGTGCTCTTTAGCTACCTACTATTGTCACTGCCATGAGGAATCATCCTCACGTTAGTTGTCAGCCTCTTCCCCTTACTTACCTGGCTAGGTTACAGTGCAGTGGTGTGAACAATGAACCCCAGAAGCTGAGCAGGGGTCTTTCTGGTGTCACTGAACTGAATATAGTTTCAGACAGACCTTTTTCTCTTCTCTCTCAAGAAGTGTAAAGATTTTGATAGAATTCAGCTTATGAGGATCTTATCACTACGTAGAGCTGAAACTGTAATTGTGCTGCAAAGCCAAATGTAATGGTACTGGAAAGGTCAGTGCATGCTGGAAAATGTCAACAGATGCTGCATTTTCAATGATTTTTCTTGTTAGTTTCTATCTCACTATCTAAGCTCAGTGCTTAGCCAGGACAAGCAGCTCATTCTTCACTTGGTGCTTACTGGCTCTTAGTTTGTGCTATTGAAAGAAATGTCAGATGCCGCCAAATCCCCATACATTGGCCAAGGCTTTTCCTGCTGTTTTTCTCCCTGTCTGACAGCTGTGAGTGATCGATGCTGGCTAGTTGTCTTTCTGTTATTTCACTGTGGGGTGTTCTTCAGAGAAGCGAGGTGAAGTTGAGCAGAGCCCCACCAGACTCAGCAGGTCTCAGGGGGAGCAGGTGTCCTGCCCACAGCTGAGAAGGGGGAACCTTTGAGGAGCTGCCTACTCCCATCCCATTAGCTGGAGCTGCAGAGACCTGATACTTCATGCAGTCCAGCCTGGGAGTAAATAGGGTAGGCAAAAGCATGTCTGATGTGAGGAGACTGTTTCTAAGATGAGTGATCTCCATTCCCTCAGAGTCTCCCTGAGGTCACTTGTTTCAGTCAGGAGCTGCTGCATGATAGCAAGATCAAAGCCTTTGGAAGCAATCAAACCTTTTCATGACATTTGTTGAAAATGTGCTACAAGGTAAGTTTTCCCTTAAAAAAAAAATAAAGTAAAAGGTTTCTTTTTACTTTATTTGTGTGGTCGGAGTTTCATCCTCAGTAAAAGTCCTGTGGAAGAATACTAAGAGATATTTTATGTAGATATCTGCAATTAACATAAATCTATTAATCCAGGCTAGCAAGAGAGAAAGTATTGATTGCAGTGTTTTTACACTTCCTTCTGACGAGTTTGAAAAGTGATGAGGGAAAAACAAGGCCAAATTGAGCTCATAATTTCAGGAGTTGTCTTGAAAATAAAAATAAATATTCACATAGCTTCAATTTATTGCCTGTATTATTTCCATGATGTTTCTGTACTTACTGTCTCTTGATGACAGCATTACAGCATATTTTAGAGACCTTTTGTGTTACATTTTGGTTTTGTCTGTCTCGTTCCTCATGTAGCTTATTGATGCCATAAAAAACCATAAAAATGTTTGAGAGTGGAATATGCACAGAAAAAGCAAAAACGATCTAAGTACAGCAGAAAATAATCAGAGTTTGGAGGGGCTATTTAGGTAAGCTTTTTTATTAAATGTTATGAAAAGTTCATATGAAGTTTCTGTTGTGCATTGACAGTTCAGGAGAAGCAGTGGGAGTCTGGTTGATCAAACCCCACAGTTTGTTTTGGAGCAACGTGAGAGAGCTGAAACTTGCAGGGTTGGTTTTGTTTTGTTTTGTTTTTTTTAATATAGAGGCAAAACTGGACCTTTTGAAAACATTAACAAAACAATATGGAGAGAAACTCTTGCCAGAGCAGCCAAGTGTATTTTGGCCAGGCACTTTCCTGTAGCAACGGGAACCCAGCCTCAGGTCTCTTGTCTGACACATCCTGGGCAAATGATGTTTAATGTAGACTGTCAGTGGCTTTTGCTCAGGAGCCTGCATCTCCCTCTTTGGCCTGCTTTTCATCTGGAAATCTTAACCCACATCTGGGAAATATTTCTAAAATCAGCTTTCTTAGGAAGTGACATAGTGATGCAAAACATTTCAGTCACCTTCAGTTTCAGACTGTGTTTGGTAAGTTTAGAACCAGCTTTTAAATGAAGCGTGAGCAGTGGATGTCTTGACATTTTCAGAAGGACCCTATGAGTTAACAGGCTTTACATTTTCGAAGGTGTGTGCTGATACACATCATATTGCTGATGCACATAATTGAGGTTGTGATGACCAAGATAGAGGTACTGGTTTGCTCTCAGCCTTTTTGTCAACAGTAGAATGGTTTTCATTTGGATGCCTTGAATTCCATGTGCAAAGATTTGTGCACATTTCCATGTGCACATTTGTTGGTTTTAATGAAGTTGGGTCAGATTCATAAGATTCATTTAAATGAAAACTGCTAAATGAAGGTTAACAGATTACACATCGGCCATATAGTTTAGGAAAGCAGCTATTTCAGAAGTAGTTAGTCCATTTATGAAATAAACTAATAATATTGAATGACTTTGATTCTTACAAATAGTTATTTGTGCTTGTAGATGCTAATTGCATGAGCAGACCTCTGTACTTTGCATGGGCAGAGTTATGTTTGCAGCGTTTGTTGTATTCATGCCAGAAAAACAACCAAAAAACCTCATTAAGTTCTGATCCTTCAAACGTGCCTGTGCTTAACTTGACTGCTCAATTAATGTTGCTTTGGCAGCGTTGATTTCAATACTTTGATCATGAAATACCTCATGTAAGATGGTGGTGGTGGGGAATGTATACAGCAGTAGTGTTGATCTGAATAAACAGTCATTAATGAGTACACGCTGCACCCTTCCCTGGAGGCAGAAAACCATGTTTCTGCTGAGTTGATGAGTAAAATTAATTTGCTTGCTAAAGATACTCACTGTCTTCAGATCCAGTTTGCTGCTGCTATCTTAGCCCAAACTCAGACTTCAGGGTGACTGTTTCTGTCCTTTGCTGGGCAGAGATTTCTCTGGGTGTTCAGGCATTTACTCCTGCCTGCCATACGTCAGCTGCGCCACCTTCGGCTCAGTTCCCTGAGCTAGACTAGGGGTAGCACAAAGACATTTATAAAGGTAAACAAGAGTATTGTTTGAGTGTCTTTACAAACAACAGAAGATAATTTGTTTGCCCACTGGAAGGGGAATGTTTACTATTTAGCAAGGAAGGAAAAGTACTATCCCTTCAGGCTTTACAGAATAGAAAAAATTACTGTAGCTTAAAGCTGACTGGAGCCCCTGAACCTCTAATTTTTGATACCAGCAAATCCTCAGCTGAGATTTTGGGATACCAAAGAAGAACAGGGATCGAGCAGGGAATGGGCTAAGGTAAGACTAAGAGAGAAATACAAGAATAAAACTGAAAAGCCACATAAAATGCATAATTGAAGTGTTGGGAAAGGATATCAACAAGGAGGTGATGGAGGCAGATTTCTGTGATTGTTGCTCAGAAGAGTGGCTGGCAAACATTCCTCCTGATGTCGTTTCATATGCATTTTGCATGGCCAAAATTTCATTTATAATTATAACTAGGTATTTGAATTTCTTTACTACTCCTGTGTGAAGTTGTTCCTGCATTGTTTTTCGTGTTTATTTTTTCAAAGGAGAAAAAAAATTGCAGACTCCCCAAATATTCTGAGAAGAAAAGCCAGCTGTTTATTTAAGCTGGCTCTTAATACATAGAAAGTTATTTAAGCTGGCTCTTAATACATAGAAAGTTGCCTCCAGAAGAAAATGCTAATATTTAACTTTGGACTTTCCTGGGAACACAAATAAAATGTTGTTTATTTTTTGTCTTTGGAGGTTTTGTAGGTGTTTTTATTTCTTCCTTGTTCTTTTAAGTCTTTCTACTTATCTAGCATCTTGCATAACTTTGATATTTATCTTTGCAGTACAGTAATTTACATGAAGATATGCAGGATTTTGAGAATTTTTTTTTTACCAGTAGACAGAATAGGAAGTCAAAAATCATCTGTTTTCCATTCAGTATCTATTTTGCAGTGCATGTTGAAAGAGACATATGCTGCTGCATGTCTGATGAGGCTAATTCTGTCTTTGCCTTGGTGGAGTTGTTCACACTGCACTTGCATTCTGATGAATTAAAGGAGGAATTTGGTGTTCAGGTTCACAGTGGGCTCTCAGGAGGTTGCTTTGTTAGAGCGCTGACTTTGCTCGAAGCTCTGCAAAACTCACCCAGCCTCAGGTCCAGCCCAACCTTCTGCTGCCATTGTGTTGTCATTCCTGAGGGTCATCCAGGGGAAGCTAGGGGTGGTTGAAGGCTTCAGGAGGCTCCAGCATGGCTTTGGGTAGGGCCTTGCTGTGAAATTAAAATTGAGCCTTACTAAAGTGGCAAATTCTCTTGTAGGCCAGACTATCATAGCACTCTCAGTAAGTGTGCATTAGAGACACATGAAACTAGAACACCTGTAAAGGTGAGAGTTTTTGAGTGGGAAGTTCCTCCTTGGCTTCACAGCATTTGCAGGTTATCAAAGTCAGGGATATTGCTGCAGGTGGGCTGTGGCCATGACCACATGGTCATTTGACTCCCTGCATCTGAGCCTCGCTGAATGGCATTGAAGGATTTCCTTTTAATGAGCATGTTAAACATGGGACAAACTCAATTTTAGTATTGTCATTTAAAGTAATTTCTGATACAGATGATTTGCTGGCAAATGAGACGTTAGATCTGCCGTAATTTGGGGCTCATCCAAGTTTCTGTTCCTCTAAATGCAAGTGATCTAAGTGATGGTTCAGCTGTGCATAGTGTTCTCCAGAACTTTAATGCAGATGAGCCATTCTGATCATAATGATGAGTGCAATAGCTAAAACTCCTATATAGTAATAACAGAATATTCCTGCCATCACCTCCTTAAAAAAAACCCTGAAATCCCAGTATGGTTGGCTGTTACTTTTATCCACTGTGAGCAGGAACTGCTTAAAACAGACAAATATCTCAAAGTTTCCCATGGGCATTTTTAATGCAGAATATAGTCTTAGTATTGAATATCTGAAAATATCACCAACAATTTATTTGAAAGAATAATGAAAAATTCACAAAAACATCTAAGTTCTTATCAAACAAAAGACACTAAGTCTTGAATAAACTCTGCTATAATGAGGCATATAATATTTTATACTAATGCCTTAGGTTTTAGCTTCTAGATTTTTTAGATTCTGTGCTGTTTTTGTAGGTATTTTTAGGTTTCATATTAAGTGCTACTGAGTTCTCTTCACAGAGTAGATAGACAAAACAATTCATTCTGTAACTCAATACCAAGGACAACTTTCAGGCCCAAGAATGAAAACAGCAGTGAAGTGAGAAGAAAAAACAAGGAGATGAAGCTTCATAACCTGAAGCTATAATTGGACAATTGATTCCAATATGCTAATGGACCAGAACTTTTAATAAAAGTGTGAGACATCATGATTGGGCATCCATTTTGTGAGCATTTTTGAGCACCTTGGGTGTGGTCTGGCTGGACCCTTGTGCTGCCCAGCTGTACCCATTGAGGCCTTTTAATAAATACCTACTTTATCCTTTTGCTCTGTCTAGTCTCTGTTCCACGTCAGCCTCCAGAAGGCATCAATACAGTAATCACAATGTATAAAATATTCTGAAAAAATTTTCCATTCAGGTAGTTCACTGTCCACTGGTATGTTAACAAAGATACTTGTCTCAGCTTCACTAAAGCAGGGATAGTAAAATTCTTGCAGAACCTAAATGTGTTGTACACGTAGAGTAGAAATGTCTATCACGAGATTAAATTGCACTTAGGTTCATGATGACCTGTCTTTTCTCTTTACTTTGATTTTCCCCTGACTTGTAGTTACTGAAGTCCCCAAGGATTACAGAGGCAGAAAGCCTAAAAGTGCTCTTTAACGCTTGGCAGCGTGGCTCTGGCAGTGTTAGACACACATTTTAAGCACGTTAACAATTGGAGGATAATGCTGTACATCGTGTAGTGGGTTTACAGAAGAGGCACACAGGCATTTTGCAGCTTCTAATGGAGGGCGTCTTTGATATAACAGTTTCAAATATAAGATTAGGGCGTATATCATTCCAAACTCCTTTTCAGTTGTGTTGTAAATTAAATGGAAGGATTTGGTTGAAATGAGCTCTTGTGGTCTGCAAGGAAGAAAATCAATCAGGATGCACCTTATCATTTTGCTATATCGTTGGTAGGGATGCAATTAAATTCAGTCTGAAAGGTCACAGTGTGGGGTATGCATTAACCTTACACTAACCTGGTGTATGATACTGCCACTGAGAAGGAGTTAATAACGTTATCACTTGGAGCTGCACATTTGTTCTCTTTTTTTTTCAAACATATCTGTATTCGCACACATTTCTAATTACGTCTTTGTGCATAACATTAGCAGATATCTGGAATATTTGCAAGGCTGTTAATTAGGTTGTAGACTAGTGTACAGCGGAATGTACAGCAGAGTTCCACAGCTGGTGGCCAAACCCACTGAAACTCACTTGTTAGAGTTCATGTTAATGCAGGAATATGTCAGTGAGACAAGGCTTTGTTTCATTTCCAGGCTCTGATGATGTTTAAAGCAGCAGCTGCAGAAAGTGGGTTTAATTTCAAAGTGCAGTAGAGTTTTTGAATGCCATTTGCATTATACACATTTGCTCCAGATGAGAGAAATTAAGTTTCCTATTGAGAATTGGACAAGTGCTTTGGTGGTGAAGAGACTCTTGACCTTTTTAACCTATTAAATTATGGGGAGGTATTTGATTTTAGGTTTGATTTGGGAGGCCTCTTTAAAAGGAATCACGTTTCCCTTATTAGCTGTTGAAGAAAACTGGTGTAGAGCAACATTAAAACAGCAATGCAGTTTCAGGGACAAAGCAGAGAAACAATATCCGTCCCTTCTTTTCCAGAAGGTTGCAGTGAGAGGTTGTCAGATTTTACTTCTAAAAAGCATTTTTTCACCTCCCTGGAAAGCAATTTTTTTGTTGCATGAGATCGAAGACTTTCTAATGAATATATTGAACACTGGGGCATGAGTATGAGAAATATAGAATGTAAACTTCAGATTTTGAGATGATGCCAGAGGAAGTAGACTTGAGAAAATAACAGCCTGTTAGGCCAACCTCTAGAATACATAATATTTCAGAACGAATGTTGAACAACAAAATAAAGTCAGGGAAGCTAATAGAAAATAGGATAAAATAAAAATCTTCTAATTAACATTTTTGTGCCAAGGTTAGCTGTTTCATATTCTTCAGTTCTGAAAAGCAATAGATGCAATTCATCTCAATCTTGATAAGGAATTTCAATGTGGTACTCACATGGAGATCTGTCAATATGGCAAGAGAAAAAGAAGATTCATAGAAGAAATTTTAAATACGTAGAGAATTGAATAAAGAGATGTCAATATTCATCTTAAAATGGGAGTGTTGGGCCAAAGGGAATCTGCTAATTAAATTCCTCAAAGGAGATGAAACATGTTTAATATTTTCCTATCATTGTCATAAATAAGCAGAAGTAAGCTTAGGAATTTGACAGGTGACAGAATTCTTATGAATTTATAGGTGACTTAAAGGTAAGAGTCACTGGCATTTCAGGAGAGGATCATAGCATCATGGATTATGTTTATCAAGGATTATGTTTTCTTCTGAGTTGATGGGATAGATATGGCATGAAATGTAATGGTGCAAAGTGTGGGGCCATGCTTTTTACTCTGGGTAAAATGAGGCCAGGCAATAAAAACCAGTACCTGATTATCTCTGAGGTTTGTTAACAGACTTTTCCACATGTAACAGAGGTAAAAATGAAGAGCAGCTTTAGGATGGAGTATCATGGAGTTCATAGAAGGGACTCATGAGTTTCCTTGCAGTCCTGTGCTCCCGTATTTATTTGAGGTGTTTCTCTTGAGGAATGGGATGTGCGTGTGCCTCTCTGTGTGTGGATGTTTTAATTAAATTGCTAGCTGCTTCCATGTGTTTGAAGCATTCCCCAGTGGTGTCTGTGTCTGTGCACTGCGAGCAGTGGGAAGGATGATGTGTTCTTGTGCACGCAGCTGCAGCGCAGCAGGAAAGGGGGAGACTTTGGAGAGAGCAAACTCTGCAGCTCCTGGAGGGATCTGCTTATCCCAGGCCTTTGCTGCTGTGGGAATGTGCTGAGTTTCTGCTCCTCTTTGGATGATCAGCCATCGCTGCTCATAAGCACAATCTAAATACTGGCCTGCCTGCAGAGAAATAGGAAAAATCCCTTTTTATAGCACATAACTTTTGCTCTTGGAAGACAAGACAGAGCCAAGTCCTGATCATAAGTGCCACGTCCCACATTTTTGCAGTTCCCAAATGCAGGCTGGAGTTGTTAAATTGATTGTTTGGTCAAGTTGACTTTCCATGCCAGGCACACTGTGGGTAAGGATGAGCTCTGCTGTGCCACTTTCCAGCAGCCCATGATGCCAAGGGCTGGCATATGCAGGTACCCTTAGGTACCATCACTGTGCTCTGGCCAAAGCATGGTTTCTCTGCTGCTTGGATCCTGCCATTAGCTTTGGTGCACTGAGGAGGGAGCTTGGGTGTCAGAGGAGGGTGGGGTGGGTGGTTTGCTGGGCCCCAGGATCAGCCTGCAGCTGAGCTTGCGGTGCTTGTGTTGGGTCGGAGCAGGTGCTGCTTCTTCCCCACTCTTGTGGCTGCTCATCTTCCCTCCTTGCTTGTGTTCCTTTGAGGTTTCTTGGGCTCTGTGGATTTCAGGAGGAAGCATGTGTCACTATTTCTGTTCTCCCTAATCTTGAAAAACCAGAATTTAAGATTTCACAGAAAATCCAGCCATTAGTTTCATTTATTCATATGCTAATGCTCATTTTGCCTTAACTATCACACAGTGGAGATGACAGCTTACTCCACTTGGGGCATATTGCTTTTTGGATTAGCCATGACAGTGGTTATCAGTAGTGGGATTGTATCCTGAAGCATCTGCTTCTTTTTTTTTTTTTTTCCCTGTCTTCATGTTATTCTCACCCATTTTCCATGCTTGCATTGTTTACCCTTGACATGAATGATTATTTCTTCCAAATATATTAAACACATTAATCCAGTTTTCATGGCTGAAGCAGATTTAATATGCATTTTTAGGAAAGTATTGGACAGATTTCAGTGTTGTTATTCCAAGAATTTTACTTGCTGATTTACTGTGCTTTGAGAGTAAGATTGTCTTTTGTGTCAGACGTGCAGCATGGCAAGCCAACAAACATGAGAATCAAGAGTAACTCGATGTTACAGACAAGAATGTGTGATTTTTCTTTCTGTCATCTAGTTCTGTTTAATACCAACAGAAATGGCACATCTCCCACTTCCCTATGAGTACAGCTTCTGCATTTTTGCAGTGAATTTAGAGAAGTTTGATCAGGGCTTTTCCCAAGGGGACAGAGGAAGCTGTGGCACTGCCCACTGTCCACCTCTTCTCTGAGAAAAAGCTGCTTCACGGTCCAAATAAGTGAAAGGATTTTATTTTTCATGGCATGAAGACCTATGAATGTGCTCAGGGACCATACACTTCACTCTATAATTTTCTACTTGATTATGCCTTAAAATTGCAGAGCAGTTTTATTATTTTTATATAGCAGTATCATGAGGGTTCTTAACTGGCATTGAACTTTAACCTAAACACTGAGATTCATGGGTTTATTCACTTAATAGCTCTTGATATTCACTGATAATCACTGCCTGCCTTATCACTGTCTCTTCTTGAGGAAAAAATACAAACCAGTTTGTTCAAACTCATGAGATGAAGTGATGAAGGTCTTTATAACCTTATTACATAAAAGGAAGAAAACTGGACCAGAAGTTCACGTCCTAGTTATTGCTGCAGTTATAATATAGTGTGGGAACTATTCTGTTCTAGGCAACACTTAGCTTATTATTTTTGCATTATTACTATCAGCCTCACAATTCTGCCAAATAAAAATATGTATCCAGACATTACACGATCATCTTGCTTTTAACAGTTCATTTTTTCTGTCTGTTGATGTGTGCAAGTTCTTTCACCATGATTTGAAACTTCTTAATGGTGTTGACAAAAAATTGTACATTCTCACACTGTTAAACAAGAAATTTATGGTTCTTCTTACCCTTGGGGTAGGCAAGGACCTAAGAAGATTACATTACAGAAGATTGATTTCTGCTCTTCGTGTAAAAAGAAAATCTATTTCTAATCTGGTTTGGGATGAGAATTCATAGTGACCATCTGTGTGAAAATTTTACCCATAGTAATTTAATTTAAAAAAAAAAAATCTGGCTCAAAATATCAATGCTTTTTTTTTGCTTTTTTTTTTTTCCTCTCCCTGACTAAGGTTTCCTAGTCTGGCATCTCAGGGAAGAGCATCTGCTTCAAAGATGTCTTTGGAGATTCTGAGTTATTACTTCTTATCTTTTTAACAAATTTTTCCATCATGCTGCCTCATACAGACAGTAAGAAGTGTCCAGCTGTTATGGGCAAGCTTTATAGTGTAAACATTCATCTCACTTCATCAGAGATACAAACATGCTTCACTCCTTAATATGAATGTCTTGTTCATCTTCTTCTTTAAAAAAAATACATTTGACACAATGATTTCCATTAATAATTCACAATTTTGACAGAATCTTTTTACTAAAAATGATAATGCATCACATTTCAGCCTATTAAAAACAAAATTACAATGGATTTAGACAGAAGACTAATAATACTTAGGAAGTCCAGTCTGCACATGCATTTTTCATTATGATTGACAAGCTGTTTAGAAATTCTATGTTTGTTTTATCCAGTCCAGATTTTCACTCAGTGAAAATCTCAGTGAATATTTATTGGAATTTGCAGATACTTCATAGTTAGGCTGCGTTCTATCCCCACAGGAACATTTTTTCCACTGGACATTCAAATAGTTACCCTTTATTCACATAAATACTTCAACAAATATTCAACCTTCTCATTACATTAAATACTGTACTTACATTCATGTAATATTGACATTAATCTCAGTACAAATGTAAAATGTTGATTGCTTGTGCTTGAATGTTCTCACTGCAGCACTCTATTAGGTTAAGGATGCTACTGAGAGGGGGAGCGCTGTTCCCAAAACTCTTTGACCTGGTTCACTGCAAGAAAGCAGTTAAAAGCCAATATGGAGATGAAAATATCTTTCACAGCTGTGACAGCACAACATATGTTACTATTTTGTGTGAAAATGAGCAGAGACAATTTAAACTCTGCATTTGGCCGATTAGTCTTATGGTGTCTCTTCTCTGACAATTAAGATGCCGTTGGCAAAACCTATCCAGAAAGGACAGAGGGGGTATTCCTGAAGAGGCTGCCTAGTAGATTGGGATGCTTCTGGCATACAGATAGTTGTAGCAGATGTTTCCAATTAACTGTAATAATTCTGAAAAATAAATGAACTTTCTTCAGGATCTCCTTGATGAATATTGATGTGGTGGCAGTCTCCTCATCCTGGAAATGCTCACAGTAGCAGTGCTTGGGGTGGAGAGGATAAAAAAAATGAAAAGTGAGTATTTGCCACAAAAGCTGAAGATTCAGATTCTTGCACAGGGTAGAATTAGGAAGTAATTTTTGTCTCAGTTTCTCTGTATGTTCTGGTGTTTTCCCTCCTGCAAGCCCTCCCAGGCAGTCAGCCCCCCAAGGCAGGAGTGTCCATAAGACCCCAGCCATGGGGTCATGCCCAAGGGGACATCCATTGCTGCAGGACAGAGTGGATGGTTTTGTTAAGGCCCTAGGTGAGCTAGAGCCAAAAGGATTTGTTCCTTGCCTGCTGGGATTTGTGAGGAGCACGATGCCAGTGGAGATGTGCAAGCTCTTCAGGGATCCCACAGCTCTCCACGTGGAGCTGCTTGGTTTGCTTGGAAACACTTTCAGCAGCTTATGGAGAGCTGAACTTGGTGTGGCTGTGCTGTGGGATACCACAGTGGGCGTGGAGCTTTATGGTACAGATTTTTTCAGGGCTTCAGGACTCTTATTGTGTGCTCTCCACAAGTAGATGGTGAGCTCTACTATTTAATAAATAAAAAAAAAAAAGGCAAAGAATCTTTCACAACTTGCACAGAATTTAATATGAACTTATTTTAGCATAGCTACATTTCTTGTTAAGTCCATTTTGCTTCATTTTCTTCCTTGGAGGTGTATTTCTTTTCATACCTGTAGCTAAGTCTAAGTAGTTATAATTTGAACTTGATGATTTATATAGTTGGTGTTTTTTAAAATTTACCAGTATTTTTGCCAGTTCTATTTGTGACTCTCTTCATAGCTTTGTTGCAAGTCACGTTTTTGCTCTGATTTCACGTAGTTCTTTCTGCACTCCTAAACTCTTGTATTTATAATTTCTCCACTTATACAGTAGATTCCACTTCTTGACAGTGATGGCAAGCATTGCTAGTGTCATTTCTTTGCTTTTATTTTTGTTCCTTTCAAAAGCTAAAGCCATAAATGAGGTTATTTGAATGAGGCATGCTCTGTTACATGTTTTCCACATTAGCTTTCCAAAGCCTCCTCATCTGTAGCGTTCACAGGGTGTCCTGCTTGTGATGTCACAGAGTCAAGGTCCAGTTTGGAGTGGTGACCCAGCTAGCCATTGGGATCACAACTTCCTGGCTGGTGTTCCTGCCCCAATAATATGCCTCTTAGCTGTACAACCCACTGGGAATTAATCTTCTCTGTAATTCCTATTTATTGCTCCTGCCCTTTTCTGCAACAAGGGTGTTAGTGTGGTTGCAATGCAGACCCATTGTGGGGTCCTGCCTGCTGCTGGCCTTTGACACCAGCCTTCAGCTACTCCATGCTGCTTCTTTTGGCTCCTAGAAACTCAGCTTCACAGGCTGTAAAGGGTCTGTGCAATGCTTCTTTAGAGAAAGCCCAACTGACTGTGTATAATCCTTAGCCACTTGATTTTCCAGTACTTTACTTAACATTATCTACTTTCAGAAGAGAATTGCATGTTCAAGAGACAAAAACTTTATCAAATAGTTCCTTGCAAGGCTTTCTTAAAGGGAATTGTTTGCAAAGCAAACTTCCTTGCTCCTTGTCACCATTTGGGAGTGTCTCTAGTTTACTGCCAAGTCAGGAAAATGCAGAAGATGGGCTCTTAGCACTGATAGGAATCCTCCCCCTCTCACATGTGCAGCTCTATTTTGTTTTCACACGTTTATAAGCCCTCACTATTACTGAGAACATAAAATTATATGAAGGGGCAGGGCTGTTTCTTTTGTCTTTTTTATATTAAGGCAAATTGAGGATAGGAGTGTGGTGCTGAGTCAAAATGATCATCTCTGTAACTCTTTTAGGACTAGGGCTAAAATAAGAATGAGATGTGACAAGAGGTCTTGAGCAAATGGAAATTGTGAAGCTGAAAACACAAATGTGAAAGACAAATGGTTTCTGTGAACTCCCATCTGTATTGAAAAAGACTATGTCAAGAGCAGGGTTTAAACTTTTTTGGCTGCATTCTTGCATGGGACAGAATGTATTTAAAACAATTCCTGTAAAAGCTTCTGGGTAAGCAGGCATGTCTGGAGAAATAAAGGACTGATGCAGCACCGCAGGCTCACGGTGGGTGAAGAGGTGCTGCTCCTGCAAACAGGATCAGGTTCTGACCTTTCCCACCTGCAGAAAGCCAGAGCCTTCCTAGTGATTTCAACTGAGCAACTGCCTAAAGAATTGTATAGGAAAAAAATGGGATTGGAAGTGGAAAACATGATGGGAATACACTCTTTCAGATTATTTGCTGTGATTTTCCACCTTTGTTTTAACCACTTCCTGGCTAGAGTGTGGCAAGAACAAAACCATGGTCCTCTAAAACAATTTTCTAGGCATTTTAAAAGATGCTTTTGCAGCATAGCTGAAGCATTAATGTAGCAGTGCTTTGGTGTGCCTGGGGGATTTCTGTTGTGTTGATTCAGTGGTGAATCAAGCAGGCAATATGCAGTGCTGTGAGATGTACTGCTAATGCATTAGAGGAGAGGGGCGGGGGCAGTAGGCAGGGGAAGGACAGGGATGCAGCTGCAGAACAGGAGCACAGAGCAGAATTCAGAGAAGGTAGGTCACAGGTGACAGCAGACCTTGACTGGTCTTGTCTTTGTGTCCATGAACAGTGGTTTTGCACATGGTTTACAATGGATGGCAAATATGTACTTTGCCTGGAGGCATGACTTCAGGCCCTTATCCTTTTATGCTCTCCCCTCTGTTAAAGATTGTTATAAAACCTGTAAATAGCATGGTGAGTGGTTTTTTTTTGTTGTGTTTGGTTTTTTTAAAAGGATCTATTGGCAATTAATATTATATCAGTAAGGAGCAACATAAAAGCCAAAGCATTTGATGCCTCTTGTGCTTGCTTGACAACATTAAATTACTACCAAGAATGCCTCCTGCTTAAATGAGCAAATATCTAAACAACTGCTTAACTTATTCACATTTTTACACTAAGATCTTCTTGTGTTTTATGAGCTTATGATCAAGCAAAAAAAGTTTTATCAGGATTTGGAATTAGTTGAAAGAGTGAACTTAAAAAACCCAAATAACCAAGCAGTAAAAGCTGCTTTGTGGAGAGAGGCAAGGAGATTTCTCTGTATGTACAAGACCTGCAATTTTTGAAAGTGTATCTGCCAGCTCAGTTATATCTCTGTCCTAATAGGATCACGTGGAGAACATCTGTATATGTCTGGTATTTTACATTCTTAATGTCTGGGTTTTAGTTTTGAAGTGTCTGCACATGTGAAGTACCCTTATTTGAGTGTACTTTCTTTGTGTTTTATAAAATTAGGAAAGTAAAACAATGAAGAGATCCACATTAGTTGGGATTATTGGCTGAGATGCTTTCCATGTCAGGAAGTACTGATTTGTTTCCCAGGGCATGCTTTCCAGGCTGATGTTCCTAGGAGATTTGTCCAAGCAAAGATATTCAGGCTTTGAGTCATGGTATCTAATGCAGAGAGGATACTAACAGCCACTCAAAAATTGGATTTTAAAAACAATGGGAAAAGCAAATGAATGTTTTGTCTTTCCCTTCCTCAGTTACTAAAAATAAGGTCAGGAGGGTACAATTACCATTTCTTGCACATTATTCCTGAAACACTTCAGAGGGGGTGAGTCTTCCCTAAACATTCTATGTGATGAATTTGTTTCTTGTGCCCCACTGAATTCAAATGAAGTGCTTCTGCTTCTTGCTGTGTGTAAGGCACACTCATCTTGTCCCTGGCTGGAATGTGAGCAGCACTTTGCTGCCCAGATTCCCACGGCAGCAGCAAGCAATCCTGTCTGCAGTTAAGATGCTCTCTGTCATCACGGGGCTGTCTCTGGTGGCTCAGAGGCAGCAGTCAGGGTCCCAGTGGGGAAGCTCACAGCTGGCTGCAGCTGCTCCCATGCCTTCTTCTTGGAGGGAGGAATGTACATGAAAAAGGAGAAAAACTGTAATGGAATCCATTAACAACTGTTCAGAAGGAAGCAAGCTTGTGCAGATGAATTTTAGTGGAACAAAAGCTATTTATGCAAACCCATTTTATGTGCTGCAATAACTGATGGCTGTGCCACAAGGGTGACCCCTCTTCCCAGTGCCTTTCTGGATGGCAGGGCAGTGAAGGTGGAAACCCCCAGACTTTTTCCTGCTCTGATAGAGCCCAGAGCACCCCAGGTGCACTTCCTGGCTGTGGTTGAGGTGCTGGCAGGAGTACTGCCCACTGGCTGCCAGGCCACTGCTTTCTCCTCGGTCAAAGGAAGGCATCTCAGTAGGTGAAAGGAAGGCTCACAGTATGGGGGGGTGGGATGTATGCAGTGGACTTGGGGAGAAGCACATGGGGGCTTCTTTTCTTGTTCACTTCCCTCAGGCTTAGCAGAAAATATTTTTCTCACATCCTGGCTGTCCATCTGGCTGCTTTGGTGTGGGAGAAAACACATGCTGAAGCCCATACAATTTGCATGGATTTAATGCAAATACCAAAGCAGAATTTCAGGAGTTGGTTCCGTGTGGGTTTTTTTCTAAAAGGCTAATGTAATCTTCTGTGGTGTGTGATTACATCTTTTGGCAAAGCTTGCTTGATTAAGCAAATCCCATTTCTGGGATTTAGAGTGTTATGCTAGCATCTCTCCCAGTTCATGAGCTGGCATAGGAAATTCTGTTTACTGTCTTCTCCAGTGCATTTAGTCCAGCGTGGAGTCTGGAGGAGGTGAATATGCACACTAACACTCTGGCTGTCTCAGCCACTCATCTAAATGAAGAAGTCACATTCAAAGAGTTAAAAAAAAATCTTATCATCCACAAGTTACTGCAGGTTTCCTTTAAACATCATATTCGGTTCTCGCTGGCAGAGTGATTTAAATCATTTTCGCAAATGTTCTGGGGAGTCCTCCTTGTTGGGACACTGGCCAGAGCAGTGATGCTCTGCACTCTCTGTCCATCAATCCACTCCACATGTCACCTCCCTTGCACAGGAGGAGTGTGGTAGGTGGTGGCACCCAGAAGACAGCTATCTGCAAGTCTGACCCACTGAAATGGAGGGGAAGGCTGGCCAGTGGTGCTCTGCCCCAGCACCTTCCATTTGGCAGTGCCTGGTTTAGGGAGCCATCCTTCTGTAGAGCCTTGGTCTTACTGGGCCAAGTCTCCCTCACAGGTGGCTTTCGTGTACCAAAGGCTGGTGGAGTCGGGGCATGCCAAAAGCTGGGCCTCTGCAAGAGTTCTGGAATGTACTCTTGCTAGCTGGAATGCCCAGGATAGCTTTCATTATGTTCAGTAGTTATTTTAAAAAACCTAAGCCAATCAGCTCCTGTCACAGCCTTGCTGTGTGACCAGGGCAAAGCCTTTACTAGCAGATCCTTTGAGAGCATTCGTGGGACTCCCCTGGTGCACAGACACCTCTGGCTTGTTGGGTCACTTCACTCTCAGAAGTGATTGTTTGAAGTGTACCTTAAAGTCAGGGCAGGGCCCAGTTTCTGAGCACCCTTGTGTAAGATTTGCTTTATCAGGCACTTAAAAGATTTGCTCTTTTAAATTCCTTTTTAATTGTCTCTAAATTCTTTCAGTTCAGTCTTGTGAACCAAGCTTGGGTGAGGCTTTCAGATATGAGTCAATCCATCCATGACAGGTATCTCCAAGGGAGAACAAAGTATTGAAGGACAGTATTATACAAAAAACCAGGCCTGATCTCTCACAGGTAGTGTGGAGTCCAGGCAAAAAGCATAAAATCCCGCAACAACAATAGCAGGAGGAAGGTGGAAACACCACTCTTACTGATCTGTTGTTCACGTGCTTCAAAAACTGTTTGAATCTGAGGGGTCAGCAGGTCCTTTAGGATTTTTTTCTTTTTATACCAGAAGCATAGGTCAAACTGTGGGCAACATTGATAGACTTCAGTCTAGTGTCACATGAAGCAGGGGCAGCCAGCTCACTATTCTGTCCTGTGGGTGCTTAGGAAGACAGCACAAAGAGCCTAAAGTTTCATTGAGAAATCTTTGATGTAGTTAACCAGCTTTTTATTTGGATTGGGTCTAAGGTTGTCCATCTTGTTTTTCCTGATTTTTAAACCAGTTTTCACTCTGAAAGATATAGTGATAATCAAAGAGAACAAGAACAGTTAGCTGACAGTCTACATCCCATCCTGTTTTTCCAGAAATTAAACTGCAAGTATTAATACCATCTCCATTCATTTTGGTTAAACAAAGGTTTCTAAGAGTGGTGGGGGAGTTTGTTTGCTTTTGTGTTTTTGGGGTAGGTTTTTTTTTTTTGTTTTCACGTTCCTTGTTTTATGAAAAAATAAAGGCTGTGGACACTTTTATCACTGATGCAATACTTAAATGTGCTTCCACAGTTTCTATGTGGCAGTGGCTGTGGCAAGAGGACTTGTATAGTTTGTGCAAATGCTTGTAGAGAAAATAATATCTTAATAATTATTTTTCATATCAGGTAATTTTCTGAGCACAAACAGTTTTATCTCGTATGCTTTTGCTGAGTAGGATGCCACAACTCATGGCAGAAAAACTGGGATAATTCAAACAGGTTTGACAGGACCAGGACTCAGAAATGCAAGTCAGCCATTGGAGGCGAGATGCAGAGCAGTCATGGATGGGGATGAAGTAGTGACAAAGCTTCTCTCTATCACAGCTTGTCAACAAATGACAGGAAGATGTCAATTTTTGTCTCTTGCACTTATAATCTCAAAATTAAACCCTTGTAAATAGATTTATATCTTCTGGTAGCTGTTTTCCTGATTAGAGTGGTGTCATTTTCATTTCCAGAACCTCTGCCCACTAGTGTCTTATAGTCTGATCAATTATTTTCAGCATACTCCAATCATATTTAACATTTTAAAAAAATATATATTCCTTTGTGCATTAGAATTTAGCAATTTGATTTAGATAATCAGATCTTGTCCATATATTCAAAATATTCAGGAGAGTTTCTCCTGGTTAGATGTGACAGTATAGGATAATGGATTTGCACAATTTTTTAGCTAAATCTGAAAACATTTGGATATCTTTAGTCAGAAATATCTTTGACCTGAAGTTTAATTAAGGAGTGGAAAATAGGAGAAGTGGGTGGATGCAGGAGAGGATTAAACAACAACAACAAAAAAAGTCTCTGTTCCTTCAAGATTTTGGTCCTGTTAAATGGTGTAAAAAACTCTTGTCATGGAATAGTTTGGCCTTATAAATGGCATAAATTTGAAAATTAGGAAGAATGGAAAATGAAAACTTAGTAATTTGATTACTTTCTTCATTTTTAACAAAAATGAGCAAGCTGCAGGGAAGAATAAAAGACAGCTGAAGTCGAAGGAAGCACATTTGTAGCCATCTATGTCCTAATGAGTAACATTAGGAAGCCATATGTAAGTATTTAGTCTTGACTGTAACAGATTGAATACATTTGCTCTTGTCTGGAGGAAACAAGCCCAAATCTATCAAGTACGTGGGTGAAAAAACAGTTGGAAATTCTGGTTTCTACAAATGGAAACCAAAGAGCCATGCTCAAATGATTTCACCTCAGATGAGGTGGAAGTTTCAGTTCCACTATCAGTGCTTATCAGATAGGCGAGAAATAAATCTGCAAATTACATCAGTTACTCTTAAATACTTTGCTGGACGTGTAGTAGTTCATAAGTGCTGTAATGTTGCAAACTGACTTCGATAAGAAGAATTATTTAAGAAAATTATTTGCATTCTTGTAGTACAGAATACTGGATTATATTGGTAGACATCAGATCTTTGTAAGGCTTTGACTTGACTGCTCTGAGAAGGGGCTTTGGACACAGGCAAGTTATGCCAGGCTAAAAATCCACATGACCTGAGTTAATCAAGAGTTAAAGAGCTTTTAGCAGAGAACAGAGCATAGACCCAAATGATCTGTGCCCAAGTAAAATGCTTCAGTTTGATCAATAGCTCAAAATGAAGTACAGACCTCTTAGCAGTGGGGGCAGCCTGGTGTGTATTTGTCTTCAGCATGTGTAGGAGATATGCACTCCCCAGCTCTGACAGGCTCCCAGCCAGAGCCAGAGGTGATGCTTGATTAGGTGTAGTTTTGTGTTTAGTCTCCCATAGATGGAGAGGACCTGGTGTGATCCAGCATTTGTCTCAGGCAAATAGAAGGACCTGAGGAGGTGCATGTACCAATGCCACATAAAACCATTGCTGGAAGTAATGCTCTTGGAAAGAAGGAATAGCAGTGACAAGTTTGACTGGAAAGGCTGTAATTGAGGGAAGTCTAGAATAAGCAGTGTTATCAAATTGGTTTTCATCAACAGCTAATCCAAATTTAACTAAGATCTCTTGGGTTCAGGCTTCATTATCACCTAATGCAGGCTGAACACATCTATCCTGGACTCATTGGAGACTTGATATAACACCTATTTAGAGAAGTAATTTACAAGGGTAAGTCTTATCTATATGGCCAGAGATGTTCATAATTTGTTTAAAGATGTTTGCTTTGTATTTGTAAAGATTGAATTTGTTATCAGGGTATTAGACTGGCAGTGACTAAGTCTTGGCATACGTCTTTGGAGAAAGAATCTCTTGGCCTTGTGTTTTCAGGAAACAATGACGAGTCCCTCTTTCTCTTAGTTGTAAATGTAAAGTGGGAGTCTGAACATGTGTATGTTTCAAGCAAACCAGATTTTTCACAATAGCATCATGCTAAGAAATCTAATAGCTTTCTACACCTCCAAAGACACGTATGGCACCTTCCTGTCCCTGACAGAGGATGTGTGCTCCTTCCTCTTGCATGATTTTATGGAGAAGTTCTTCTCTGAAACTTATATTCTGTGGTTGCTTAATCCATCCCTTAATTGAATGACAGAATTCTTCTGCCACCTAAGCTGCCCTGAGTAATATCCTTGTGTTTGTATACACTTTGAGAGCTAAGGATGTGTGAGATAGAGGTGAGGGCTATCTCAGACTGATGGTGTACATCCAAAGATGCTGCAAGTTAATGGAATTGCTGGGAACTACACCAGTGAAAATGAGGGTTTTTTCTGTACTTCTAAAATATTTGTGAGAATAGTCTGAAAATATCCATTTTTTTCATGGGGCCTTGACCAATATTATTTGGATCTTTATTCGCCATAGATGTGGGAAAAAAGGACAGCAAGGTCTTCCAAAAAGGAAAATCGAGTAGGATCACAAAGATGCAGAAAGAGAAGTATGTCCAGAGAAAAAATCAATAAACCATGTCATATAAACAACTTATATGTAAGTGATCAATCTCTCTACATCTGTGGACCAGTGTAAAGACTGAGTTTTGGCTTTCACATTTAAGTTTATGTACACTAAGCACATGATGATCCTTTAACTAAAGGTGCAACTTGTTAGACATGAAATGTGAGATGGCACAGGCATCTCCAGCCAAACTCAAGATTTCCATGAGAAATAACCATCTTTAGTGTTCTTAACTACCTCCAAGCCAAAATACACAATTTTTAGGCACCTATTCATGTTATGTTGTGGTTTCTAAATGTTGTACAGTAAAAGACAAAAGTGATATGAGATGAGTTACACCAAGGACCACTGATTTATGTGGACTGGAAACTTAGGAGAAGCAGGAAAAGAAGGAATACAACTGGCCTCTTGGACATTGCTCTTGATTATACTTGACCAGTTTTAGTTGAAGTAGTTCGACTTGCCCCTGGCCACAAGCATTTCCTGATGTATTTTACCATTAGATATTGCATCCTTTACTAGATCTTGAGTGGTGTGTGTAGGCTGACCCTGCACAGTTCTCTTTTCAGGCATCCTTTTGACTCTGAATGACCACCTCAGCGCTGGTTTATAAAGGATAGTGGTATGTGGAGTTTTGACATTTGTCACGTAGTTCTGCAAAAAGAGATTCATCCTGTCAAAATGCCCCTGGAAGCTACTCTGAAATATGCTCTAGGTATTTACAGAGTTCAGTCAAAGAACATCTGATTTTATTTATTGCCATGGAGTTGTGGGGCCCTGCTGATATAAAGCACTCCTGATCCTGCTTAAGTCCATTTGACAAGATGCTCAAGACAAATTTTATCTTATTAATAGATAAAAGGAAATTCTTAAGAATTGTTATTAAATAATAACATTAGAAGAGATGATTGCTCATTTACAGCTGTCCTGTATCAGCTTAATTTTGAGTACAAGATGCAGAGTTTTACAGGTCTGTTACTATCCAGACACTGAATTGAGCATTGCTGCTCCGTTCTCCTGAAAATAATTTTGGAGTTTAGCTTAAGTGAAATGCTTTGAAACAACATACTTTTTTTAAGTGCTTATAAATTCCCTCTAGAAGTCACCTTTTTGCTTTGCTGTCTCATGTTACAAACTCAAATATATCAGTTTGGAAGAGGCATATCTTTGATTGTTCATTACTCAAGATAACCCTTGCCAAAGTCCCCAAAAATACCAGAGCAAGAGAAAGAACCTTGAGAGGTGGGGCAGCAGGATGGCTGCCTAGCCCTGCTGATCATCTCAAGGCTGATCTGGTAGGACTGGCTAAAAGGGTGAGATAGGGCCCCTGGGAGGTTGCCAGCAAGTCACCAATTAATACTAATTGCATGGGAAAATACTGTAAGGCTGTGATGGTTCATCAGGGACTGGAATGAGTTCATAGCTGTGCTGCACCCACGGGCTGTGTGTCCCTTGGCATTTATTTCAAGCAGGAAACAAAATGTTTGCTGCCCCATTCTCTTGCAATGTTTTAAGATCTGAACTACATTAAATGTGAAGGAATGTGAAACATCTCACATCTAGCATAGAGCTTGGCTTGGGAATGTTTGAGTTAAACTGTGATGTTCTAATAGGTTTCGGCAGGAATCATCACTGTCACGTGTTGACCCAGACATTGCTTCTCATTTTCTCATAGGAAGGAAAACAAAGCTGAAGTTGCATGAACTATATGTACATGATAGTCCTTTCAAAATAAGAAAACTGTGGACATCTGATTTTAAAAGGGCTTTTGGCTCTGCCTCTCTGATTTCCAAGGAAAGCTTTGCAGAAAACTGAGATTTAAGCTGCTGGTATCTCCTCCTCTGCCTAGTGACAGCTGTAAACATCTGCTGAGGATGTCGTTTATTGTTTCATCCTCTAGTTGCTCATGAAGATCATGAAGCATCGTGCCTTCTTGAAAATTAAACTAGCAATGCTGTGGGGCAGGAGCAGACAGCCAGCGTGCTCAGAGGCTCTCGAGTGTGGTTCCCGCAGAGCTGCTGTGTCCGCGCTCTGTCCCAGGGATCCCGCAGGCAGGGAGAGGCGCTGTCTCGGGAAGTTTGGAGAGGCAGGTGGCAGCAGGCGGGGTGGGAAGGGCACGCTGCTCTGTCAGCGCGCTGCTATTTCGCCTTCGCCCTCCTCTCGAATAGGCAGACAAGGCTTCCAAGTCCTAAATTGCATTTTGTCTAACTCCTCCCCTATTCCGGCTGCTTGCTCATGCAACCACCCACGGATCCGAAACAAAAATGTGTGAAGCGAGGCAAGCAGTGCTCTTGCCAAGAGATATTCCATCTCCTCTCTCGGCGCCCGGGCGCCCGTCGCGCAGCTCGGGCTAATCACAAACACAGCGGCGTTCCTGCCCCGCTCCTTCTCATCACCCTGAGCTCCAAGAAGAGGAAGAAGGCAGTCCGGGGCTGCGGATGAGCGTGTCTTTGTGCCCCCGCTGGCCGGGCGGGCTGACAGAGGCGGCATTGTTGGCGGGCCGTGCCCGCCTGGCAGCGGGAAGGTGGGAGCTGCGCCCTGCATGCGGAATCGGTGAGCGCCGAGCGCTCCGGGGCCGCGCCAGCGCCCGCAGGAGCCTCGGGGCGCTGCTCAAACAGCTCCTGCTGCTGTCCCTGCACCGTGCAAAGGGGGCCTAGGACGGGGAGCCCTTGGTAATCAAAGGTAATTTTTTTATCTTTAGAGTAGCCTAAGGTAGTGGTCATTGCTGCTGTTTGGTTGTTTGTTAAAATAAGAGTGATGCAGTGGGGAGGAAAGTTGTGAAGTCCTCTGTGCTCCGCAGGAGAATAAAGCTTCATGGTGGCATCATGCTGAGGGTTATTGATGTTTGTCTGTTCCCCTTTATGTGGGCGTAGTTTGCGTTACCAGTAATGAAAAAATCTGTATGTGTTCCCATTAGAGGAAGAAAAGACTGTTTAGTTTCCTTCTCCATCTTACTTTTTAAGCCAAAAGTTACTATTTATATGCAATACTAAATAATTTCTGCTAATAGAAATACATTGATATATAGCCATTAGGCAAGGTAAATACTTCTTATTACCAGAGGCAGTTCCTCAGCCCTCAAGGTACTCTCTTGAGTACAATGCATCCTGGTAAAAAAATTAACATTTGTTGCACATACCTCAGCAGAAAGAAAAATCATTGTTGCATTTATTTTTCCAGCCACCTTGCAATAACTATGATTACACAGACTGTGCCAAACAGATTTTTCATTGTTGTGCCAGTATTTTTCATGTGCTCTTAGTACTTCAATCCTATTTTAGTAGATTTTAAATTACTTTTTTTTTTTTATTTCTAAGTAAAGATACATTTTGTCCGAGTGTTTGCTGTCATACTGCTGTCTGTTCTTTGTGGCTGTTAAGTCTGTTTTTGAGACTGTGTACTGCTATTTGGGGATGATACAAGCATGGTCTTAAAAGCATAAGCCTTGTGGCTGTTGCTCATTTTTTGTGCCCAGGTTGATATGCTTTTGGGGTGAACAGGCTCAGCTGCATTGAGGAACCCCCACACACACAACTCTAAATCTAGAGCTTTAATAACACAAGTGGTGTTTGAAAGGTTTTTTTCCTAAGAAGTGGTTAAAATGAGGAGAGTGCTGTTTGTGTACTGCAGAACTTTACTCAGTTCTGCCAGTGCAGCCCCGTTTGTTCTGTGTAATTTGGGAGAACACAGCTTGTTCCTCCTGTTTGCCCAATGGCACGTAGCAGCCCCAGAGGACTCACGCTGCTTTTGTGCTTCTGTTCAGTTTTAATCTTTAGGGAGCAACTATTTCAAAGAATAAACACATTGCCTTCTAGGAGAAAGTCCAGAAAACATCCTGCTAGTGACAGTGGCAGCCGCTGCCCATCATCCTGGACGTTCCTCTGCCAAAAATGGCGGGGCTTTGTGAGCTGGCCAGCCAAAGGCTGGGCGCTGCAAACTCTGTATTCCCAAGGATGGCCAAAGGAAATCACGTTTCAAAGTGCTGAATAAAAACTGTGAGGCTGTGAGCTGCTGGCTCAAAATGCAGAATCTGTGTTTATCCTAGCCCCCTCAGCCCAGGGATTTCTGGCATCCCCTTTCTGCAGGAGTGTCCTGCCCACTAATCCCTACACACCCCTCAGGCTGCTTGGCAGTGGGGCTGGTTGGGCACCAGGGGGGCAGGTAATGAGTCTGCTCACTCCCTCCACGCAGGCTTTTAGGTTAAATCAAAATGGATTGTTTACTATTTTGAATACACTGCCTTATAGTGGTGTAAAGCCTGTTACTTTTCTTTTACTGATTGGTATTAACTGACAAAGTTTCATTTGCTGTTTGTTTTAAAAAGTGGAGTAAATACGTGTCCCACACAAAATAATCCCGCACAATATTTGTTTGCTAGATATTGCATGCTTCATTTATAGAGAGACTTCTATAACCCATTTCCTTCAGAGTATATGACATAAGTGGGCAGGGTCAATTTAAAATAAATAGCCTTTGCTTACAAAGTCAACTTCAGTCTATTGTATATGTTTCTGTAAACAAAAAGATGCAGCAGAGTTTGGGATGGATTTAAGCACAGGCAGGGGTTTTAAGATAATGTCTTAACCAGTTCTTCATTGTTTTTTCAGCCCAGAAGCTTTTGCTTCCTCATTGGGAGTGCCTGTATGAAGACGTGTGTGGATGATGTTATAAGGTAAGGAACACACCTTAGATGTGTTCTTTAAGGTGTTAATTTTGCATTGCTACAGAGTTTCTGTGTGAGAAGTTGCTACACTCTAATATTTTCTCAGAAAGATTTGAATGTGGTTCTCATTTTTTGGGTAGTAACAAATAAATGAGCAAGACTAATGGTACAGTGTAGATGATGATATGTCTTAAATGATGTTGAATTTCAGTCTCTCTCCTATGAGCCTCAGACTGTCCCTTTGGGGAGAGGCTCATGCTGTGTGTTTGGAGGACCTCTCGGTGCAGCATTGGTTTATTCAACTTGGTAATATTACATTAAAACAGGAGGGTGCAGTGTGTTTTCTGATTCACAGAAATACTGTCACGGTGTGGCCTTCCCCTGGCAGCTTTAGTGTCATCTTTCCTTCCACACTCTTCTCTGTCTGGCTAGCAGACATGGCACATTCAAGGCTGTTATCCACAGGCAGACTGATGAGCACCAAACAGCATCGTTCTCACCTCCTCTCCCAGGACCTGTGTTTTACTCTGCGTCATGCACTGAGTGACCAAATAATTTGTCAATAAATGAAGAATCTATTTGAAATAAATTGATGAGGAAATGTGGAGCTCTTCTGATTTGTGTTCCTAAAGGACGAGCTTGCATGCTAGGCAGTTCACGCAGCCTGCATGCACATTACAAAGTCTAGCAGTGTTAGAATAGTACAGCTGTGCTGCGTGCTTCTTTAATCTGCTTGTTTAGAGACACACAGAATATTCATCTTAATCATTTCCGCTGTGTAGTAGGTACAGGAGGAAATACCAGGGAGAGCCCTGTCATTGGGAAAATGCATCATTTGAATGTGTAATGTAAATATTTTAACTAACCAAATGTAAACACTGTTTTGCCTTTAGGATGGGAAAAGACTGTCACAGTCAGAAATGAGCTGACATAAGAGTGACCCTGTATAGATGAGATACAAAATTGTGTTCACACATTTTGGTAATCAAAACAGAGCCCTTAATGAATTGCCTAGTGTGAAAGGAATTACAAACACAAATGTGCCTGACACGAGGCATTCGGAAGTTGCTGCTGTGTTAATGCTAGCATGAAGGACTTTTCAGGATTCATGGGGATCCAAGGTCTATGGGGAGGATGATGGGAGATGAGAGAGATAGGATGATGAGAGATGTGCTATGGTGAGGGCTAAACAAAGGCTGGAGACTCTCTGGAGAGAAAGCTAAACTTGTAAGTATGCTCTGAATGTCCATGCTCCTCCGTGCCACTGACTATGAGTTGTGTTCACCATGCCAGGACAGTCAATTCAGAAGTTTCCAAGGGTTAGAAGATGGTAGAAGCAACAAATATACTGGATTCAGCAAGCAGCCCCTTATTGCATTCATAGATGTGCTGTGGTTTTTCAGCCAGAGGATTCAAAGGAAAGCAGAGGAGTTCTCAGGGAGCTCAGAGTGGTTGCTCATCAGTTCCGCCTAAACTGGCTTCACACGGGTGTCAAGACTTATGTTCAAGTGGTGCTTGATAGAAACCAAACACGTGATTTGACTTTTGGTATTGAATGTGGTCCTGAAAAACAGCATAGGATCCAGAATCCTCCCAGATTCCACTTGACTTCATTGTGCAGTAAATGATCTTTGGGCATTCATCAGATCACTAAGCAGAAGAAACATCTGGCGATGATTTCATTGGCTGTATGTTCTAGCCCTTGAATTGTTAATATCAGAAGAGGAAGAAATGACACAGAGGATTTGTCTAGACTCCATGGGTTGCAAGAAACAAGTTAGATCTTACTTCTGAAGGCACAGGTACATGTAAATACCCAAGCAAGTGAGCTTTCATTACTGGAATAGCTGGGGGATTTTCAAGGTTGATTTTTGCTTGTATTACCAACAATGGATAATATATTAACATCTGCCTCACATTTGCAATTTCTTTGTTCTAACAGCTGGAAATTTACATTTACACATAGGCCTCAGAGCTAAAAATGTCATTCCCTAGGTTAAAAATCCATAATGATTTTTGTTGTTCTCCCTGATAGGAAAGGAGAACTGAAAACACAAGGAAAAGACAAACAGGAAGGACAGCCCCCAGATGATAAATGCTCTCAGTTGGAGCAAAGATAAATCATGTATAGTGTAGCCTTAAAAGTGTCATTGTCTGTCATTACTACAGCAATTTAGCTTTAGCCAAATGAGCAAATCTATCTATTAAATTATCTAAAGAAAGTAGAAGAAATCAAATATTAAACGTCATCAGTGAAGAGAAAATATAATGGCTTTTTTTTCAGTACAGAGGAAATTAAGGGCTCCTCTTGTGTGGATGAGAAGTGTTCTGCATAGATGAGAATAACTTTAACATTATCACAGAATCAAACTTGTGTTGCTAGAAAATCTAATCACTTTATGCAATAACTTCTTTTAATTACTCTCTTGAATACAGATAATCCTTTATCTCCCAGACAGTTGTATCAATTTTCATGGGAAAGCATTAATACAGTCAAAAGTAAGCATTTCATTTTATTGAAAAAAAGGTAGGAACAGATTGCTCTGTAGAGCTGAATTCACAGCATCATTTTTCTACAATAAAGTCACATTATTTGAAAACTGATGAGAGAGACAGCATTTAAGAGAAGAGAGGTGCAGTTGAAAAATTTTTGGAAGGAGATTGTAAACTTCAGGGCAGAAGGGAGTTAGATAAAAGAATCTGTGAGAGTGGGAATAATAATGTGAAGAGGAACAGACTGTGCTGGTGATATCTTTTGGCCAAGATTTCAAGAGGAATTCAGAATATGATCTGCAATNGGGGGGGGGGGGGATGGGAATTTTTCCATTTACAGTAAAGTCGAGTAAGAATGTCATTGCTCCAGCTATTAAAACATTTTGAAATCTACTTCAAGCTGATTATTTATTGCAGTGTTAAAGTATAGACTGTTGTGGACAGAAGAAAAAGAGAAATTGGAATCAATCCCAAAAAGTGTGTTGAAAGTGTAATTTATGCTTCCCTGAGAGGGAATGGGACTCCTAGTCCAGTTCAGCTTATTCCAACCAAGTTCTCTGAGAGACTGTTTTTTTAGGAAACCTCTTTGGATAGATATAGCTGCAGGTGAACAAATCTCAAGCTTCAAATCTGCAAGGGAAACTTGGAAGCCTCCATCAAAGCCAGGGGTAAACAGGATGCATATTTTGAGGCTCAAAGTGCCATCTGAGTGTGACTCTACAAAGCACGTGAGGACCACGGCATCCCAGGCATCTCTGGCATACACTTAAGAACAGACTTGTGTAAAGTGGAGTTCCTGCAGGAGGTGGATGGCTACATGGGCTGCTCCTGTGCCTACAGCACTTTCAGAAGCCCCTTTTTCATCATGGTACAGAGCAGTCCACGATCTTTGCCACTTCTGTCATTTCTATGTAACACAGTCTTCACATTCATATCTACATATAACCAGTTCCAGATGAATAGCAGTAGCTTTCAGCATTAGGTAAATAAGTCTGGGAAATGAATTTATCCTTGTGTTGTTTGGACTGTCAGTGGCCTTGGACAATCTGCTGTCATCAGACTGAACTTGGGTTCTTAGTTTTGCTCTTGTGGCACAGCCAATTCCATTTCAGTGTATGTGAATTAAAGAGAGTATGCTCTAATAATATTTCATATTTACACGGCACATCTCATCCCAGAGGACTTTATAAATCATGTGTATTCAACACCTCTGACCTTTTGCAGTCCCTTCAGAGCTGGAGAACAAGCTTTTTACAAAAGCAATAAAGCATAAGAATTTTTTCTCTGTAATACTGGGGGGATCTCATTAATTACAGAATGAATTTTATGTTCCCTAAGCTACAGCTTCAGTTTGTAAAGACCTTTATTGAAAATTTCTTCAAGATGAGATGCATGATCCTACTTTCTATGTACAACACAAAGAGCTAATCATCCTTTTAAAACTAGGCCCCTGGAAATATTTCACTGTTGCATCTAAACAAACATAAAAGTGTCACTACCTCTATACCTTGGCTGTCATTTTATCAGTAAATTGGCACCTCTTCCTGAAGGATCTGCCCAAAATGCTACAGTCTGCATTCCCCCTCAGCTGCTACACATCCTCCTGTCAGTGTGAGAGATACAGCAAAACAGATGCACCAGAAAACCTATTTACTTGCTTTTGAGGAAATCAAATACAACTGATCCTCTGAGGTATCGAGCTGAAGAAATTCAGAGTGTCTGTGCCTTTGGTCAGCATATGCAGAGCAGGGGTGAGCAAGGCCAAAGGAACAAGGAGGAGGAGGATGGTGATGAATTCATCTTCCTGGCATTCATCACCTCTTCCTGTAACCATTAGGAGAGTGACCCAAAGCCTGAGAGCATCAGTTAGTGTCTGTCCCTGCAGTACTGGGTCAGTGGGGGAGAGTTTGGGGCCCTTTGTCCCCCCAGGGCATCCTTCTTGTGGTGCACAGAGTCTCAGCTTTTGTGCAGGACTACCTCTACCTCAGTGGGGTCAGATTCCCTCTACTTTGAGAAAAAACTCCAGAGGAGCTCTTTCCTGAATTTTAAAGAAGAAAATAGATGTGCAGCCTGTTCTAGTATGGTCTTTGCCAGGCCTTTTGTGGGTTGATTTGGGCCTTATTTAGTCTGTTGTTTTAAACAGAAGGACAGCAACATTTCTATTTCAGTTGTACAGTTCAGCAAATGGATTACAAAACCCCAGTTAACTGTGACTGTCATGGATGGTAACTCAGTTAATAATAGATTAAAAGAATCTTTAAGTTTTCAGTGTATTGTTTTGCCATTTGTCTCTCTTTGTAGCTTGTCTGGATTTAATATAGTTTATTCCATTTAGGAGCATTACTGAGGCAAACCCCATTAAAGCAGGCATTACAGTCCTTGTTTTGATTAGCACTCAAGGCCACTAGATAATGATGCTTACAAAAAAAATCTCGTATTTCTCCCATGGTCATTAGCACCGTGATCATTGCCAACCTTCATACAACAGTGTAAGCTGATTTTTTTTCCTAAATCTCAAAACCAGTTGTGAATGTCTGTAATATAGTCTGTGACATTTGAACTGTAACATTTATCTCAAAAATAAGAATTCTTGGTCTTTCAGTGCTCATACTTGCAAGAAATTGGATCTTTATATCTAAGACAGTCAAAAATGATCATTAACTAGCTAATATTTTTCAAAGTTATTTTATTGGGGTGATTTCTTTTTTATAGTGGTTTTGGCCTTCAGGCTAGCTCTGGCCCACCCAATATGACCTCGGTCTGGCTTCTCTGCTGCTTGGCAAATCTCACCAGACCGGTGGGTTTCCCGGCTGGCACCCTGCGGCAGATTTGCAGTGACGGCTGCGGCGAAGGAAGGAGAGTCTCTGCCTTGGGGGGGTGAAAGCTGATTTATTGATTGAGCACCCGATGGCGCCTCTCTCTCCGATGTCCTTTCCCCANTTTTTTTTTTTTTTTTTTTTGTTGCATGTTGTGGTGAGGCTTTCTAGGCATTCAGGTTTGTACATGTTCTTCTCAAACAACACCCTGACCAGAGAAAGACATTTGCACCATTCCTAACAATACCAGACCATTTCAGCCCCGGACTAATATGGGCAATTTGAATAATTTCCACACATCATGTTTAAACCAGTGACGTGTAATTCTAGGACAAAGCCTCTCAGCACCTCTTTGCAATATTCATCTGCACTCAGAGGATAAGCAGCTGCTATTACATGCTAATGTCTTTTGAGGGTGAATGGCCATTTTAGGGCATGTTATTAACTCTGTGCAAATCAGTGCATTTTCCATCTCAGTGTACAGAGTTGACTTCACATGCTGTTCCCTTTGCAGGTTTTAGTTCTGTTAACCAAAAAGAAAAACGAGAAAAACTCTGCATTTGATGAGTTTGGGCTGGCATCTTGAAGGATGGGGCATGTCCATCTGTAATTACATGCTCAGGCTGTGGGGACCAGACCTCTCACCTCACAGGCTTGGGAAATTGCAGGTCTTGAAGGGCAAAAGGCCAGCCAGGACAATTAACATTACTAATAACACAGCTGAGTTATTCTACTTTATTGCTGTGTTCTACCTGCCTAGATGTACACTGGGTGCCTGGAAAGAGGCACTCACTCTAGTGTTTGTCTGGTATTCTTACAGACCCAGGTCACCCTGTTTTCCCACTGACTTGCCAGGTTCAGGTGCAGGAGCCCAGCAGACTCCTGAGGTCCTTTGAGCTGCTCATTGACTCGTCAGAGCAAGCTGGATACTTCTTTGCATGAACATACTTCTTTATGGAGATAACAATTCTTGCTTTTCCCCCTTCTCTTCCTCCTGAAAAGAAAAAAAAAAAAAGTCATAGCATACAGAGCTTTAGCATAGACTTGCTTTGGCTTAAGACTGTCCTGTTACTGCTGGGAGTGTGTTTCTAGCTGTGGCCATGATCCCCCAGGCCCTGTTCAAGCATTTAGGGGACTCGTGGGATGAGTGGCTAGGAGTGCCAAATGTATAAAATATTCATTTTTGTTGAACTGTTTCATGATTCTCCAAACCTTCTGTGCACGGAAGCATTTTATCATGTTGCAGCCCAAGCCACCTAATCTATACTCTTCTGGTCTGGACATTTTTTAATAAATTTTGCTCACTAAGGCATCCAGTTCTTTTCTACTACTACTATTTGTTTTGTCTAGCCTTGCTCAGAGTAGATAATTAATGCAGTAGTTAAAATACCATCATCTTAATGCTTTTTACCATGGATGAAAACCTGCTTGTCTCAGAAAGTGTTATACATGAACCATGCAGAAGAATTTGCTTCAGAGTGGAATATTATTTATTATTATTTATTTTTTAATTTGGATTTATTATTCAATCAGTCACCACACTAACCTGGTTCTTTCTGTTTTATTCTTACCTAAATAGTTGGTGCAGTTGAAAGGCATCTCCCAAGTTGTAAAACAGAGGAGAGAACCAGATCTATGGAAGATCTTTAAAAAAATCCATTTAAAAAAAATGTAAATCCTCACTTGTGAATTCCTGATAAATGCAGAATAATTCCCACAGTTCATAATTTCTCATTATTTATTTAATTTATACACCATTATAGCTGTGAATGAGGCTTTACAAAACCACAGGGACACAATCTTTGCCCTAAAGAGATTGTAGCTGAAATTAGACACAACATATGACCAATTATTTCAAGAGACAAAGCAGGATTACACCAAATAAAAATGGTTCTTGTTGCATATCTTGTGTAGGTTGTAAGCTTGTAATAATACAGTTATTTGGAAAAGACCTGTTTGTGCCCCTGAATGTGGTGATTCGTAACAAAGCTCTAGAATAAAGCCATCATTAGTGTTTTCTGGTTCAAACCAGAAAACCTGGGACACTAAGGACTAATTGTTGCTTTCCTATGAGCAATTTAATTAAAGAGCTGGATTTAATGGAGGATGTATTCAGTATTTCTTTCTAGCTGCTGTGGCCTCCAAGGATCTTCAGTCCAGTTAGACCCATCTTGAAGATATTGTTTGCCTGGTGCATTTTACTGCATGCTGAAGGTCCAGCCTCTTGGAGGCTCTAACAGGACACCACAATTTCTCCAGCCTAACCTTGGGCATGCAGTGGATAATAAGATTTCTCTGAATTTTAAGTAAATAAGTGTCTTACTCCATACATAGAGAGCTCTTTTCCTAGTTACAAGTACCAGTGTAATATTTTATTTCCAGGAACAAGCCATAATTGTGCAGTACATCATTGTTTAAGTGTTCCTCAGCAGAAGAGGCTACCATCCTCAGATAAATACTGCATGCACTTGTATCAAATCCTCAGTCTTTATTTTGACATTTGAATATCTAGACCTTTTGCTTGACAGGACTTTAGCTAAGGAACTGAGATTTGTCCACTATTTCCAGAGCTCTGCTAGTATAGAGCTCCTCTCATCCCCTCTCTAGATGAGGAAGAATGTCCGAGGTGGGAGCAGTGTGGGCTGGGCAAAGGGAATGGGGCTGGAAACCTCCCCACCCTCTCATCCCCTGCAGCAGGTAAGGGTTGGGGTTTTATTCCCCAGCAATTCACTCAGATAAAAACAGGATTAGGGTACCTGCTTGCCTACCCCACAGGATTCTGGTGTGGCTAATTAGTCAATATTTGCTCAGCTCCAAGAAAACGCTCCAAAGTGCCAATTATGAATTACAATTATCTTCTGAAGATGATTGGGAGTCCACATTTGCTTGTTGGTTCAGGCCACGGCAGTGAGTCTTTCAAATAAAAGCTCTTATTTAAGTGCCTTGCTGATTCCTTATCTCGTGTTGCGTGTTGTTTTTTTAAGGATGATGAGAAACATTAGTTTACCCTCAGGAAAGACCAGGTCTGACTGTTTTTAATAATGAGTTATGTACTTAGTCACAGTAGGTAAATTTACAAACCAAGCAGGACACACTCGGAGATCGATTCTGTCTCTTCGGCAGATGGTTTTACACAAAACCTTCAGCAGCACAAGCCTGCTGAGACTTTAAAACAAATACTGCTAAGTAACATTGCCATAAGCCTCTTAATATGGTGGCAATGCCTGATTTACACTCTGCACAGCTCCTACTTTATTTATATCTCATCTATTTACTGACGTGTAATAGATTTACTCTGGGAAGAGACTCGATCTCGGCAGATTTACTTTGAAGGCTGACATTTTCAGTTGCAACTTACTTCCAGAAAATAGTAACTAGTCCTCAGCACTAACTGCAGGACACTTAGCTATTTTATTAGTAACAGCACACCAGTATTAAAGACAAAGCAAGAATAGCTGAAAAAAGAAGCCCATGACTGGACTTGAAATTTTTGAGATTCCTGGAAACTTTCTGCTGCAGCAGAATTATTTTTTTATTTTTTTTCCTTAACAACTCTGCATTTTCTTGTAGTTTTAGAAATGTTGCTGGTCTCTTTAACTGGATAGTAAGAGGCTTAATTATTGATTCTGCTTTTATATGAGCTAATTGGAAAAGTGTTGCCTGTAATTTAGTTTTAATATTTGAGGCTGTATATCTGTATGTTAATGTTGGATTAAATAAAAGGAAATCTACAATTGTGCGTAATTCTACAGAGAGAACAAAATTCTGCCTCCAGTTACTATACAAGAGCAATTGGGAACAAAATTGGCCCAGAAGTTCCCTGCCTTCTATCTCTTTGCAGTAACATAAAATTTTAATGAGGAAAAATTACAGGAAAAAAGAACACTTTGTTTAAAAATGTTCATAAAGGGAAAAGAACTTTTTTTTTTTCCTGAATAGAGGTCTTTTGATAGTTGTTTGCTAATTTTATGCTTACACATGTGTTCAGTAGCTTCATAGGGACATTAAACACAATGTTGATATGAGCCCTCACACTGATGCTCCAGCAGAGGGATCTTAAATATTCATATGATGACTAGATTTGTGCTGTTTTATTTGCTTCTTTTCTCTTCTACCCAAAGTCCTAAGCACCATCAGATAATTAAACATTACAAGGTCTGTGATAGTGAATGTTTCTGAAAGTCTGGACATTAATTTTGTGTCCTGCCAGCTGGAAGGAATGTGATGCTCTGGCATTTTTTCCCTTGGAGAAAAGTGTTTTTCTGATATTAGACTAAAACGTTTCATCCCTGAATAAATCCTTATGGCTTTCTGAGAAGGATTTAGTGCTAAGAGCATTCAGCTTTGTGTAGGAAATTATTTTAGAGGAAGATGTTTGTGCCTGTGTAATGGTAAAGCGTGGCTTTACTGGTGTGAGATTCAAGTGCAACTGAAAATTCCAAAATTTAGGCAAGTATCTGCAAGGCACCTTCAGGCCCCACTATAGTCAGTGGCAATCAGAGCCCCCTTCAGCTGCTCATGCAGAAGCAGCTGGTGCCATTTGAGGTGCCCTGGTACATTTTTTGTAGTTTCTGAATAGCTATTTGAGAAGTGTGAGAGTTGGTCCTGTGCCATGCTTGCTGGCCTCATCCAGGTGCAGGTTTCATCTGCCTAAAGGGAGGGCATTGAATGGTGTTTGAAATGCCATAAACTGTGCCCTTTGGCCTCCATCTGCCACTCCAGAAGGACACAAATCTGCAGTTCATACATCAAGGTGTTCATCTCTGCGGACATATCTGCATAAAGAGCCAGACATCCTGGAAGCCTTTAGGGAGCTAGGTGGTTCTAGCTGGCAGTGTTTAGGCAACTAAATGGCATCCTCCTGGGCTGGTTATCTGCATCCTTTGTGGGGCTCCATTGCTGGTACCCCTGGAAACACAGGAGGCTCAGACACAGACACCCATCTCAGGCACCTCACGATGGGTGGCTGACTCCCACACACCCTGTCACAAACGTGACACCTCTCTGAGCCTGCAGAGCTGCCTGGGACTCTGTTGGGAGAAAATCAAACGAACTATGGAGGGCTGAGGAAGGAAGGAAGGAGAGAAAACTGTAGTTCTGCATGTGTTACTGCTGTGCCATGCTCTGTAACCCAGCTGGTGACACACACTGTGCATTTGAGCTGTGGTGTGCCAGTCCTCCTGCCTTATCTGCACAGCCGCAAAACGGCCACTGGGCAATCAGGCCAAGTCAGCTGCACCAGAGGGATGTCAGTGGCCCTGAGGCTTGATCACTGGGCAGCACCAGCCCAGTGGAATAAATTGTGTATCCTGAAATGACTGTCCTTCTGAGACAGCAGTAGGTACTCTATGGTAACTGGCTCGTTTTCTCCATCTCTTTGGGCCGACATCATTTCCCAACATCATTTTGCCTTTTCCTTTCCTTCGCTTCACCTGTGTTTGCCAGCAGTGCTGTCTTTGCCCATTAGCAGTTGTGTACCAGCTGCTGTGCTTTTTCTTTTTTTGGCAGTTTCCGTGCAGACTGTGCTTGCTTTTTTTTGCCCCAAACCTTTTTGGTGCATGTCAGCATTTTATCTGTTCACATGCACTAGGGAATGATAGGAGCCATGATCTATTTGGGTCAGTGCATGCCTGTAACAATTCCAAAAGGAAGGATTTTCTAAGAATAAATTCTCCAACGCCAACTACTTCTCATTCTTACCCACATAATATCTGTTAGCACCTTCTGCTATTTTTATACTTGTGAAACTGGGATAGCGTGATGAGTCTTTCCGTTGTTTTTACTTTCTTCCAGATGAACTAAGTCTTGCAATTCTCCTTTGGTTGAATAACTCATGGAAGTACATAGCAAAGCATGTAGCTTAGCAGCTGCCCCAAACTAATGTCTGCAATCATATGTTTCAAGCCAGCTGAAAATTCAAAAAGGACTCTCTAAAAGGATGACGTGGTTGTTTTTCTGAAAGTAGCACATAAATTTGTTACTGAATCTAAGTAAATGCAAAGCTAGATGACCTTTATTCTTGAGGCAGTTTGCCAGGTGTTCATTGCAGTCAAGAAAAATTTTCAACAAAAGGAAAAATTATTTACTGTCACTGCCATCAAATCAACCTGTAAATGTTACAGCTTTCAATAACTAGTGGTCACTCTCTTGATTTACAAATGGTTTCTTTGAAAAAGGTTTCCTTCTGCAGAATCTGACTGCTTAGCAATAAAATTGTGTCCCAAAGTGATGAAAAAGGATAAAAAAATCATTTTTCACCATATAGCATTAGGTTATCCTTTAAAATGAACCATTTTCAGGATTACAAGAGGCCTGAGCATGGCACATTTCTCAAAGAATAAAGCAGATTAAATCCAGACTCAGGTTCCAGGAAAATGGAACCTGAACAGGATGTTATAACAGTGGTGTAATGCTAAATTGTCAAAAATAAGTAGTTATTGAAATTGCTGGGTGGAATGTGGTGTATTGTAGCTGCATATGTTCTTCAGCTGACTTCTCCTTATCATGTATGTTTGTGTCTGGTATAGTGCTTAAGGCTATTTAACACATTTTAGGTGAGCTCTTCTATTGCCTAATTCCTATAATTCCATTCTCTCTCTGAGGGAATGTTTTCATTTATTTCTCAGTATCTGCTCTTTGTATTTCTGACATGCCCTTTCTTCACCACTTGGACATCCTGATACTAATAGGCCATAGCCAAAGTAGTCAGTACATGTTGTTATCAGTACTATAAAGAGTTTGTGTGGATGTTTAATTGGTATATTGTTACAGAAAAATAATTCAAAGGAGAAGTGATGAACCAAAAAGGCTGCTGAGGTTGGGAAATACTCAGTGAACAGGCAGAGTGGCTGTGCTCTCTGCTAGAAGCACCGAGCCTCAAGGTGTGTGCAGAGCTGATGGCAGCTCGTGGAGATGTGACACTGTGACAACACTGGTGTGGCCTTTGGAAAGGAGGAGGGAAGGAAGAACAAGGTCTGGTGGGCTGCAGAGGGTGGGTGAAGGTGCCAAGAGGAGGCAGGATAACAGAGGTGGAGGCTTCCTGGCCATGCAGGAGCAGAGGTAGGACCTGATTTTGTGATGGGCATGAACGTGGATGTGGGCCCAGGCTGCCAGTGCGTGTGCACGTGCCTGCTGTGGTCACATCTATAACAGCTGGAAGTGTCTTCTCAGCTGCTGAGGGAATGCCTCGTGCCTACTGCTGATCAGTCCTACAAAGGTTTTGAGCTTGCTATCTGCTCTTCTCTCAGTCATCACTGGTGAAACACTGTCCTTACCTGGTCTGTCTTGACTGTCTCTCCTGTACCTGGAGAGCAGCTATCCTGTATCCTGACAGGCTTTCATCAAATCTCAGTATTCTCTTTCAAAACCTTAACAAGTCTACGCTCTGTGGGGAAAAAGTAATGATTTAGGTCAGCACAGCAGAGAAACCTGGAAGAAGCCAAGCCCTGCTGGTTATTGATTGCATGAAGTCATGCAATGCTCTGCTTATCCTGCCTGCCAGCCATAGCTTCTCTGTCATCATGCTTTGGCAGCTTGTAACTCAAGGTAGAAACAAAACTTTTTGCAGGAGGCATGATGCATTTATCTTTGTCTCTGCAGTGCTGCCCATATTGTAGGGCCTCCTGTGAAAATAATGCTAATGATAACACAGGAAAGCACAGAGGCAGGGGAAGTCTCAAAGCATTAGTGATGCTTAAACTGCAGAAAAACTGATGCCAACAGGCAACAAGGAGAACACACTGGAGGAAGGGGGAAAAAAGAGATTTTCTTTAGTCATTTGTTATTTAACAAATCTGAGTTTACAAGCTATAGGCCAAATTCTGTCTTCTGATTCTTGCTTTAATGCAAAAGGAGGATATTTTTACTGGGGATCATGATTTATTCATGTTAAGAAAATGCTTTTTTTATGCCAAGTTCAGACTACAAAGTGGGAGTTAGTAGATGACGTTCAGACTGGAGATTTCCCTTGAAACAACAGGATAAAGTATTTATTTTCTGAAGTCCATTTCCCTTCACAGATAGTTTCCTATCATGTAATACCCAACAGTCAGGAAAAAGAGCCCAATACTGTGACAGACTGGATATGTAAATGCAGTATTCATACATAGCTTTATGGAGGGTTTCTTTTCCACGGTGTGTGAACCAAACAACTCAATTAAAGTGAGAAAGGAAAGACCTGGTTTTCATTAGCCATGAAGACTTTCAGAATTACATTAGTTGCAGTTGATTAGATCTTATAATTGTATTTGCTGTGTGTCAAGATGAGGCAGTAAGGGGTTTGGGTGTGTTGAGGGGGGCAGTACCCAGCTCATAGATCACTCCTGCAGGACTCATGATTAATTTCTGCTGCCTCGGTCTGTTGGGATCAAGCCCAGGGTTTTATATTTCCCACTCCAGAGCAGGAGAGAAGATTGATAAAATGCACCACGTTGGTGTGGGGGGCAGGACAGAGTTAGCTTTGTTTTGCCTCCCTGCTCCATGCTGCTGCAGGTGCCAAGCAGGGCACTGCCTGTGGCTCAGTGGGGAGGTGAATCCACAGGATATTCTGGACTGTCAAAAGCAAGTGATGTTTTAATTTACCCCAGCTCTGCTTCCAATTGAAAGGGCAGAATGATGTCATTAGGCTGCTCTCAGGAAGAAATTGCAATGAAATTTTGCCACAGTGTGAGGCTGTGAAAAGGATGTGTTCTGTCAGGGCTGCTCCTGCTGCCCAAAGGCTTAGTTGTCTACATTGTCTGGTCTGATGGGTCAGCCAAGGAGGTCAGCTCACAGGAGTGCATCTGAGGCCCTTCCCAGTGGGTCAGCACACATTAACCTCCACTGCTTTTGTCCATGATTTGTAGATATCTCCTCTCCTAGGAGTCTGGAAGTTCACTGGTCTGTCTGAGGACATGAGGCATGACCTTCACAGCTAACTTTGAAGGTACCCCTCTCTCCACAGGAAGAAGTGAGTCTTTACTGATCATGCAGAGCATGCAGGCAGCCAGTTTAGGTTATTTTTGCAAGTATGAAGTTAAAGTGGCACCTTCCCTCAAGGAACACATGTTTTCAACTCACAGAAAACAAAGATCACGGAGAGGCGGCACTGGGTGAGGGCACCAGGTATCTGGATAATTTGCAAGAACTCTTCAAAACCCACCAAATCCTTTTTTGTTTTGGATATTTTTTCATGAAAAGGAAGTTATTTAGACAGGGATTCTCTCATGTGCTGTTTTGGTCTTATCTTGACAAAAAGTAAACTCTTCAAGACAGCAACCATCTCCAGCAATNGAAGTTATTTAGACAGGGATTCTCTCATGTGCTGTTTTGGTCTTATCTTGACAAAAAGTAAACTCTTCAAGACAGCAACCAGCAATGAAGAAGGCTCTGCGTATATGCACAAAATACTTAGGAAAAGCTGACATTCCTAATGAGATACAAATGCTAAAAAGTTAAAAATTATTTTCTTGAATCAATTAAGGTGAAGTGAAATTTGGGCTTGAAATAGCTCTACACCTATACAAAGCACATTGTAATGTGAACACAGTTTTCTTCAAATTGATCTGTCACCAAGTTCAATCACTGCTGCCTCTCTTGCTGTGGGATATCACACAGCTCTTACAAATTCCTTTTGTTTCAAGATTACTTAATGTTAGCTATAACAGTCCCTTCTGATTTAATTTGTATTCTACCTCCAAGGACAGTCACTTAGCTTCCCTGGAACACTCCTGTCTTCCAGACATTTATATCCATATACTTTATGATAGCATTGGCACTCAGTAATTTGGACTGTTTAGATTTTTAATTATTTTGATTAATTTTTTTTCTTAATTAAAAAGTTACTTGAGTTGGATGGATGATCTTTATGTGCTTCATTTTGGGGGTGCATCTCACTCAAGACATATTAAAAGGCTGTCACGTCCTGACACTTGGATAAAAGATATTTTTTTAATTTATCATTTTAGGTAGAGTTATTCTCACTAGAAGTAATAAAAATTGGATCAATCTGAAAGTTTAGTATTAGTAAAAGACATTTAGTCTTCTCCTGTGATGGGAACAGAGGTGAGATCTCACAGGTGGCACCCTGTAGATAGAATATGAATAAACCAAAGCCTGGATTGAGAAACATAAACATACAGAAATGGTGTCTCATTCTAAGTAGGAGTCTCAAAAAAAAGCAATATTTTATTGGGTACAATCAAAGCATTGTGTTTTGCTGCTGCATATTTTGTAATCTTTTGTAATTTTATTTGGTTGGGGCCTTTGGAAATTGGAAGTAGCCTCTGGAAAAGTACCATCTATTTGTTGTGTTTCATGGGCCTGATTCAAACACCAGTTTGAGAACAAGTACAAGTGCCATGGATTTTAGAGGTCTTTTGGGTCAGATGACTGAGGAAAACTCTGTTTGTGCCTACTTGCCAGGCTAGGGGGAATTTCTCAGTTTCCATTATTATTACCTGAGTTTGCAAAAGGGTTGCTCGAAATGTGGTTGCACTGCAAAAACTGAAGGGGATTTGGCATGGTAGAATTACATAAACAGCAAAGTGCAATTATAAACAGACCTTGTTTAATATGAAAGAGCGTCTAGTTCCAGGAAAAGCAAAGCTATCAGAAGTAGTTGTGTCAGAGCTGGAAAACACAAAGACAGCTTTCATTTCTATATGCTCTAAAGTATGCAATAATCGTGGTCTAATTACTTCACTGCAGCCAGAAAGCAATATGGGATATTGTGGGGGTGTGGGAAACAACATAACAATGCTACAATTAAGCTGTAATCTTTGGCATGGTCACTCAGCAGATAAAGCTTTTCTGCTGTCACATTCGAGACAGTCATTATTTGGCTGCCATAGCCTGGGGAAAATATGTGATGCTGCTCCTAGGAGCTGTTGCACAGAGGCTTCATTATGGGTTTCTTCCTCAGCAGCTGGCCAAGCCCAGCCAGTGTTCTGCATTTGAGAGTTGTGGCCTCAGCATTCCCCTTCTCCCTGGTTGTGCTTGGGGAGGTTTGGACTGCTGGCCGTGGAATGGGGGGAACCTTATTAGGGGAACCTTATTATGAATTTGTGAGCTTTTAAGTTTTGGTTACAAACCTCTTTGCTCAGGCCCTGATTTGTGATGGAATCTGTGTTTGGCAGAGATTTGTGAGTGTATGGCTTGTACACAGAAAGACCTTGAGAATGTGGGAAATAAATGTGATTGCTCTGTGACAGGTTAGGTGCATAATTATGCATGTGCATTAACGCCAGGATGCAGACTGTGTTTCACAGGGACATAATCACATTCACATGCAATTATGCTCAATTTCCTTTGAAAATCTAGTTTTACAGTCTGCTATGAAACCTTGATAGTGACATCTCTTATTTTCTGAAATTCTCCGCCATTTTAAGAAAACTATTCCACTGTCTTGAAGCGAGCTCTTGAATTCACATGCTTAGTTGTTCCTACAACTTTCCTGACTCTTTCAACTTTCCCAAATTTCTTTCTTTTTGAAGAGAGGCTGCCTGCGCTGCAGGCTTGTGTGGAGTTACTAGAATTCTAGTAAGAATAGAAAGGAAAGAGTGGCAGGAGAAGTCAGGTCAGCTTTGAATACATTAACCTCGAGGTGATGTGTCCTGACAAGGCATGAATGAGTTGCTTGGAGTATGAATGCAGATTGTGGCATGGATCAGCCTTTACTGCTGCAAGAGGCTTTTTAATTCTTCTGCAGTGCCACAGATTGATGGGTTCAGAGAGACTGGGTTTCTCTCTAGAAGATGTTAAGGCTTAGAAGGGGTTAAAAGTGACCAGTGGTTTGGGACTGCTCGGTTTTGTCTTAGATCTGTTTTTGCATTATAGAGCACACACATCCTTTGATAAACCAGCCATGATTTCTGAAGAAGCAGGGGCAGGTACATTAGATCAGAACCTCATTATTCTGCTGCTTGTCAAAGCAGAAACATGAACTATTTTGAAGGCTTATGGCATGCACAGTCTCTGCAAGGCTTGTCTGACAGCCTGCAAGAGTAGCATGGTCCATGTCAGTAATTCTTTCCAGCATCAGTCTTTCAGGACCAGCCTTAATTATGTGTGCATCTGGTCTTCACTGCTTGGAATATGATGTGTCTGTCTTGAACTGTTCTTGTAAATGGGTGCAGCCAAGCCAAGCAGCTCAAAACACAACTGCACCAGAAGAGCTTTAACCTGTTGTAGGAAAGGATTTGTCCTGATTTAGTGCATAAGAACCCTAAAGGCAAAATGCACAGGTACTGCTTGAAAAAGGGGACCTTGGTCTTAGGGTTTGTGTAGTTCAGTACTGGATCTACATTTAGACAGCTAGAAGCCAAAAGAAGCCAATGCAGATGCAGAAACAGCAATTTGAGCAATTATAAATACGTTTTACAACTTTTTAAAAATGCCTTTGAAGAAACTCAACAATCTTGACTCCAGTAACACTGTGGTATTACGAGACATTCTGCAAGGCACCTCAGTCCAAATTGAAATCCTGTCACCCACTGTCTCCAGAAGCATTTAATTGCAACTGCTCTTATTCACTTAGTACCAATGTAGAGCAAGGATCATGTTTGTGTATTCAGGCTGTTCCATAGTATCATCTGTTTTAATGTGGCAATGCCTGAGAATTACCTGAAATGTTGAGTTTTGATAAAGTTTTGACATCTTTGTATTTATTTTATTAGGTTCTCATGCACACTCATTCCTATTTTGATATCTTGATGTAGTCTTTGTCACCTGTAGCAGAGGTGGTTGCCTCAGGCAGTAAACAGGACTGGGAGCTGAGAGAGAAAGAGGAGCTGGAATGGATAGAAAGCTGGACATGTCATGTGGTGGAGAAGTACAAAGAGAAGAAAAGGATCTCTAGTACAGGGGGATTTAGGCCCTAAGGACTCACTGTTATCAGATGCCCAGTCTGAAACACAAAAGATGTGGTTTTACCAGGTTAGAACAGCCTGAAGTATAATTTTGGCTGCAGTCAAAAGGCTCTTTCCCAAAGCCAATCCCATGCACCACTCAGGAATTAGTTCTGGTAAGGGACCCTCCTGGAAGATAATACAACCAACATTCTGTGGGGAATAAGACAGTATAAGATTGTTGGCTTGGGCTGTACAAGGAAATGGTCTCCAACATGTTTCATTTACTGCAATGGGCCCAACCTTAATGTCCAAAGCACAATTCCCACCAGCTTCTGAAGAAAGGCTCCATAGCAGGACTTGCAGGAGGAAATACCTATGAAAAGTTTGACCCAAGTATTTTGCCCACACAAGAACAAATGCAGCCCTGATGATGTCATAAAATATGTGTGTAATGCTTTATCGGGTTATGCTGTCAGGAATCCACCAACTGTGGCAAAGTTACAGAAAGGAGATGCTCAGGAGCTGCCTCCAGCCACTCTGCAGTTAAAGCCTGGTTAGGCCACAAAGTGGAAAAGGTCAGAAAACACATTCAATTTAAAATCAGAAGGTTTAAGGGAAGGTTGTTTGAGTGAAAGAAGGGTGCTTTGATTTCATTTTAACACAGGTCAGCATAGTGCTACACTCAAGGTTGTTTCAGGAGCACAAACAGCATTTTCCTGCCAGCACCATGGTATTTGCATGCAGAGAACAGTCCTGACATGGAAATGGGTAAGGATTGACCAAAGTGCATCTGCCCAGTCCTCCCCCTTCTCTAAATAAGGTGTGCAGTTTGGTGTGAGCTGTTGTGGGTACAGGAGTAGTGGATTGTTTGCCTTCAAATGTTTTCTTTAGGGTGACCTTGAGGGTGTCACCTACAAGGGGTGTGCTGAGTCTTTGGGCCCCTGGAGATAGACTCTGCCTGCTGGTGCCTCAGCTGGGTGGGAAGTTGCAGAGGGAATTTTCTGGAGGGGGAGTAAGGTAAGTCCTCAAGGTCTCCTGTGGGATGCCATCTTCATAGAGAAAGTGTATTTTCAGGATTTGGAGGAACAGAAGATGAAAGGCTTTTACACTGAGAGGTGTTAATCACACATTCAGGACAATTTCTGCTGTTGGCTGTGTGCTGCAGCCCAGGTTTCTCGTCTGATTTTGTGGTGAATGACAGCATTTGCAGCTGCATGTTGACAAGAGGACATTCCCTTCATACTTCTCAGACCCTCTCTCAGTTTGTGGGTCCACATATCTAGTACTTGCCCATTTTCTGGTTTAATACAGCTCTCTGAGGGATTGCTACCAGAGTAATAAAAATCTCATACAAAAATTCCAACCTTCTTTCCCACTCTCCCCACTCCTTGCCAGGCCTGTGCTGGGGAGCAGAGGGGATCTTCCATGGCCCTGCTCTGTTTTGCAGTTTAGCAATGGATTACTGAAAGCACTGGGAGCCGGAGGGCTGGCAGGGGAAGAGAGCAGGAGGAGACTGAGCAGTTCACAAGGGAGTCCTGTAACAGAGCTCGGGGGTGAGCACGTGAAGCACCTGGGCAGTGCCCCCGTTAGCCGAACACAGCCTGACAGCCCCAGCCAGGGAGCCACAATCCCCACAGCCTCCGTGGATCTCCCCTGTCCTGTCGCGTTTGGCTTCTCACATTCAAAGTCGCTCGGTTGTCAGAACAATTTAGTCTCTTGCCTACGCTCCATCTATAATTCATTGAGAAACCCAGAGAGGTGAAGCTGTTGACATTTCCCACTCTTTTCCCTCTGGAAGGCGTGGGCCGAGTGTTGTTTGCAGCAGGACATGAATGAAGCTGTTCTAAACCCAGAAGCCGAGGGGAAGGTGGTGGCAGAGGGACACGCTGCCATCTCCTGCCAGGACACCGAAGCATGGCATCTGCCCATCACAAGCACATCCTTTACATGTACCACCATAAACTCAGGAAGGACTTTGCTCAGAAAATCCTGGCCAGATCCTGAAGTGCACTGGGTCTTTTGGGTGCTAGTCTTCAAAGTGTTTGGGTCTCACTCCAAACTTTGGCAGCAGCTTCCCCACCAGTTAAAATTTATGTTTCATGTGCTCCCCAGAGTCGCAGCCTGTCTATCTGCTTCACTCCAGATACAGGTTTTTGGAACCAAAATTGCATTCTCCTGATTATCACATCAGGCTGAGCTGCCTCAGCTCTGCTTTATCCCTGCAATAGCCACAAGCAAAAATAACACATTATTCACCATAAAAGTGTGGGTTATTCAACAAAATATCTGTCATTCTGAAACCACAAATATAATTGGGCATTTTAAGTGCAATTTTGAGGAATGGCTACAGGCATCATTTATCATATGGATTTCAATAATGGCAAATATTGATGTCTAAAAAGCAAGAAGTTCCCACGAGAAGAAGAAGAAATTTTATCCAATATAGTGTAAAGATTAGTTTTCTGAACGGGTAGTGACTTTGAAATGTGAACGCAGTCTATTGTTTAAATTTTGCCATAGATGAAATAACCAGATTTCTTACCCACGTGTTCCAGGCCTTTCCCTGCTATTCTCTTTTATAGTTCAGCATCCTCAACAACTTGCGTGGAGAGTTCTGTGGATAGGGTTCAGTGGAAGAAATAATCATTTTTAAAGGGTTGTCACACAGGAAAATAATTCTAAAAACCCCAAACAGTTCCCTTGACCACTATTCTGTGTCAGCAGTGTCTGTCTGCAAGGCTGAACTATTTGAGTCTGACAGGCTTCCACGGGTGGAGGTAGGACTATTTTGAGCCTGACCGATGAAGGACCCCATGTGAGCTCCATCTGTAGCAGCAGAGTTTGCACCGAGCTCTGAAGCACCCTCGTAAGAGCCACAAATCCCAGTCCCCAAATGGGGAGATTCACCAGAGGGCAGCACAATATCACTTTCTATTGTAAAAGCAGGAGTTAATCATTTCAGTTGTCAGAGAGCTCTTAGAAATTAGCTGCTTGTTGTTCCATCCTTGTGATTTCAAGTAAGTTTCTCTATAGAGCTAGCCTCTGGAGCATCTCCTCAATGCAAGGTATTAGGCATTGATGTTTTCATGTCCAGGCATTCAGAGAGAGTTCAGGCTGTTGTGTTTCCAGTGTAGGTCTTTGCCAGGTTTCTGTCCTGGGCTGGTTGGAGCAGCTGATGGGTGCTGATCCAGCTTCAAGCATTCCAGGAACTCTATACTGTGTTAAAGGCACCAGCCTGGGTGTATATTATTTCAGCCTCATTTTCTGGGAGGCATTACACAGAAGGAGTAAGCCCTCTGATGTCACTGGATGATAAGGGTTCACAGAAGGTGAACCTCAGAATCATGGAATGGCCTGGGTTAGAAGGGGCATTGAAGGTCATCCAGTTCCAACCCTCCTGCCAGGGCAGGGACACTTTTCACTAGGCAAGGTTGCTCAGAGCTCCATCCAAGCTGGTGTTGAACACTTCCAGGGATGGGGCATCCACAACTTCTCTGGGCAGCCTGTTCCAGTGTGTCACCACCCTCACTGTAAAAAAATTTCCTTCTGAGATCGCATCTAAACCTTCCCTCAAACCTACTCTCAGTTTAAAGCCCCTCCTCCTTGTTCTATCACTGCATGCCCTTTAAAAAAGTCCCTCACCAGTTTTCTTGTAAATCCCCTTTAGATACTGGAAGGCTGAGATGATTTTGTGCTATAATTGTGTTTAATTCAGGCTGTCACGTGTGCTGAGCAGATTCCAGGTCCTTTAGCACTTATGCTAAACTCCTGCCATTCAGGGAGCTAAGAGGAATCACTGGTCATGTTTTGCCTGCTCAGCTTCCTTCATTCAGGGCTTCACTTGTCATCAGTCTGTTCCTAGTTATTTCTCTGTTCTGCTTGCACAGGTGTCTGCAGCAGTCACCTCCCCTGGTTCAAGTGCCACTGTGCTTTTCTGTCCTTTTCTGACCTCTTTCTCTCAGCATACAGTCAAAGCATTTCATGCTGTTTTCCTGTAAATTAACTACATCTTCTGGCCTTGGTCATTCCCTTTGCTATTTTGACTTCTGCCTGGTGGGATGCCTCATGTGTAGAATCAGTCTTGTGCTTCACTCCTGACATCACACCTAGAGGTCTTCCTTGCCTGGCTGTTTCTCATCTCACTCCTTTTGAAGTTCAGTCTGAACTCTCTCTGCTCCAGCTCATCCCTACACTTCCTAACTCTGTACTGAAGCCTTCAAAGACACAGCTTTTTCATGGGGCTGCTCCTTACCTCAAATATTATCTTTATTTAAAGCCCTGGAACTTTAAGAATATATATTTAGAATTAAAAAAAATCACTTTTCTTACAGTATAAGCTTAAGGTACATTACCTAGTCTTCTCAGAGTATAGTATCCTTCTTCAGAGTAGATACAAAATTAGAACTTAGTAGTAGAAATAATTTTAATATCTTTCAAGAAAGGTCTGTGTCTGCTCTAAAAGAAAATTAAAATGTGTTTCTGTTTTAAGAAAAAGATTTTAAATCTCTTCCCCCTCCCTTCCTTCCTTCCTTCCTTCCCTCCTTCCCTCCTTCTTTTCCTCCTTCCTTCCTTCCTGTTTCATTTTATTTCTTGGGAAAACCAAGGAAGAAAAGACAACAAAAATGCTGTAAAAAAATTTTGTTCAGTTTCCTTTGTTTTTACGTTCCTTTTTTTTCCTAAGGAAAAAAGAAAATTAGGGGATTTTGAAGGCAAAAGGATTGGACAAAAGAAACGAAAAGATATTTTAAGAATTATTTTAAAAGTTTTAGCAGGGCAGAAAATGTCTTTGAAAATTCACAAAAAAGAAAAGAAAAATTTAAAAGGGAAGTACTTTCTATTCAACCATCTTAACAAGGGTTTGGAGCTAGTTAAGGCAGCCAGCACAGTGTGCTTTGTAATGTTTTCTAGATGAGGACAGTCCATCACCTTTACAGGAATCCATATCAATACACAGTGCCCTTGCATGACATCACAGAGGTATTTCTGGGTGTTAGACCAAGTTTTCTCCTGACTAAATCTGATTCAGTTTCCCTTAAGATCTCTCCATTTTGCAGTCAGTGCTATGACTGTGACTCAGTGCAGAAATAACCCAACCTGGGCTTTAAAATAGGGATGAGGCAGGGCTGTGTCATCTGCTGTATGCATAATTTTTAGAGTGATATGCCACTGCTTTTAAATGTTTAATTTTTCAGGCTCTGCCAAGGTAACCAGAGAGGCACATTGCTTGGCAGTGGTCATAGCTGAAGAGCAGTGACTCTGGGGTGTCAGTGCTCAAGACTACCAAATCTGCTTTGCTAAGGTGTGTGGCACCTGTTCCTCCTGTGTATTGAGGGGATTTGAGAAGTTTCACAATGTCTGGCTTTTTTGTTTCTTGCCCAAACTAAAAATATGTAACTACACCTTGAAATTGGTCTTTTCAGGATCAGCAGCTTTTTCTCTCTTTTGTTTGTTTCTTCCCATTTCAATTTATATAATGCCATTCTTATCTAAAGGAAAAGAGTTTTTTTAAAAAAGCTTTTATCCACTGTGGATAAATTAGTAAGGGTCTTCTTGGAAGGTGTTCAGAAGTCTGATCCTGCATGGCTGAAATTAATGAGTCCATGTTATGCAGGAACAGAAATGCTACCCAGCTACCCAGTCACATAACTTAGTTGTTATGTGTAACAAAGAATCTTCACCAGATTTCCCTTGATCTGAATGGCCTTTTTCTGGAAATAAATCTTCTTTTCTCCAAAGATTTTGTTTACAACATGGTGATACGTTTTTGTATACAAGCCCCATGGGCTGCTGTGCTGTAGCAAAAGTTGTATTTATTCAAGTTCTTAAAAAACCACACTGTTTACTTTGTTGTTTTCTCAGACTCAGGTAGGGAGAAGCAAAAAAAGGAAGTTCAGTATTGCTACTCTCCAGACATTTTATTAAGTAAAGAAGCATGTCACACAGAAATAAGACTGGATCTTATCTGCTGCGAGAAAGGTTTTTGTGGTATTCCTTTCAAAGACTCACCTAGCTTGTTTGTCACTGCACTTTGAGCCTCGAATCAAGTGCAGGCAGGAGAGAGTGAGAGAGGAGGTGAAGGCTTGCAGCAGCTCTCTTTTTGGCTTGTTAACTTTGCAGAAGTTCTAGCTGGTTTTGAAAGCTCACTTTTCAATGAAATTTACAAATACAACCACAAAATAGATTACTCTGTCCCTCAAAGCGGCTTTATAAATCTTCTCCTGAAAATATGCTGTACTACCTATTATTCACATTGAGATGGTAGATAGGTAACAGCTTGCGTTAATATTTGACAAATCTGTTCTGTGTTACTGTCAGAAATGTAGCTGAAAATCTCTTTGGCTGGCTGGCTTGTACTTGAAACTGGTTTCTGTAAGATCTGGATTTGAAAATCTCTCCTGCCAGATTTGTAGCTGTCAGATTCATTATCTTCAAAATTTCTCCTAACCTCTGATGGCATTTTTCCTTCTGCAGAAACAGAAGGTGCATGCAGCACAGATGTCAGTCTTCTTCAAGGAGTGACTTCTTCAACCCCAAGTGATACCAGCTCCTGCTAGTACCATGGGGCTAGAGGGTGTTTTTTTAGGCAGTGGACAGATCCACGTAGTCCTGTGGGGAAGTTTGGCTGCCATGACGACCCTATTGTTCCTCTCGTTTCTCATCTTCCTTTGCTCCAGCTGCAATGGGTAAGGCTCCAGTGCTTAATGGTTCTTTATTCACTTTGGACACAGCTTCACGTATAAATAGTTAGCAGGAAATACTGAGGACTGAGGTACAAAAATAAAAAAAAAAGGTACAGTTTTCAGAGCAATCTTCTGTTTGAACAGTTCTATTCATTCTAAAATCTAATTATATTTTTCTTTTCCTGTGAGGGAAGTACACAATTGTGCTTGTTCAGTGGTTTCCCCTAAGCAGAAGCCTGGAGCACAGGTAGACACTGAGTGTTAGCAGATCACACCCCCAGGCTGTAACTGAGAACATTAGGTGGGCTAAACAGGACCAAAAAAAGCATAGGTAAAAAGGAAAGGGAAGTGATTATGTACTTCAGCTTTGCTATGGCCATTCCTGAAGTATAAGGAATATAATACTGATCCTGCCTATCAAGCAAAAATGAGTAAGGATCAAATAGTGGCGCTAATTAGTACCTTATCCTTATTTTCTTCTCCATAAAAGGATTCAATTTCACCAATACAGACACTTCTGCTGACTTTGTTTATGCACATTTCAAGGCTCCTTCATGACGTGCAAGCTGAGCCCTGCTGACTGCACAGGGAACTGGGCAGCCTGCAGTCTGTCCATGGTGCCCTTCCACGGGCCACACCAGTCAGACCCTTTGCTAAGAGGACTGGCACTGCTGTGGTCCTTACTGCTACATTTTGCAAGCACAGCTGAATCAACCCAGTATATGGGGGGAAAAAATCCAGTACAGCAGCAAAACCTGCAATCTGGATGCATCTGCCTATAAGGAGCATGTGCTTTCACCCCTTCAGTTTTGAGAACATTGAGGAAATTGTGCAGCCATAAAATGCACTGTATTGGCACAAGATGTGGCTACAGTGGAAGGCCCTGTTTTTCAGCAGGATTTATCTAATGTCCACCATGCAAAAAACAGTTGTGGGCAAAAACAAGTCATGAAGTTTGTTGAAACCCTAAAAAGCCTAAGTTAGAATATGTAATTTCATGATTCAGGAGTAACACTTTCCTAAACCATAAGTTGAAACTTCAGTATTTTCAGTATTTTCTTATTTTCACAGTTTCCTGGGATATCCGTGAAAAAAAAAAAAAAAGAGTAGATTTTAAAAAAATATATATATTTAAAAGCAGAAAGCTATTTTAAATATTCTTTAGCCCACAAACATTGCATTTAGTTACTGTGTATGGTCTTTAAGGCCTTTTCCAACCCAAATGATTCTATAATTCTGTGTTTTGTTTTCTAAGACACCAATCCTTGAAACATCTCTAGAAAGATGGGTCAAACCACTGAGTAATCTTTGCAGTTACAGAGATATAGTGCCTGAAATATTCTGGTGATGTTTTTAAATAAATTCTTGTGTTGCTAGTTTGGACATAGTATCTTTTGTTTCAGGTCATTCTGTAAGGCAGGCTGTTTATGCATAAATGCAGTTGTGCAGAATTTATTCCTGGCTTACTCTTCAAAAATGGACATGGAAAAGTGAATAAAATTTGCGCTTTCTAAAATATCAGAGTCAGAAAAACTTCCAGGGAGGAAATTCAGCTTTTAACTTTCTCTGCTCTGCATTGGTGCATGCTCACTTGTTGTTTTGTAATTTCCCAATTATGTAGTATTTTAACAGTTGCTAATGTGGAAGTACAGTTCACTGCAGACTTTGGAAGAAGCAAAAAATTTATATTGTCAATATATTCTCACCTTTTTATTTGACATTTCATCTAAGGGAAGAACTAACATTATTTTAAACTTACACTTTTTTGTAGTATTTCTGAATAAGAGCTGTATTTCCCAAATTATAAAAACTGGAAATGTGATCCATACTCAGACTCCTATGAAGGATCCAGGGAGGCAGGATTCTTTTAAAAATGTAGGCCCCTGCTGCTATGAAATTTTTACACCTTTTTGAGCATGCTTATTATCAATTTGACTAGTATTTTTAGTGGAAGTCACCTGGATTTCGTTGGCCTTTTCTAATTCCTCATAGGATACACACTTTTTACTGACACAGTTTAAGGGAATTCCTGAATAGTCTGTCGCCAGAATGTATATCTGAGAATTTCAGATACGATTAAATTGAAGAATAATATTTTTATTATTATAGAATCATAGAATGGCCTGGGTTGGAAGGGTTTTAAAGATCATCTAGTTCCCTGTCATGGGCAGGGACACCTTTCACTAGATCAGGTTGCTCAGAGCCCCATCCAGCCTGGCCTTGAGCACTGCCAGGGATGGGGCATCCACAAGTAGTTGCTTCTCAGAGCAACTTGTTCCAGTGTCTCACCACCCTCACAGTAAAGAATTTTTTCCTAATATTTAATCTAAACCGACTCCCTTTCAGTTTGAAGCCATTCCCTCACGTCCTGTCTCTACATATAAATTATTTACATTATATAGTAATTATTATCATCAGTCTCTTCTCACTGTGGTCTGACACTGAGTGAGAAGGGTTTTGTGTGTTTGTTGTACCTCTTCAGTTATGTTTATCACCATTCTGCCTCAATAGTGTTTTTACACAGAGGTTATACCAATATGTAATAATGTAATAATTTTCAGTTATTCCATTTTCAATATTATTGTGAATCATAGTTCTGTTCCCTGAACAGTGTAAGGTCTGTGAATTATTGGCATTTGCATATTAGCATAATTTGTAGTAAAAACTCATGTGCCTTTTTCATTAAGGGAAAAGAAGGCCAAAAATCAGAATGGAGATCATGAAAATCTGATGAATGTGGTAAGTATTTATTTCTGGCAGTTTGTGTCTGTCTTGTGGTTGGTTTGTACCCGGCTCCTTGCAAAATACAACAGATGAGAAAATAGCACAGGAATTTCAAGATGGTTGAGCATGGGAAACTTATAAAGCTGCAGAACAGGAAGAGGAGGAAAACTTGTGTAGACTCTGATAATCTGCACTTTCTCAGTGCCCTTTCTGCCACCACTGTACTCCAGCCTTTCCTTCACTCCATTTGCAGCCCAAGGGCAGTGCACCCTTTGTCAGCTGCTGTCTTCTCACAGGTTAAAGCATAGTAATGTCTATTACCATAAAGCTTGAAGAGGACATCACTCTGGACATCTTTGCATTTATTTCTTTTTAACACCTGTAAACACAGGCACTTAAGTCTTTGAATCTAGTTGGCATGGTTTGGTTCCCCTGCCAATAATGCCTGTGGGTCAGAGCTCTGGAGATGGGAATGAGATTCGCTGTGTGTATATTCATGTGAATGTTTATTCTGGTCCAACGGTGACTGATTTGTGTTGCAGCCTTCTGAGAAGGAGGTTTTCAGCCATTCCATCACAAGTTCAGCTACGGAGCCTCCCCCAAACAGTGAACAGAACGGAGCACTCAGCAATGGTGAGGGTGAGTAGTGGCAGCCCCTGAGGGTGGGCTGAGCCAGCAGCTCCATCCCAGTGCTCACAGCTCCCACCTTAGCCAGCTGCACACTGCTGATCCCTCAGCTTTCAGGCTGCTAGCTGTCAGCTTTCCAAGCACACGGGCAAGCCATTTGTCTGCACACTCTGCACAGCCCTGCAGGTCTGACACCAGATCACACAGAATTTACAGCCAAGTCAAAAAATGCCATGAAGTCGTTTGCTTTGCTGGGGAGGCAGTGGAGATGATCATCTCATGGAGATTCAGGTGGTTTAGGCTGTATCTCCACTTCACTACTGCTCCCAGTCCTCCACACCAGCCAACACCAGGAGGTGCTGAGGTGCTCTCCTGGGCTGCCAGGTCTGGGTCACCAAGCCATACCTGCAGATTGACCAGGTCATCAGGCAGAGAATGGGACCTTCCCTAATCTTGGTAAGCTATGGAACTGGGATAAAACCAGAAGATGAAGTTGCACCCTAGAGTTTCAAAAGTGCTCCAGGAGGCAGTGGAAATATTTCAGGTCCTCCTCCAGGGCTTTGGATCACAGTCCTGTGCTGTGCTGTCACTTATATTTTTATCTTTTAGAAAACAGGCAACATAAATAGGCTTCCTTTTTTTTTTTCTTAGTCTTTGTTTTGCTGAACACTCAAAATTATTCACCCTGAAGTATCACTGGAAAATATTTTACTCAGCTGCAGCTAAAAATAAACTCACTCTCAGCTCAGAGCCACTGGGAGCCAACTGTTGTCTTTACACTAACACCAACACCAGGGGCTGCACTCCAACTTGGAGCTCTCTCCTCATCTCCTGCAACCACAGGCTAAGTATTCAGACTTTACCCCTTAGAGACAAATATCCAAAGTAATTTTTAAACTTTGTTTCTGCAGCTAATTGCTGTTCTCAACCATTGGCTTGTTATGTATGTAGGTGTGTGGTTCCCTTAGGGACTTGATGTGCAGAGAAAAGCTCTGCAGAATGGAAGTATTTCTCTCTGCCATGAGTCACCACGTGTGCAGCTGTCAGAGCTGCCACTAAAAGGTGTGCTGTCAACCAGCAGACAGTTTTCAGATTGTCTGATATTATACTCAGCTTACACTCTGCATAATAGCCCTTCTGAATAACAGGAACCCCTGTGCTTTAATTTCTTACTTATACTTTATGCACTTTTTGTTAATAGTTCTTTTTATTGCTGTTTCTGGTAGCTTTCTGAGCAAGGGCAGGGCTGTGGAAGCAAAATCATCAAATGCTGTGGGTTTTTTTTCCTTTACCCAACCTGCCAGCATTGTCTTACCTATGCCAACCCTTCAGCTACACCAAACCCTTCTGTGCTACCACTCATAACCACAGAAGCACCGAAACTTGAGCTCTCATTGTTTTTGATTATCCCTCCAGCCTGAATGGCGTGTGTGCTTTCTGGGTTCTGTTCTAGAAATCCCTGGAATCAAGGACCAGAAAAGCAGAACTCCCATCTCCCATTCAGACAGTGATTACCATCTTACACCTCCAGTTCAGTCCTGAGTTTTGCAGAAAGGGCATGGCTCCCTGCAGGTGCTGTGTCTGCATTCCCTGAACACGAGAGAAAGCAATGTCCATGGCAACCACCAAATCAAGGGCATTGATTGCTTTGGCAATGCTTCTGTCACCATGTCAAACACACTGAAGGACACAGAAGAATGGGTTGTTTTTGTTGAGATAGTGCCTTAGGAACTGTACTAGGAAAAGTTAGGCTGCTCAGAAGTAAATTTTTAAAGAAATAGTGTGAGGTAAAGTTACCTACCATGCTTGAAACATGCCTGTATATGCCCATGAATGCATGCAAATGTCACACGTGTGGTGTAAGATGAGAAGCCCCATATATTTGAGTCCCTAATACCCTCTAGTGACAATGACATGTGGCCCAATTCTGGAACCTAAAACATGTTCTGCCTAACACTACCTTCTGAAGTCTAGTCTTCTCTCTTGTGCATATGGCCAGCTCGTTAGTGGGTTGTCAACCTACATTATGTGCTGCCAGACTAAGAGAAGAACGGCTCAGCCTTCGGTGAGGAGCTTCTGGTGGAGCATGCAGGGAGGGCTGAGCCAAGTGCAATTCCAACAAGAATTTGGCCAGCATGTTAAACAAGCTGAGGGATGGTAGGGAGGAACAAGGAACACTTTCCTTTTGATTCCAAAGAATGGGGAAATGCAAAGAGGAAAATCTAACAAGGATTTTTGTAGGGCGCTTGGTTTGAGGCCTCCCACCTGTTTCCCATCTGAGACTACCGAGCACTCTGTAATCATTCAGTGAGACTGAGTGCACAGCAGCTGAATATCTATGCACAGCTAACCTCCCACCCCCTGTTCTGACAGTGAATGCTGTTGCCATATAATGTGATTTGGGGGTGTACAGACTATTTTAGATGTTGTGAGAAAGTTATTTTACCAGTAGAGTGCAGAAATGTCTGTAACTGAAACCTTTTGATAAGCAAAAAGCATGCTAATCACTAGGCATTTCCAGGCATTAGTATAATTTATCCTTTCCAGCATGTCACAAAAACAAAGTGATGAAGAGAGTACCAAATCACACCTTTTAGTTATGCCTTTGTTTGTAATACTTCTCTATCATTTTCTTTAGTTCTTTCTGAGGACAGTACAGCTGCCTGTATCCAGCCTTATGAAGAAGTACAGACATCTGATCTGCTTGATCAACAGGATAGTCTTGGAAAGTCTATAAAATGTCACCAAAGCCGGGAGCTACCCAGTATTCCCCCTAACAACCCCATGGAAACTATTATCTCATCTAGAAATGCAGAAAATGATCAAGGTCCTGGAATGGAAGGGCCTTATGAAGTCTTGAAAGACAGCTCCTCTCAGGAGAACATAGTTGAAGACTGCTTGTATGAAACTGTGAAGGAAATTAAAGATGTTGGAGCAGTGGTCAGCATGGAAGGGAGCTCTAACAGCAAATCAAAGGCTTCACTGACAGTTTCTGAAGGTCAGAATCAGATTCCTGAGTGCAGAATTGAGTCAGCAGAATATGCATCTGTTGACCGAAACAAGAAGAGTCGACAAAGTGCAAATTCAGAAAGTCCTCTTGACAACATACCAGATGTGGAGGATGAACTTCCCCCTCCAGTACCCATGAAACTTCTTGATGAAAATGAGAATGTGCAAAAAAAAGAGGTGGAAGAAGAAGTAACAGAAGGAGCAAGTAAACCAGAAAAGGTAAATACTGCAAATATTTGTCCTCATCAAACAGCCAAATAGTGATAGAGAACATATGGATGGGAGAGAATTTAATTTTTCAGTAACAAAAAATAGCAAGAAAAAAGCCCACTCAAGATGAAGCAAGACTCTAAATGGAAATATGATGTGTATAGTATAGTCTTTGCACTTTGTATTAGAGGCATGTGCTCATTCTGTTGCCGCCTGTATTTTTGACTGTTGCAGCTATGCACTACATAAGGCTTTTCCCAAATATTATCCAGGAATTGCATAGGAGGCCTCTGCTTCTTTGTTTGATGGTATTATGCTTGTGGAAGCTATTACAAAGGGCATCTAGTATCTCTGTCAGCATCTTTATCTTGTTCTGAAGCCCCCTCTTCTTTTTTTTTCTAATGAACTGACACTTACAAAAAGGAGAGGGGTGCATCCTTGGTGGATGTCCTTACTTTGGATGTGCCTCTTTCGTTGGGCCACCTTGACTTAGCTGTGCAAGTGTTGGCACCTGCTCAAAGTGACTCACTTTGTCTTTTGCTATAGGAGAGTGGGATAGAAAGAGAGAGGGATTGCAGCAGTATGCTTTTTTATTTGTCAAATTCTGTATGTCACATGTAAACAGAATGTAAGGAATTTCTAAGTGCTGAAATCACAGCCAACAGTTAAGTTTTCTCAGCAGCTTATGCTTCCTCCCTATAGGAATGAGTTGTGGTGAATTCCTTGAAAAACAGAATTAGGACATTTTCAACAGTTTATTTTCCCATTTGTAGTTTTTTATCAGAAGTCATTTTAATGATGCTTTCAGATAGTAGCAGAGATTTTTCATAAACTGTTGAGTTTTCATTTTCCAGAATGTTTAGATCTTCTCATTAATTGTGAATGAAAGAACTGTAGGTTTAGCACATTTTTGGTGTCCGAGTCATCAAATAATATTAGGTAGGTACTGATGAAAATTTCAAAAAAATTCTTAAGATGCAATGTGACTTTTTAAAGTAAACATTTACATGAAAAATCACAGCAGAGCTGAGGTATTGTTACTTGTTTCTGGCTGTTCTCTTATTTGAAGAATTTCAGTAATCCAGGAAAAAGGCAGAAGAATATCTTGTTAAATAAAAAACTAACCATGTAACTTTTAAAGCATAATATAGTCCAAATGGATAAACTGAAGACTTCTTGCAGTATAAAAATCGCTTAGATAGACTCTTCAGTGCACATTTTTGCAAATAATGAGCTCGTTAAGTAAAAAAATTAAGATGTGACTGTCAACAATAATCCAGCAACATTTCCCCCTCCCACATTCCAGCCATAAGTAATTTCTAATTAAACTTCTGGATAAACAGCTTTGTGTAACAGTGACATTTTTCCTACCAGGTGTGAAAAGACTAGCAGAAAGTAATTGTATTTCCCAGGCACCAATACAAAGGAAAAGCCTTTGCTGCTCTGTAGCTCCCCAGCACACTGTGTATGCAGTGTCAGTAATTGCAAGGAGTGGGAATTGATTAAAATGGTTCAGGTTTTGAAGGATTAATCAAGAGATGACACATGCGGTCCCCTAAGTGCCAGAAAAAAGGTGTTTGTCTAATTAAAATTTATTCAGAGCTGAAGCCACCCCGAGTTAAATCTTGGGCAGCATCAGATCGTTCCGTGCTCGCTGCTGGGTACATGCATTATGCATCGAGGTGGGTGCCTGTCCTGTCCTTGAGAGCTACAGCTGCAGCAGGGCTGGAGATGGTAATTGATGGAATATATAAATGTCATTATTGCTGGCATTGTGTGGGGAGGGGGCTGTGGGATTGTTTTTCTGTTGTGATGATGGCAATTTTCCCCTTCATTTTGCTGCTTCAAGCAATGGAGAGCAATGCCTGTTTTTTTTCCAATGTGGCGACCAAGATGTTCATGGAAATGCACGTTACATTGATAACTCTTTTAGTTAGACCCCATAGGTGCTTCTGGTTTTGCTTCCTCTTCTATGAGTCTACTTAGCTGCTTTGTTTAGCAGGACATCTGTATCCCAAACTCTTCAGCCTGATGGCCCTGATGAAGACAGAGGTGGTGTGTACGTTGTGCAAGTCTCTCTCACTATAATGAGGGCACAAAGAAGGGACAGGCAGGGAGGCACCTGTGTAACCAAGGCTTGTACCTGCCAATGGAGAGAACAGACTGTCTCCAAGCTGTTTCAGTCTTTTAAAAGAGGGCAGCCAGGGTGATCCCCGGCCCATGCCAGTCCAATCTGGGAGAGAACTAGCTGGACCAAGCCAGAGACCATTCCTGTATATAACAGCATGAAAAGGACAAAGCATCCTTTTAAGAGCCAGGTGTGCAGTAAATGGGTGAAAATTTACCTAAACTGGTTTTTGGTTGAGACCCAGCTAAATCCTTTGGAAAGACTTGGTGAAGAAAGACACCTTTAATAGCAGGAGGCCTCTGACAGGCCTCTGTCACATGCAAAACCGTGAGCATAGTTCTAATAATAATACTGGAGGAGCAGAATAGATTTCTTTCATTTTTATTTTATTTAAAAAGGAAGTATGGATCTCCTTTTCCACCCAGGTCTTTCCAGAGTGAGCACCAGTAGAAATGCTCTCTGTGTGTCCATCTGGCTGCTGCCATCTGATTTCAGCCTTGCACAGCCTGAGGATGGGCAAAGCATCTCTTACAAATGCACCAGAGGAGAATGTTCTTCTTGTTCTTGTGCTCAAGTCAGGAGCAGGAGCTGAGCCAAAGAGCAAAAAATCAAGTGCTGTTGAGGAATAAAAGGAAAGTGGAAGAGAAATAAGGACACATGTTGTTTGTGTTGCTACCATTGAGTTTCAGCATAGTTTAAAATGTTGCTAGGTACGAAATGTCTAGGGGCAAGTGGGATTTTTTAATAACAATATCCTCCAAAATTGATGTGCCACAAGCTTCAAATTTAGAAGAAAGAATGCTATATGCAGGGGAACAGCACAGGATTGCAAACACCCTGGGGTATTTATCAGTACTTGAGTGGGAAACTGTAGAAGGGGTCCTGACACATGGTGCTTATAGACACACTGATGACAGAAAAATCGCTGAAGAATTTTATGAGCACATGCTTGCTTTAATGTGTGAGGATGAAATTAGTATCTTACTCCCCAGCACAAAAAATAATGCTGCAGATAGGAAAGGCTAAACTAAGTTGCTGAAATGAAGGAGATCTAATATAAAGCCAAAATATATTTGAACTTTCTGGTTTCCTTTTTTTTTAAGTAAACAAACCACACGTTAAAGAGCTCTGTTCTCCAGTCTGTGAGAAAGAAGTGAGGGAGTTTGTCAGTGTGAGGGAAGCTCTTCAGGAGAAACAGGCAGAACTTTAGGGTCCTTTGGGATAGAGTCTGTCAGAAGTGCCTAGGAACTTGAAGTTTGGTATTTACCAGAAGTAAAAACAGCAAGAAAATGGAAGGAGGAAAGAAGCTATCATAATGAGCCTCTGTGAAAAGAAAAAAAAAAAAAAAGAAAAAAAGAAAACAAGTTCTGTGTGCCTGGAAGTGGTATTTTATTGATTGTGCTAAAAATATCTCTAGTCCTCCATGCTGGCTTGCAGTGGAGGTGATATGAGGTATTTTATTTGGAGAAGTTATGTGAAAGTCCAAAATACAGTCTTTTACAGTGCTGGAAGGCTCCCTCTGAATTCTTGTGGAGCAGGAGTCCAGCAAAGCCTTCTTGCCCCAGGGTGGAGGCATCCCACAGCTGCTGTGTAGCAGCAGGGACTTTGTTGTTGTAAAGGTCCAAAGGCATTGTTCATAAGAGCAAAATGCTTTTCCCCCCATGTTTCCTGACCTGTTTTACACAGAGCATTTTAGATGCTTGAAATCAGAGTTGACACCAAACCGAGCCCTCCATCCTTCAGTGACTCTGCTGTGTGAGCTGGCTCCAGCTCAGGGTGGGCTGCAGCAGGTCTGAGTGGTTGTGAGGCCAGGCTGCTGAGCAGCTCAGCACAGGGACTGGATTCCAGGGCTGGAGGACACAGCTCTCCCATCCAGCACATCCAGGATCTACAGAATGAAGGATAACAATCATCCAGAAGGTGTCAGCTGAGTATTGCTCTTTTGCCATCTAAAAGCATATCTGAAAATCCTGTGAAAGGGCAACTGGTGCATCACACCAGCTGATTTCTAATTGTTCAGAAGCCTCTGCAGACACTTCACAAGAAGTCTAAAAGCAGAGATCAATGGAGCAGTTTGTTTTAACCACTACATTATTTTTACCCCTTTCAGGTCAGGATAAGAGTAGATACATTGAAAAGCTTTACTAACCTCAGGGCTGTTATCTCCAGAGAAGTACTCTGAATAGAGAGGATATCAGCTATGTATAATGGAACTTGAGAGCAAATGACCACAAAATATAATGTATTGATTATAATGGGAGGATTTTGTTACAGATTTCACACTGTTGATGGGTAATAAGCCTTTTATTTTCTTTCTTTCTTCCTTTTTTGCAGAGGCTTAGTTCAGTGTCTTACAAGTCTCGAGAGGAAGATCCATCTCTTACAGAAGATGAGGTAGGTTTCTTGCATGAAATCCAGTAACTAACTAGAGACCAATTTTTAGACAGAAATTAGCATAAGCTCTGCATGATTAAGCAGAATCTAAGAAAGGTGAAACTTGTGTGAAGGGAAAATGAAAGCCCAAGATTCTCTGCACAGAGTTTCTATTGCCATGTTCCTAAAATCAGAAGTATTCTAATATATGACTGCATCAGGCCCATAGGTTAAAAATGGTGTCAGAAAATAAAGGAGGCCACAGTTAGCTGGTTGTTAGGGTAATTTCTTGATTTGGATGACAAGACCTTCTCAAGAAGAATAACCAGCAGCCTTTTGAAACATATCCTCCACCTTCCCCATGCAAAGTGTTTGGGGCTCTGGGAAGTAAACTGAAGCACAATAAAAGAACAGGCACAAAAGCTGTTCTTTAAAATGTCTGTTGATCAGATAAATGGAGGAGAGTTAAACAAAGAGAAAAGTTAAGCATATATAAGGCTGTTTATGATCACCTCCAGTACACCCATGCCATTTATAAATATATTTTCTGGACATAAACACAAACTTGGCAATGAGCTAAGTGAGCCTTCTGCTGGGAGAAGCATTCCCAGACATTAATGAATAACCTGATCTTGAACTGGGTTAATGTAATTTAATACTGAGAAGAGCTGAAGTATAGATGAGCAGAAAAGCCATTTTTTGTTTGATTAGCTGAAATTAGTAAGAAGTATTGCCATCTCCAAGTTGATGTCCCTCTAAAACAAAGAAATAAAAAAAAACCAACCAGCCCCAAAAACACCAAACCAAAACCAAAAAAAGAACCCAATCAACCAATCAAACCCACACACACACACACAAAAAAAAATTCCCAGAATTATCAGAAGTGGTCAGGTTAGTCTGCTTCAGTCTGTGTTGCCCAATGGTAATGGACATTTTCATGCCAATCTACTCTTTTAACTGGACTGATACAAACCCAGAGTGCCCTAGAATGCTTGGGAAAGACTTTAAATTTAATAGAAGAGCTATGTTGCATTGTGATACTGGGTACCAGAGAAGCCATGCAGGGAATTTCAGCCATCTGTCCTGTGCAAGGGCTAGCATCCATTTGGCCTGGGAGAGGGAAGTAAGACTGATTCCTGTGCTTGGCATCAGCCCAGGTAATCCCTGAGCAGAGGGACATACCTGGATGTGGGCTTCTCCTCACATTTTCATGAAGGGCCACCTTCATGCACTTGTTGAAGTGTACCACCTCAACNATAACCTGATCTTGAACTGGGTTAATGTAATTTAATACTGAGAAGAGCTGAAGTATAGATGAGCAGAAAAGCCATTTTTTGTTTGATTAGCTGAAATTAGTAAGAAGTATTGCCATCTCCAAGTTGATGTCCCTCTAAAACAAAGAAATAAAAAAAAACCAACCAGCCCCAAAAACACCAAACCAAAACCAAAAAAAGAACCCAATCAACCAATCAAACTCACACACACACACAAAAAAAAATGCCAGAATTATCGGAAGTGATCAGGTTAGTCTGCTTCAGTCTGTGTTGCCCAATGGTAGTGGACATTTTCATGCCAATCTACTCTTTTAACTGGACTGATACAAACCCAGAGTGCCCTAGAATGCTTGGGAAAGACTTTAAATTTAATAGAAGAGCTATGTTGCATTGTGATACTGGGTACCAGAGAAGCCATGCAGGGAATTTCAGCCATCTGTCCTGTGCAAGGGCTAGCATCCATTTGGCCTGGGAGAGGGAAGTAAGACTGATTCCTGTGCTTGGCATCAGCCCAGGTAATCCCTGAGCAGAGGGACATACCTGGATGTGGGCTTCTCCTCACATTTTCATGAAGGGCCACCTTCATGCACTTGTTGAAGTGTACCACCTCACCAGAGGGAATTTTTAGTTAGGAATGGAATGCTGGCTCCCCTTCTGCTGTTTACAGCTGAGAGGTTTCAGTCTCCAGTCTAAAGTGAAATGCCTGAGAAGCAGCTCTTCTTTGTAGGCAGAGTGTAGTCAACAGAGCAGATCTTGCATATCAGTATTGGCACTATTTGCTATTATCTGGTGTGAGTAATCTGGTACAGATTTTTAATGTTGTCTTCACCTCCGTTGGTGCCTATTTAGTCCTGCCTATAGAAACAACAATTAACTATTCTTCTACTGCAGTGTCTCAAAAAGCAGAAAAGTAGCCATTACCATTAAAAATAGTAACAATAATAATTTTAAATGCCCTAAGGTTATCCTTCAGCACCCTTCTCTTACATTCCAGCAGTTCAACATGATCCTCCCTTTGATTCCTGTCTCCCTGTTGAGTCCAAATTTACTCCAGGACCAAAGCAAAACTTGCAAGAGCTCCTGCTTACAAAGCCACTCCCTTTTGCCCAGTTCTTATTTTCTTGCCAGGGTTTTATATTCAACGAAGTTTTACATTTATAAACTTACTTAATACAGCTTTTTTTTTTGTTTTAAAGAAAACCGACTTGTAAATGCATGCCAGAAAAGGAAGGGTTTGTAAGAAATATTTTTTTTTTTTTTCAAGGAAATAATCATATCCTTTTAGAAAGGATATCTTTTTATGAGAAGATCCTGTGTTTTCTTAAATAAATAAACCACCATCCTTGTAGTACAAGGGTGCAGACTGGTGCACAAGCTTTATGCCATGCTTCACACTCAGCAAGTGTCTGCTTTTCCTAGATCTCAGCCATGTACTCATCAGTGAGTAAGCCGGGACACGCCATCAAGGCACTGGATTCTCCTTACACCTGCATCCAAGAAATTGCATCTCAGAGGTCCCCGTCTGTTTGCAGTGGCCTCTATGCAAGTGTGAAGGACTTTGAGAACACCCTGAATTCTACCACTGTGCCTCAGTCAGCGGACAGACCAAACGGGGAGCTGGAGCCGGACTATGAAGCTATCCAGTCCGTGAGCCAGGAGGAAGACAGGACCTTGTCCGTGCCTAACACAAACCACACTGCTCTTTCAGGAGAGAATGACTATGAGAGCATAGGGGACTTGCAGCACCACAGGGAATTCACCAGACTTTAACTACTCCGGCTGCAGATTTCCCTGCTGTTATTTTCAAAGGACAAGTGAAACATGGAGAGGGGGAAGTGCTTTTCCTTTTGAGGTGCAAAGCTCAGTATGGAACACAAATTGTGAAGAAGCAATGTACGTTTCAGCCAGGGTGTGATACCTGCTGGTTTTTCTGGGTGGTGGATCAAGGCTCACGGGACAGGGTACGTCAGGTCAGAAAGATGACCAGGACAACGTAGAAGTTTCTTTATGATTATTAGCTCCAAGGAAAACGTAATGTGGGAAGGAGTGCCATGCTTGTCGTCCTGATAGGATTACGTACCAAAAAGACTACCTTCACACAAAACTAGATTCTCATTTTAAGAGATTATTTTATGTAATTTTCTTCAAAGTGTTTTTCAAGCGTAGTTTTTCATTCATGTTTTGGCATCCGCAATGTTGAGCAAACCACGGAGGATTGTACCTCAACTCAGACTGACTTTGCAGGGCTGGGGAAGATGCACTCACTTCTGTGTCTTTTGGGGAGCTCTGCCCACATTCACTGCAACTAAAGTGCAAACAACAGTAGTTCACAAGGGACTGACTCCAAATGTACTTGAATTAATTCTGCTGGCTTATTTTTTTTTTAATGTCAAGGGCTGTAGAATGTGACTTGCAGTATTTGAGATGTGTACTGGTATTTGTAGGGGTTTCGTTTGATTATTTGTGAAATAGCCCTTTGAAATGGCAACAGTCACCCTTAGCATTCTTGCACTGTTTCCCTCAAATGGACATAAACACCTACACATACACACCCCAGACCATCATCATGTTGCAAAATATGTGCAAATGAGTGCATTGGCATAATGTGTTGTCTAACCTTAGTAGTGTTGAGTAATTTTTTTGCAGAATTTTGCCCTTTTTAAAGACTTAAATATTTTAATATGTTTGTCTAGTTTCTTATATAGGAAAAATTATGTACTGTGTTGAGTGGATAATATTTTTATTTTTTACAACATATTTTTCATCTTCAAAGTTTTTGTAGATTAACTTACTGGGGTTTGTAACAGGAGGAATCCCATTCTTTATTTGGGCTTTATTTGGTTTTGGTTTTTAAATTTTTTTCCTATTTCAAAAGTAGATAAATGAAAATTGCTTTGGGGTCGTTTTGTTGGCTTTTTCTGACTCCTTGAGCAGGGATATGGAACATGCCTTGCTAGTTTTAAGCTAAAATCATGGAGTCTATTTTAAGCTAAAATCATGCAAAAGAACACTGCCAAAGGGCAAAAAAGAGGCAAAAGAGACAGTGGGATTTAGTTAGGCATAGCCACTGGTCCTCCTTGTTCTTCTGCTAAAAGGAGCAAGAGGGTGACCAAGACCTTCTGACAAGCAGTTTGAAAGTCCTGGCTTTCCCAAAACGCTGATTTATTCTGTTACTGTGAAAAACAAGGTACAGTGCTTGGAGGAAATAAGCAGGTACTGTATTGGTACTTTTTTTCTTCAAGAATAATGCTATGAATAGTACAATGGTACAAGAATAGTCCAACAGTAAAGATCTAGCATTGTGTGACATGCATGTGCACATACTGCCATGTATATAAGCATACACTTGTAATTTGGACACAAGTATAAGTTATAGTCCAAGCTTGGCAACATTCACACACGTAATATCTGGCATGTGCTTGAGGAGCAGTTTATTTTTAATTCAAAATAAACAGTACATAAACTGAGGTTGGCTTATTCTGTAGTAAACAAAACAGGTTTACTTTCAGCTCACTTGGTACTGGGTTTTGAAGGTCGAGCCCTTCTCGGATCCTTGGTCAGTGCTCAACATGACTTGGTACTTTTAAGAGCAAACACAGATCTGTTTACACATATTTATTAGAAATAGCTTCATAACTGAAAAAAGGGTGCTGATTTAAAGGTTTGCCTGTAAGTTGTCCAGCTCTGAGGAGCAGTGCAATGGTGCAGTCAACCTCTGCCCACAGGGTGGTCCAAACTTTGTGGATCCTGACCTTGTGCAACAGTGCAGCACACTCGATCTACGACTCTCTTCCTTGGAGGAGAAGCAGTTCAGACCACTCTGCATCCATCCTGGCTTCACCCTGCTGCAGCAAACCCTTTCCTTCCACTTCAGTGCTTTTTAAGGACAACTCTGGGCTTTTTAAGGATAACTCTGGTTTTGCTTTCCCGAGTTTTTCCCTTTATAAAAGCTTTTGTTTGTGTTCCTTCAATGTGAATTTGTGAAGTTCACCTTTGAATGTTCTGTTCTTCTACTTCACAATGTTTAAGGCCAAAGATAAGTTGCACCATGTTTCAGAAGATCTGTTGTGCTAAGTCTGGAGAATTTCTTTAGCAAACTATGTGTTTGCTGTCTGTTCCTTGCTCAGGGGTACCAGTTTATATATGTAGTCCTCAGTCTGACTCCTGCAGCTTAGTGGCAGGCATACCTCAACTCCTGAAATTCCCAAATACATCTCAAGATGTAGTTATCCCTTTACATGGATGACTGCTTTTGGAGAAACAGTAGGAACACGAGGTTTGCCAGGTTCACTAGATACAATTTCAAGACCAATTCAAAGATACCCTGAGATAATGTCAGTTGATAGCAAAGAATAGCACTGGATTCTTGATTGTAACATTTTAAGGTGTAAAAGAAGAAAAGCAATCACTCTAGAAATAACCCCATTGAGACCAGCAGGATGGTGGAGGACTGTCCAGTCCTTCTGTTGTCTTTCCTAGCCAGATCAGATCTTGCTTTGTAGGAAGGGACAAAATTCCTTCCGTCCTTTCTCTCCTCTGTTCTGACAACTGCTCCTGAGACCCCTTAGACTTCCCTTTTTCACAGTGAAAGAAAAAGTTTCTTCCCCCTCTCTTCTTTCTTTGGTTTCCAACCTGTCTCATACAGCCTTGCACTGGGAGCTGGTACCATGTCTGCAGTCCTGTGGCAGTGGCACATTCCTTCCTGTTTAAATGCCTTTCAGGCTGGTCATAACCTTTTAATGGTCCATCAGACTTCAGTCTCATGGAGAAGCAGTTCACATTTTGGATTTCTGCTTTTGGGATGTGTACCTGCCTTCAGCCTTGAGACCCATACACACTGGCCTTAAGAGCTGCCAAGAAGAATTGCCCTCCTGAGCAAGGATGTACAGGGGAGTCCATAACTCCCCTGCAATCTCCATTATGTAGTCTAATCCTAAAGGAAAATGTTGTAGAATTCAGTCTGAGGTTGGTGAGATTTTACATTTCTTGACAAAGAATCAAGGTTCTGGTTTAGTTCCCTCTTCCCTGAAGTAATACCTGTTCCTTTATGGCTGTTGTCAATGCTTCCTTTTCATTAATATATTTGATAGAAAGATTTTTCCAGCAGTAATCCCCAAAGAGATTAATCTGACTGTAAAGAGAAGGGAGTCTCTTCTACTTGTCTCTTTACTGCTCTTTTAGCTCTTTTACCATATCCCTAAATAAAATGTCAGTATCCGAAATGAAGCATTTGTTACCTGGTGATGTTTTCTGGGGAAGCTTCACAGTCTTTTTCTTTACTTCCTTTTTCTGGCACAACTGCACAATAAGATCTCACATCAAATTGCCACAGTGAGGCCAAGAGAAGCTGTAATGTGTATATAACTGCATTAGTGCAAAGGTCTTTTTGATTTCCCTCTGGGAACTGTTAGAAAATAGGAAATGCAGTTCAGACATCTCTTCCATGAATCTGTGTCTCCCATGGGAGTTGTTCTTACCACATACCTAAACCAATGTTAATCCAATATGTAACCAGTCATCCTTTTCTACCATGAGTGTAGAATAACTTTCTCAGTCACAGAAATAAATTCTCTGCAGATACCTGTAGCACAGGCATGTACCTAATTACCACAGTTAGATCAGTTATAGTGCCTTTTTTACAAAGTAGCTATTACTTCCATACTCTTTTCCATACTGTATGTAATAAACTCAAAAGTACAAAGGGACGACCCCAATGTTTACTTGTCCCAAGTTGGAAACATCTTTATAGAGACACATTTAATGTACTGGACCTCAGTTAGCCCTCCAATAGCAATAGTCACTCACAAACATCCACTAAAAAGCCCAGTAATGTAGCTATGATGACTAAGCTTTGCAATAAGAATTCTCAGTCTTCTTTTGAAGAACCTAGGTTTTACAATAGTGAGCATTCAGGGAGGTGGTGTTCATGCCAGTCGTGAACAATTCATTGCTTCAGTCTTTCTAGTAATATAAATTGCAGGCTTGCTTACATGTAGCAGGATCCATGGAGTGAGGGATGAGTAGGTGTAGGGATTCATAAGTAACCCAGAGGTGGGTCATCCCTGTAGTTTCAGCTGGCTGATGACCAGCTGCCTTGTTCTCCAAGCCCTCATCTATTGTGCCTTCAAGGAATCCATCCTGCAGGGAAGCTTCTGGGCTGCATGCTTTTCCATGGCTCCCTGAACAGCTCCTGTCTGCTGTTTGGAACATAATTCCGTATACGCGGTGCTCTCTGTTCAACCTCTCAATGGTGCTTTTATAAGATGCTGGAGAAATGGTTTGCATGTGCTTTCTGAAAGCTGCTGTGTAAAGCTGTGACACAGAGTGCTCTCTGGAACTGTCTGCTTCCCAGAACTTAGCATTAACTGTGCTGCTCTTGACGATGAAAGCTGACAGTGCTGCCCTGTCCCTTGCTCACCTCGCCGCAGCCAGAGCGGAGTCCCCACGTGTGACAGGCCTGCCTAGGCTGGGACACGGGGGCTCACAAGCAGCCATTCAGGCCAGGAAAGCTGGCTTGGAAGCAGCTAGAGACATGACTCTCATCTGGGCACTGTGGGACTGGAAACATCATAGCCCAGCTCAAGGACTTTTTTTATATCTCCTATTGTGCATATACATTTGTTTGCCATGTGACTGTAAGAAATCTGTTTCTGCAAAAAACATTTTAATTTGGACCACACTCCAGTTAGAGACTTTTGCTCTTAGGCAAATAACCAGTTATTTCAGATGAGTTTTATTTTTTGAGGTTGGAGTATGCCTGAATAATAATGCAGAAAGATGCTTAGCCTGACAGATGCTCCTTTGGTGGTGTACTGAAGACTTTCAAGGGCAGGTCTCTTCCTGGGAGCAGGAAACATAACTACTGTTAATCTGATTTCATACCCTGGTGCTGAAGTTGATTTGTAGCATCTCTTCTGGGATGGTGGTGGCTGAAGTCATTGCTAGAGCAGATCTCAGTCTCAGAAAAGAATACATAAATATATATATATATATATATCCCTTGCTGGCAAGCAACATGTGTTCAGGATTATGTTAAGGATAAATGCTGTGAAAGGAACATCACAGAGCTAAAAATACAGAGTTCCCTTTCTTCAAGGAGAGAGAACTCCCTTGGCTGGTCAGCATAAAATATCCCAGGCTTACAAAACATATTAAACAAATTAATTGCCTGTGTGGTGATTTTCCAGGAGTGCATTACAATATCACATACAGTAGGCACTGTTCTCCTGAACAGCAGAAAGATGACAATTTATTTGTAATACAAGGTTCCTACTGATTAATTGATAAAACTTTACATATATATTTACATATAATCCAAAGGTCAGCAAGAGTGTCTACACAATGTAGATATATTTTAGCTCTGGCACTCCAATTTCTATAGAAATGCACAGATTATCTTTGCATTACATACCCATTGGTCTGTGTCCAGTCTATGGGTAATACAAACCTTACAGTTCTGTTTTTACAAGTTGAGAGATTTTGTTTCTGGAGGCTTTCAGTTTCATACTGGCCAAATAGACAGTCACTACAAATATGATAGCAAAGTGCCTAAAAATATGGATGTTTCTGCAAAGGTGAAGATTCTCACTGTTATTGCACAGCCACTTGACTACTGTATGTGGTGCTCTCTTACCATACACATTCCTAAATATTGGCTTTCACTTGTGGTGTATGTTTGTTGTTATAATAGCACAGTCTGACAAGGATTTTGTCTCTGCAAATGCATTGGCTAATTCTAACTAGCATGTGTTTGTACAGAAAATACAAAATTAATTTTTTTTTTCATTTAGAAAGCAGCTATGCTATTTCTTATAGTTTATGATAATGCACCAATTGGCTTAGATTATTTATAAGGTATGTAAGTATCACTTGACTTCAGAATGCTTCATTTGAGAGTTCAGAATGCCTCCTGTTCACTACAAGACAATATAAACAACTCTTGTCCTTTTAATCTTGCTGTAGTGGGGAAAGAGGCTTAAACCTTACAAATCTATCTACTAAAAAGAAAAGAAAATAGAGACAGTGCTGATGTTTTCAATTCCTAATGTCTAAAAAGAGAACAATATTAACTCACATTTTAACTTTCAGCATAGGTGGGATTTGGACTCCCCTCTTATTTGTGGAACTGCTCTTCCCTACTATGTTCAGCTGTCACCATCTGAGTATCTCTTTTGTTCTTAGTGAAATATGACAGTTGTGTAGAGGGCACATAAATGCATCACATTAACTCATCTGAATGGGACCTTTTCAATGTGCCTGTGAGATTCAGGAGCCTGGACTTCAGTCAGATGTTTTGAGGTAATCGCATCCTGTCTGGAGCACATCCATGGAGGTCTTCATTTTCTTTCAAGGCAAGAAATTCAGTAGCTTGCAAGCACTCACATGACATTCAAAGACACATATAAAATGTGAATTGTCACAACATTTAAATGTATTATTAAAGAGATGTCTAAGAGCACAAGAACCTGCTTTCTCACATGTCTGAGGATACTGGAATTATGCTGTTTGTATCTAAGACTGAGAAAGGTCACATAACCAGTCTTAACCTTAGAACATCCTACCAGCAGACAGGTCTTTGAAATGAGCCACTGTGGTGGCTCCTGAGTTTCCGCATGTACCACCTTCATGATTTCCAGCAGGGCCTATCTCATCTCATCTCATCTCATCTCATCTCATCTCATCTCATCTCATCTCATCTCATCTCATCTCATCTCATCTCATCTCATCTCATCTCATCTCTGTGGTGATGACTACTTAGGAGTGGCCCTTTGCTTCACAGTCCCAACCCCTTTAACTTAAGGAAGGGGATGTGAGCTGCTTCTCCTCAGTCTGACTGACTGAGTCTGACTTTCTTGATGAAAGTGTGCTAAGAGCCCACCTTCAGACCCACAAAAGAGCCTTCACTGTCAGGGTAAGACAGGTACACCCCACTGCAGCAGCTAGGAAGAAAGAGGTAAAGTAACAATAGCTAAGTTTCATTTGCACTTCCCCCATCTCACAGACAACCCTTCAAAAGGTTTTTAAAGTAGAAAGGTTACAGTAAAGGGAGGAGTGGCTGAGAGCCTCACAAGAGATGGATAACATTGTTTATTCTTCTTAGTATTCCCTATACAGAGAGGCAGGAGCAAGTCATCATCACCCAACCATGATGCAGTTGAATTATCTTTTATCAAGCCTCTGTATCAACAGAACTGAAATGAATAAATTCTAAATACATGTTTTTGTTCTATTAGAAACCCAACATGGACAAACATAAATGCACAAAAGTAAGTACTGTGTGTAGATCTGGACTTGCATTACATGGGGTTTTTAGAAAAAAACAAGACCAAAGCCCAAACAAACAAAAAACCCAACGCTTAACTGTATTACTTTATTTAAATAGAATTCTTTGCATGAGCCAAGGCTGCAGGATTGGGCCCTAAGAGTTTAGGAGTTTGGTTTAGTGATAGGTACTTTTGTTTATATTTTCAGTGAAACATATTTTCTTTCTTTTGTATTAGTGAATTGATATGACTGCCATAAGAACAACAAAAAATAGTCAGTTATATGGATAATTATGTCTAATAGCTAATTATTAAAATCATGCCTCAGTAAGAGTCACTTAAAATTGGGTGCTATATGAGCTTAAGCATAAAATTGCTTTACATATGGAACATTGCATACTAAGAACATAGTGGATAAGAATTTGTAAATAAAGACACTTCTTTTATTTTATCCATTGTTTTATAATGGAAAAAATATGTGTTACTGGAATATCTCCAAGCAGAGTTCTCTTACATAGTGTTCTAGCAACAAAAAGTGTTTTCTGGACAACTATTTGAGTCTCTGATCACTGACACAGAACTGCAAAACATCCTCAAAACAGGATGAGCTTGTGAAAAGAGAGGTTTAGAACTGTCTTGGCTATCTCAGAGCAGATATAGTTGAATATACTGCGAAGTTCAGCTTTGTAGGCAGTGAGAGCAGCTCAGTGACTCAACAACTGTGCCATCTATACCTGGAGTCAAAGCATGTAGACTTCTGGGATGGCATTAGCTAAGGCTTGTTTGCTAAATGAAGGGTTATTTGGCTTGCTGCCTTTTGAAATCGAAATACTTTTATCTGCACCACTGCTAACACTGAAATACTGTAGTTTTGCAGAATGTAGTTTCCATAAATTGTAGTTTAACTGTAATTGCAGGGCTTATCCTACTGTTAAAGCAGTTCAGATCCAACACTAAATTGCATTTTGTAAATTAACAAATGCCTTTAACTTCCTCTCAATATTTTGTAATAGTATACACAAGTTGATGCCATTTAGTTATACCTTTGTTCCAAGAATCTTCATCAGATATTTCTATAGCAAATTCAGCTTTTGGCTGCTGAAAGCACAGTAGGCAATTATGGTTATTTACTGTAAATGTAGACAAGTTTTATGTAAATATTTCTGGAGGAAAAATGCTACATGAACATATGAAGCAGTTATCGAAAAGAAAGAACATAGGTCAGTAATAAAAAATGTACAGTAGTATCCTAATATTTACTTGTTTATATGCAGAAAAAAGCATATGATTCTGTACTGTATTCTCTGAAAGCATTTAAAAGAGGCTCACCCATTTTCTCTGGTTATATTTGCAAATAACTCCTGAATTTATTGGAAATCCATGTAAATGATGTCAAATGGGAAACGTTACATTGCAATGAAATTAATTTAACTCAAAAATCCTGGCAAAATTAATTGGATTAAAATCTCTATATAAATTCAATAGCCAGACAGAATAAACCACAATAAATAAGCTTTGTCTTTTGTTTTAGTGGTTGGTTGGTTTGTTGGTTGGTTGGTTGGTTGGTTGGTTCTTACCTGTGCCTCTTTTTGTTGTTTTTTAACAAATATTATTATGCAGTCCTTGCAGTCACTTCATCCTGCAGGTCTTAAAACCTGCATTGTTTTATAGAATTCTGTTTGTTCTGGGAATTTTGTGCTGATTTCATTATCTGACAAGAACTACTAAGACTTCTTTGTGACATATAGCACCTTACTCCTCCCAAAGGAACAGTCCTGTCAAGATTCAAGCATGCACGCAACAGCACCAATTTTAAGTTGTCTCTGACTAAAGCAGGGACTGCCATGAATGGAGTGGCACTATGCTCTTTAATGCAGGTAAGAACATTGGGTTTGAGCCTTTCAAACTTGTGCAGCTTTCAGCATTTTTAAAGTTGCTATTACCGGCCGTATGGATTATCCTCTGAAATTGCCGTGGCATTTCATTCCTTTCCCTTTGTTATAGATGCACTCTAGGTAATGCTCCCCATCCATTTGCTGCACTGCTCTGTCAGTAGCAAGACTCATTTGTGTAGAAACACTTTTAAGAGCATCCTGAAGCATTTCAGAGGCAGGTGACTTAGGAGCACTGCTGAATATATAACACAGATTCTGCATGTAAGTCTAATACAAAGAAATGTCATCTTTTAAGCATGTCACAGGAACAAGGCTCCTTTGTACACTAGAGCATGAGGCTAAAATAACACCTAACCTTTTGGGGCTTGCACTCTCTATGACTTGTACCTTCCTCCTCATTATCTTTAATTACAGATAGGAAAAGAGCATCTTTATCCACTTAATACTAAGTAGTTACTGATGAACAGGTGCCTGGAAAATTCACAGCACAGACAGGGATTAGTTAAACCAGGCTGGGAAGCTGAAAAAATTAGAGACAAAGTAGTATCTGTTCACTGTAAAGTGATGGCTTTTTAATGTTTAATCTGGGTAAGTATCTTTTAATACTCAAAAGATACAAGGTTATAGGTCAAATAGAGAATTTGTAAAAATAAGGAATATTTCATGTGAAAAATCATTCAGGATCTTATAAGTGTCAAAAAAGATTACTTTTTACTGAACATTTGTTCATGGGACAAGAAGCTGCAAAATATGCAATTCGATAAAATTTTTTTATTAAGTAGCTGCTGAATATTATCCAATATGGGCTAGTCTTCTCAAAAAAAAACAAAAAAAAAAGATGCATGCAGCATTATTATCAAGAGAACTGTTTCACAGATTTTATTATTATTATTATTATTATTACTCATTTTAAACAGTTGCTATCAGCCATAAAATAGCTCTATCACTATGGTTAGCTTCAGGTTTGAGGCCAACCACGCAGAACTCTAAATGTGGCTGGCTGAAATATTGAACAATTTGCCCGGATTCTGGCTAATCATACAGCTGCATGCACACACTTGGGAACAGAAAGTACAAGCATCTTTGTTCTCCATGAGCTTTGACATCACTTAAAAGCAAAGCTTTAACCTAATGGGAGTTCGGTGTGGAATCAGGAGTATACTGCAGTGACACCTGGTGTTTAAAATAGAATTAGTCCCTGTGAAGTGTGGCTGACAATTTACTTTTAATTGGGTACATATTCACTCAAAGACTCACAGTTCATCCTGTGTTCATGGAGCACAGCACTGTGTTGAACTAGAAAGCATTGGAGCTAAAGAGTGGCTTGACATTGCTTCATAGAAAACGTGTCTGACAGATTTGTTTCAAAAGCCCAAAACTGCAGTGACATGATCTTCCTAGCACTGTAGCTGGCAAGATACTTTAGCACCACTTCTTCTCAGTTGGCTATTACATAAATGAGATTGACCTTTCGTGTAACTCACACGACTGGAATTTCTGTGCAGCCTTTGTGGAAGGACTGATAGGCAAGAACAGAGAACTGTCAGTTCAGGCAGAAAACAGGGATCCTGTGTATGTCGTGGTGCTAGAAAGCATATTAGAGCTACAATAGATTCTTCTGAAACAGCTCCTGCTAAAGAGCTTATTGACCAAAGTAGTCAAGATCTGCATATTTACAGATGTGACTGAAATGGCATGTAAATCCCATTATCAGTTAATGTAATTAAGGATTATTAGGAATGTAAGGTAATAATAACGAGGATCATTTTTATTAAGGATTTCAGTTTGCCGCAAGATTAAATAAAAATAAGAAGATCTGGTAGCAATCTCTAATTTGGACTGATGAACTGTTTCTGTTACGCAAAAGGTTTGTGTCACCTGTTTTGAAAACCACATATATGCTCCACATTTATGTAGTTAATCCTTAAAATCTGGCAAGGACAAAACTCTAAGGCTAGCATTCTGGTTTTCTTTTATGCCACAAAATTCTGTAAAGGGGTTGGCTGAGCTACAAAAGTCAGGCTATCTTAAAAGTCACTGTTTTTTTCTTTCCTTATTTTCTCTGGAAAATTATGGAAGCCTGTAAAAACAAACAAACAAACATGAACCTGAACTTTCTAAGGCTGCACTTAGATTACATGTCGACCAGCAGAGAGCCAAGCCTTGTCCAGAAGATACTTAAAGGTTGGCACTCAAACTAGTGTTCAGAGGTCTTTCTAATTTCTCACCTGCAGCTTATTTTCAGCAGCAAAGTACAAATGAAAGAAAAGGATCTGGGCAAAATGAAGTCTGGATGGGTTCTGAAGGAAGCAAACAGCTGCTGCTCCAAGTAATATAATGAAATTTGCAACCCAGCAGCAGAACCAGCACGGTGCTGTTTCTAGGTTAGAGGGCTGAGGCTGTCACAGACTCCAGAAGAGAGTTATCAGCAGCTTGTCTTTAAAACACATCGATTCTTGAGTACTCATTCAGGTTATTTTGGAAGATAGGAGTGACTCTTGCTTTTCCCCAGTTTTCATGCACCTCTCCAAGTCATCATGATCATCCAAAGATAACCAAAATGCAACTACAAGAGCCAGCTCCCTCAGCATTTTTGGGTGCATCCCACTGGGGGCCATGTCCAGTTTGCTTCAGTATTCTGTAACCTGATCCTCTTCCACCTCATGTACATGTTCCTTGCTGCAAACTTTCCCTCTGTCTCCAGGTCCTTGGATTGCTGAAGGCAGGTTTTTCCTAGTAGAGACTGAGGTGAAGGAGGCATTCAGTACCTTTTCTATGTCCTGTGTCACCAAGTCCCCTGCCATCTTCAGCAGCAGCAGCAGGCTCACATTTTCCCCAGTCCTCCTTTTGTAACTGATGTAATTACAGAAAGCCTTCTTGTTGCCTTTGACACTCCTCGCCAGATTTAATTCTGGTTGGTCTTTGGCTTTCCTGCATCTTGCCTCCTTGGACAGCATCTCTATATCCTTCACAGGTCTCCTGTCCCTGCTTTCACCTTCTATATACTTCATGTTTGTGTTTCAATTTTGCCAGAAGCTCCTTGTTCATCCATGCAGGTCTCCTGGCATTTTTGCCTGACTTCCTGCTCCTTAAGATGGAACCCTGTTGACCTTGGAGGAGGTGAACCTTGAATATCAATCAGCTTTCTTGGATCCCTCTAAAGCCTCATCCCTTTGGACTCATTCAAACAGATGCCATCCAGCCACCTCATTCACCAAATAAGAGGATTTTTGTGGAAAAGTTGTATTGTCACCTTATTTGCAATGACTTTAATTGTTTGATCAGGTGTGG